>JAUJYZ010000316.1:0-556436 GCA_033675265.1 Actinostola sp. cb2023 | reverse complement strand
GCAAGGGGGGTATCTCCGATTTTCTTTTAATTCCGCACAGTGTTAGCCTATTATATATCTAAATTCGCTGTGCAGTTAGTTTCGAAAAATATTTTTTAATTTTCGAGAAATTCGTCATAAACGAAGTCATCTTGAAATCGACTCGAAACACGTCAGAATTAGAGACACATTTAACGAGCTCGGAAATAAGGAAAATAACAGTACTGCTCTTAAAAACCGTACGACCTTCTTTCTCTCTCTCTGAATACTAGATTGCGTGATTTTGAGGTGAATTGCGTTATGTTTCATGAGCGAATTATTTTTTTTGGCGAGGCATACATTTTAACTCGCCGAAAGTATCTATTCAACAAAGCTAATTTTCACCAGGCGATAAACCTTCAAATCTTTCTGGCCTGCGCTTGTGAACTCTATGGATGATCATCTTTTCATATATGTAAACATTTCCTTGGGCAAATAATGTAGCGATTAGCTATAGCTGCCGAAAGTTGGTGAAAATGTGTTATTTACTTGACCTTTACAGGTCAATATCTCATAGCAAGTGTAGTATGAAAATACCTATTTGATCTTATCTTCAATCACTAGTTTTGGCGAATAAAAATACACCAAAATCAAATCACTATGAAGCTCTTACCTCAATGATACGGATATGGACTTGAGAAACGTCAGTTTTTATTGTAATCCCATGGTCTTCCTTTTCGACTGTCTATTTATAACTTTCGATGAATGTTCAAAAATGTCAAAAGTTTGACCGTATTTTTAGCGTACCTTCCCATTCCTCTTCTGATACGGTAAATGCGTAAAGGTTCAATAGGCCCATTTGTTTTTACGTTACTTTGTTCTTGAATTGTAGCTGTACTGTCGCAATTCTTCATTGATTAGAACTAGACAAACAAACGTAACTTATGCAAATTACTGCAATAGGGATGATTGACAGAGCGAGAAGGCATCCTTGACATTTTAAGTTAGGGAAATTTATCAGATTGATATCAGTATTAATATATTTAAATTGAAGAAAAGTAAGATAGATACCTAGCAAAAAGAGTAAAAGTCGAAGACTATATAATTTAAAACAATTTCTTTTTTACTTCTGAAAAAAATGGAGCTGCAAAAATGATACATAACTCCCGTCTCCACCTACCTGAGGTGTTTTGGTCACCTTACAATAAAAACATTTAAAATCAGTTCATTATGGAAGCTTGCTGTTCGTTCAAATCTCTTGTTGGTGGCCGTCAGTGTAGTTTCGATCCAAAAGACAAAAAGCGACAAACTCAGATAATACCTTTACTTTCCACGAAGGATATTTCCAGGCATAAGTCTACTCTGACCTTTTCAGGTCCACAAAATGAAATCGATCTCATTCTTTGTCGGACGTTTTTATTCACCGAGCCAGCTCATCTAAATTCCATGACAATATATCCGTATCATCGAGCTTCACTTGGAATAGGATGGACGCGAGGATCCAGCACAAGGTGTAGAGTTCCCCAAACCATTTCTGGTCATGACAAAAGCAAGGCAAGCACCTGGCCAAAGGGGTGATCGAGGACTGGGAAAGGAAGAATCTTGGATCGTATTACATCGTACTGGTTGTTTGTACCAGTAGGTTCAGGTGCGTTCAATGACATGCAGCTTCAGTTGTTGTTTACGGGATGACATTTATAGAGGAGAGTCCAAAACAAATGTCAGATCAGTCAATAAGTGATCACATGAGCAAACTAACTTTGGTGGTAAGTTTATTTTACAATCATACAGTTGAACCTCCCGTAAGCGGACACCTTCCGTAAGCGGACACCTTCCGTAAGCGGACACCTCCCGTAAGCGGACACCTCCCGTAAGCGGACACCTCCCGTAAGCGGACACCTCCCGTAAGCAGACACCTGCCGTAAGCGGACACCTCCCGTAAGCAGGCACCTCCCGTAAGCGGACACCTCCCGTAAGCGGACACCTCCCGTAAGCGGACACATCCCGTAAGCGGACAGCTCCCGTAAATGGACACCTCTCGTAAGCGTCCACCTCCCGTAAGCGGACACATCCCGCAAGCGGACACCTCCCGTAAGCGTACACCTCCCGTAAGCGGACACATCCCGTAAGCGGACACCTCCCGTAAGCGAACACCTCCCGTAAAAGCGCATTGGGACGAATGTGAAATGCGCTATATAAGAATGGCCATTATTAAAATATTAATGTTAATGGACACCTCCCGTAAGCGGACACCTCCCGTAAGCGGACACCTCCCGTAAGCGGAATATGCTTTATAGATAGTCAGTTGTGGTATTCTAAAACAGATACAAATGTAGAAGGCTCACTCTCGCCTTCTATCGGCTCCGATAGAAGGCTTGAGTTCGAGTTCTATCTGTTTAAAAATAGTATGCCAGGAGCCGATACTCGACACTTGGTGCGCGTTTTAATCCTATTACAATGAAATGCATTTATTTGCAAATCTTAGTCATCCCTTCTGATGTGATAGTGTAATTTGTATTTGTAAGCTTTATACATTTATGAATACCTTTATAAAATAAATATTATAAAATAAGTCTGCAGCGCCGGACCACAGGAAGCTCATGTATTTTTTTTCACGGGCAAGAAAATTTAAAACGTTTTATGAAAAAGATCAACTGTGATTAGATACGACTAATGAAAGTAATTGACCTCGAAGAAATGAATTGAAGGCTTCGTATACATTATTTTCACTTGTCAGCTACTATCCAGCTCCCTTCCTATACCCCCTGAGTATCATATGTGGTCACGTGAGTAAACAAGCAGCGGTTGAAAAGATTCAGTGCAGTCCTCAACTGCAAATCATAACCAGAATATTCGTATTCCATCGATTGTTATCAAGCATCATATCAGAGGATACAATGAATGTTACAAGTAAGAATCTAACCAAGAGGAAAGTACGCTAAAAATTGGGTCAAACTTTGACGTTAAACCCGGTTGCCTCGACGTCGTCTTGAACATTCATCGAAAGTTATAAATAGACAGTCGAAAAGGAAGACCATGGGATTACAATAAAACTGACGTTTCTCAAGTCCATATCCGTATCATTGAGGTAAGAGCTTCATAGTGATTTGATTTTGGTGTATTTTATTCGCCAAAACTAGTGATTGAAGATCAGATAGGTATTTTCATACTACACTTGCTATGAGATATTGAACTGTAAACAGGAGGGGTTAATGGTGTCTGTTCTGTGAAATAACTGTTCTACCAGTACTTTCCTGGGAAACCTAAGATGAGTTTCGCATTTGATTATTTGTATATTATATGGAACAATTATAGGTTCCTGTGAAAAATATATTCTATTAAAGTTAATAATTAGAACTATTATCCCATAAAAATATGAAATATACAGAATATATATTAGGTTATGTGGATAGGAAATATTTCTGTACCTGGGAATTGTTTTATTTTATAAAAAGTACCTTATTTGAGTACCTTTTTTTTTGTGTGTGTTTGTTTTTTTGGTTAGGAAATATTGTCTCTCCTGGGAAAACATTTTCTGATATTTTCTCTCCTGGAAATTTTTTTTCTGGGAAGACTTCTGGCTGGATGAATAGAACAGATGTTATTGTCCCAGGGGACCACTAACCCCTCCTGTGTAAAGGTCAAGTAAATAACACATTTTCACCAACTTTCGGCAGCTATAGCTAATCGCTACATTATTTGCCCAAGGAAATGTTTACATATACGAAAAGATGATCATCCATAGAGTTCACAAGCGCAGGCCAGAAAGATTTGAAGGTTTATCGCCTGGTGAAAATTAGCTTTGTTGAATAGATACTTTCGGCGAGTTAAAATGTATGCCTCGCCAAAAAAAAAAATTCGCTCATGAAACATAACGCAATTCACCTCAAAATCACGCAATCTAGTATTTAGAGAGTGAGAAAGAAGGTCGTATGGTTTTTAAGAGCAGTACTGTTATTTTCCTTATTTCCGAGCTCGTTAAATGTGTCTCTAATTCTGACGTGTTTCGAGTCGATTTCAAGAGGACTTCGTTTATGACGAATTTCTCGAAAATTAAAATATATTTTTCGAAACTAACTACACAGCGAATTTAGATATGTAATAGGCTAACACTGTGCGGAATTAAAAGAAAATCGGAGATACCCCCCTTGCCAGTAAATTTCGGGCCCTAGTAAATACTTGCTCTTAAAGGGATTAATTGCATCTAGCGGCACACCCCCATATCCAGTTTCACTTTTGGTTTTGATGTTCCACTAGTTAGCCATTTGTTCATCGAAAAGCGAGATGAGTTTATTTTATGATACTGTTTGTAGATATCAACGAGTGTGCAAGTAACCCTTGTCAGAATGGAGGAACATGTAGCGATGAGGTCAATGGGTTCACTTGTAGCTGTAATACGTTTGGCTACAGTGGCGTCTACTGTGAAAATAAGCGTAAGTATTCAGTATTACGTAATAAAATAAAATAAATAACTTTATTTAAGTGTCCAATGTGTTCTAGCGCTTGCGCACTAATTGGGGGACACTGTACTCTCACACACACTACCACTACATTAGTACCACTGCATTAGTACGAACATTAGAGAGCAGATTTCGTATTTCGTGACCGTGCCATGCGCCTTGTTTTTTCACAGTCATACGAAATTAAATCTGCTCTAGTATTACGATACGTAAACTCACAAGTGACTTATTACGTAAGTCAATTGCGAAAATTAGTCCTACGTAAGTTTTATGAACATAAAACTAGCAAAATAAACACAAGCAACATACGCAGACTCAGGACACCATTTATGCAATAGATGTGACAATAGACAAGCACCGTTTATGAGCAATGCATTACTGAGTCTGCGTATGTTGCTTGTGCTTATGTGTTAGTGAGGACCAGGCTTAATAACACAATACGTAAACTTACAAGTTCTACGTAAGTACTACGTACATTAGTACGAACATTAGTATTATGATACGTAAGTATTACGTACATTAGTACGAACATTAGTATTATGATACGTAAGTATTTACGAACATTAGTCCTACGTAAGTATTATGAACATTAATATTACGATACGTAAACTCACAAGTGCTACGTAAGTATAGCGAACACTACCCCTACGTAAGTATTATGAACGTTAATATTACGATACGTAATTTAACAAGTGCTACGTATGTATAGCGAACACTAGTCCTACGTAAGTATTATGAACATTAATATTACGATACGTAATTTAACAAGTGCTACGTAAGTATAGCGAACACTAGTCCTACGTAAGTATTATGAACGTTACGTAATTTAACAAGTGCTACGTAAATATAGCGAACACTAGTCTTACGTAAGTATTATGAACATTAATATTACGATACGTAATTTAACAAGTGCTACGTAAGTATAGCGAACACTAGTCCTACGTAATAATAAATAAATATAATCTTTAATGAGGATGCCTAGATCACTAATTAAAAGTGCTTTTCACTAAGGTCCTAAAAGAAAATAACAATAGAAAATAAAATAATATAAATAATTACAATAAGACTATAAAAAATATATATATATATATAAATACAAAAAAAAAAAACTTGAATATGAGAAAAGGTAGGCCAACGACGAGCTTCCAGTAGAAGGATTCCAGAAGGAATTCACAGTCTGCTCTCCATTATGACAGCTTTTAGAAGAACTAAGAACCTTTTAATTACTGGCACCTTCTAGATCCACAAAAGATATTTCTAATAATGTAAATTCCAGTCACGGGTGCTTCAAGTGTGGCAAGAGGTGCGACCTATGCAAAAACATCTTGGTTCAGTCTGATTAGGCAATCTGTTTGCTGTACTTCTAGCAACGTATTCTCAAACTGATAGTGATTACGATAGAATTCTGCTAACTAGGGAAGCTTACTGGGCCACGCAGCTTCGTACTTTACGCCCTGAAGGCCTCAACAAAAGGCAGGAATTTAAGTCGAAGCGTAGAATTCATTTTCAGGCATAGGGTCTCATTACTACTATTCATCTAGATTTCTATTCATGCATGCGCACGTATATTTCTCGTTTATTATTGTTGGTTTGACAAAGAATGATGTAACTTGGTCCCTTTAGGTTTCCTTTGGGCATTTTCCCCTGGTGATTGGTTACATCATCCTTTGTTTTCCTTAGCGTATATATACTTGTAACACAGTAGGTAATCTTTACATTTTTATCAATTTTATCCTGTACATATTCATTATTATATTTTTTTCTGAAGAAGGCTGAATTGCCGAAACGTTAATATATTATTTGGAACAGTCAGAGGTTGCCTGCGTCTCTTCTTCTTCGTTACATTTAATCTATATATATAAATACATGTATATAAAATTGAAGAAAAATCTAATACATAGCAAAATAGATAATAAGATATATATATAAAATACAAGAACAAATATAATATTATTTAACTTCAAAAGATTAATGTAAAATTAATGTAAAATTATCAAGTATTATGAACATTAATATTACGATACGTAAACTCACAAGTGCTACGTAAATATTGCGAACACAAGTCCTACGTAAATATTACGTACATTAGTAATACCTAAGGCTCTAATTGTTGAATACTGCACATATGGAATTGTTTCTAACGCATTTCTTTCTTATATTTTCAGACATTGGAAAGTGCGAGGACGATCCGTGTAAAAATGGCGGCACATGTGACAGTTTGGGAGAACTGTTCTGGTGCAACTGCCCGCCGAACTATCATGGCTACACTTGTCAAAGTATTAAATTAAATGGCTAACATTTGCTGCGCTAAAAACAACTGTCTTTAGCGAAAAACAACAACAACAGATGGACTGCCAAGCAGACACATAGCAGACATAATAGGCTACAAAATACTCAACTAATTAAGCTGCCCGGGAGAGTTGTACGCCACAATGCTAGATTATACAGCTATGTTTGCACAATTCTAGGAAAGAAGACCGCGTAGCACAAGTGAACGAAACAGATAAAAGTCGAGGGAAAGTTCTATAAAGCTGGGTCAGAGATTTTTCTCGTTCTTCTTTCTTTCTAACGCTCAGAATTAAGAACTTCGTAATAATAATAATAATAATAATAATAATAATAATAACTTTATTAATGTCTCAAAAATCTTATAGCTGGTCACAAGTGCCCTACTAATCGGGGAGACTTAAATCGTAGTGATCTTTATAGGACTTTAACTTTCCCTTAATTTATATCAGCTACTGTATGCACTTTAATTCAATCATAAATAGCATTTAAGACAGATTGTGGATTCGTTAAAAACAAAACGGTGCTGGGGAGTGACTACTATCCAAGCAGGCAGGTAAGGAATAAATCATTAAATGTATCCAGTGTTTCATCAACAGAGTTCATAAGATCTACCGTGTTCCAATGCGCGATCGGTCGTTCGCAAACTGCTCAGCTTTATAGTTCTTAAAACTCCTGGTGGTTATATAATTTGGAGCTTGCTTAGGAACCGCTTTCAAATCCAGAACGGCATAAACCAGAAAATGGTCACTGATGGTCAGGTCAAGGACTCTTAATTCTTGTCTGGAGAGTGATCCGTTGTGGTTTCCTACGCTTCTCTCGTGTTCTCCCAACATCCCGCGTGTTTAGATCAGAGTATATAAAACGGTAAACTGTTTTATATTTCTTTTATAAAATAGCTACAAGGATTTATTTTTGAAAAAAATCCTTTATTTACGCGAGATTTTACTGATGAAATTTGCAATTCTGCTGAAAAGCGTCAGAAATCGCCCATCAAAAATACCCAATCAAAACTCCCAAAAGACTGAAATCAAAATGGCAGTGACTCGACAACTGTTATCAGTGCCGTTTAGTGTTTTGACAGGAAAAACGTTTCGAAGAATGCTATTTTCTGTCAGATAATTACAGAAGAATGCTTCTTACACTCCGTCTTTGTCAGTTTGTGTATCCTATGATCGAACGCCGCAAAACACAAAGAAAAGTGAGAAAAGCTGAGCTGATTCAAAGAAGACAAATCGCCAACTTTTTGAAATATTTGACAACTTGAAGAACGCATGAGCATGCACGAAGTCAGGTAGCCAAATATCCACAGTTTTTGTCGTATTTTTGAATCTTTTCAGCGTTTTTCTCGACAACAATGTATAAACGATGGACGTTTTTGAGACATTTGACGATAATTTTTCTCTTTGACATATTTTACTACAAACTTAAATTTTCAGGCTAACACAATGGCTCTGTTTTGTGAGCTATGTATGGTATCTTTATATTTTCATTCTTTAACTTGAGAAAATATTTGTAGCTATATAACTGTAATTTTATGGCTTTTGTTGAAAATGTATTTATAAAATAAAACATGTTTAACAGCAGAAAAAAATACATTTGGTATCGATCAAATCCACTGCATTTCTTCAAGGTCTTTCAAGGTCATGAAAACCCCAATGACGTAGCGTGTTTAGATACTCTCGTCTAAAACGGTGTTTTGACAAATCAGAGCGCGCGTTATATCTAAATTATTTTATAAAGACCAGGGGGTCTGTAGGCGACGCATACCAACATATTAGATTAGACTACATTACATTACATTACATTACATTACATTACATTACATTACATTACATTACATTACATTACATCACATTAACCCTGTAAATTAACTCTGAAAAGCCCGTTGGGATGAATTAATAAATTACATTATGAGATGTAAATGATGTACGTATCATCGTATGTGAAGTTTGGTTAACTTCAATTCACACTTGTAATAAATTACAATTTTATTGTAAAGCGCTATTGGGCAATTTCTTGGAAATAGCGCTATATAAATATATATGAAATTTATATTATTATTATTATTATTATTATTATTATTATTATTATTATTTATATGTATTTATAATTTATTGTATTTGGTGCAACATGGCATGCAATCTTGCTGGCAATCTATGTCATTGCAGCATGTGACCACCTGAAATTGTTGTGACGTATTGAAGTACAGTGCAATCTTACTTCTGAAATACTGCGCGCAACAAATTGTAAGAGATAAATACCGAGAACGGAGGCAATAAGCCATATAAACGGGATTTATAGGCTTATTGCCGACGTTCGAGGTATTTATCTGACTTAGTTTAAATTTGACAAGGTTTTCACACGAAGCAATCTGAGGCATTTTCTGGTATTTTTTGGAGTGTTATTTAGCATGAAGAATAGCATTTCAGTGCTCATTATGAATTCACCGGGATGTATTCATATACAACCCAGGGCTGTATATGGATACATCCCGGTGAATTCATAATGAGCAATTCAATTCAATTCTATTGTTCAATCGGTCAATACCGGAGATAAAGCCCTATGAATAACAAAGAAAACCGTGTCAAATTTAAACTAAGCAGTGGTAGACACCACTGGGAATAGTGTGTGCAATGTTGCACCGTGTGTCTTTCGCCTAGTCAGCGGTAATTATAGTGCGTAAAGTATTCAAATGATTGTTACAACACGTGATAAAGGACATCAAAAGGCTTTCTGTTCTGTTATATGGCTAATTGCATAATCGTTGTCGGATTGAAAATCATGAAAGCTACGACCAAAAGGATTTCTGGGAATGAATGAATGAATGAATAAACCTTTATTTAAACAGGGTTGTCCCTTCAGTGTATATAATACTTAAGCAATACAACACATTTTCCGTGTTTATATTCACTTTAAACTTTTTCGAGTGTTCTCCCAACATCCCAAGTGTTTGTAAAAGTGAATATAAACACGGAAAATGTGTTGTATTGCTTTTATAAAATAACTACACGGTTTTCTTTACGCAAGTTTTCATTGATCAAATGTGCAATTCTCCTGAAAACATCAGAAATGGCTCACCATCCAATCAAATCTTGCTAAAGAAATCAAAATGGCAAAGCTAGCGATTCGTGCCGTTTCGCCGTTTAAAAAGTGTTTTGACAGGAAAATCGTTTTGAAGAATGCTATTTTCTGTCAGAAAAATTACAGAAGAATGCTTCCTTTGTTAGTTAGTGTATCCTGTGAACACGAAAGACGAAGAAAAGTGAGAAAAAGCTCTCGGAGCTGATTCAATGAAGACGTCAAACTTTCTGAAATATTTTACAACTTGATGAATGGAGCACGAAGTCAGGTAGCCAAATCTACAGTTTTTGTCGTACTTTTGAACCTTTTCATAGCCGTTTTTCTCAACAAGAATGTATAAACGATGGATGTTTTTGAGACACACGACGATATTTTTACTCTATGACACATTTTACTGAAATTAAGCTAAGCTTATAATATAGTCAATAACTTATTTAATTTTGAATTTAGCTACAAGAATCGAGAATTGCTCTGCTTTGTGAGTAACTTTTAAATAGAGTAATACGGCTATCGTTGCTTGGTATTTTCAGTCGTACACTTGATAAAATATTGTAGCTATAGAAGCTTTATAAAATGGTTTTCCATGTTTTGTGCTCTTATATCAACACTTGGGATGTTGAGAGAACACTTGAAAAGCTTTAAAATCACTCGCCGGAGGCTCGTGATTTTAAAGCTTTTCTCGTGTTCTCCCAACATCCCGCGTGTTGATATAAGAGCACAAAACATGGAAAACCATTTTATAAAGCTTAATTATAAAATAACATATATATAACGCGCGCTCTGATTGGCTAAAAAGCTATGTGATATAAGAGCACATAAACATGGTTCATGACCTTGAACGACCTTGAAGCGATGCAGTGGATTTGATCGACCACAAAAGTATTTTTTTCTGTCGTCAAACATTTTTATTTACTAAACAAAAGCCATAGAATTACAGTTGTTCTTGTGTTTAGTTAAGTTCAAGTTCTATGTAGATGTGATTTTGATGATTTTAAACCGAAAGTTAATTTTGCAAGAATTCAAACACGGCAAGAAACAAACTCGACGAATTGTCAAATTATTGTTGTCCACAATAACGAAGAAAACTAAATATAACGGCTCAGTTTTCTCAATCACATACTAACCATTTTGTAAGTTATATATAGCTACACATATTTTCTCAAGTGTACGGCTGAAAATATCAAGAAAAGATAGCCGTATTTATACTGACAAAAGAGTGAAAACAGAGCGATTCTTGTAGCTACACGGCGGGTTCGCCAGAACATTCATATCTCTAGTAAAATATGTCAAAGAGAAAAAATATCTTGAAATGTCTCAGAAACGTCCATCGTTTATACATTCTTAGCTTGTCGAGAAAAGCGATGAAAAGATTCAAAAATACGACAAAAACTGTGGCTATTGGCTACCTGATTTCGTGCTCCATTCATCAAGTTGTCAAATATTTCAGAAAGTTGACAACTCTTCGTCATTGATCGTGATTCGGCTCAGCTTTTCTCCACTTTTCTTCGTGTTTCGTGTTCATAGAATACAAAAACAAAGTGTAACAAGCATTCTTCTGTAATTTTCTGACAGAAAATAGCATTCTTCAAAACGTTTTTCGTGTCAAAACTGACCAAACGGGGAAACGGCACACTGATGAAAGTTGTCGAGTCGCTTGCCATTTTGATTTCTTTCGTGAGATTTGATTGGATGATGGGCGATTTCTGACGCTTTTCAGGAGAATTGAAAATTTGATCAGTAAAACCTCGCGTAAATAAAGGATTTTTACGAAAGAAATCCTTGCAGTTATTTTATAAAAGCTTTATAAAATGGTTTTCCATGTTTTGTGCTCTTATATCAACACTTGGGATGTTGAGAGAACACTTGAAAAGCTTTAAAATCACTCGCCGGAGGCTCGTGATTTTAAAGCTTTTCTCGTGTTCTCCCAACATCCCGCGTGTTGATATAAGAGCACAAAACATGGAAAACCATTTTATAAAGCTTAATTATAAAATAACATGTATATAACGCGCGCTCTGATTGGCTAGAAGCTCCCAAAAACCGTGTTTGTAAAAGTGAATATAAACATGGTTTCCGTGACCTTGAGACCTTGAAGCGATGCAGTGGATTCAATTCGACAAATATATATTTTTCTGTTGTCAAACATGTTTTATTTACTAAACAAAAGCCAAAGAATTACAGCATTTCTTATTTTCTCAAGTTCAACTTCTATCTAAATGTGATTTTGTTGTTTTGAAGCCGAACATGTGCATTGATTAACACACGAAACGACGACGGTGACAGATGGGTCGTCCTATTTTGAACATTGAATAACGAAGAAAACTAAATGTATTAAACTCACATA
Source organism: Actinostola sp. cb2023 (assembly GCA_033675265.1). NCBI lineage: Eukaryota > Metazoa > Cnidaria > Anthozoa > Actiniaria > Actinostolidae > Actinostola > Actinostola sp. cb2023. The sequence goes on along the minus strand of JAUJYZ010000316.1, from coordinate 544,304 downwards.
CTAACCGTTCTTTGAGTTCTATAGCTACAATATTTTATCAAGTGTACGACTGAAAATACCAAGCAACGATAGCCGTATTACTCTATTTAAAAGTTACTCACAAAGCAGAGCAATTCTCGATTCTTGTAGCTAAATTCAAAATTAAATAAGTTATTGACTATATTATAAGCTTAGCTTAATTTCAGTAAAATGTGTCATAGAGTAAAAATATCGTCGTGTGTCTCAAAAACATCCATCGTTTATACATTCTTGTTGAGAAAAACGGCTATGAAAAGGTTCAAAAGTACGACAAAAACTGTAGATTTGGCTACCTGACTTCGTGCTCCATTCATCAAGTTGTAAAATATTTCAGAAAGTTTGACGTCTTCATTGAATCAGCTCCGAGAGCTTTTTCTCACTTTTCTTCGTCTTTCGTGTTCACAGGATACACTAACTAACAAAGGAAGCATTCTTCTGTAATTTTCTGACAGAAAATAGCATTCTTCAAAACGATTTTCCTGTCAAAACACTTTTTAAACGGCGAAACGGCACGAATCGCTAGCTTTGCCATTTTGATTTCTTTAGCAAGATTTGATTGGATGGTGAGCCATTTCTGATGTTTTCAGGAGAATTGCACATTTGATCAATGAAAACTTGCGTAAAGAAAACCGTGTAGTTATTTTATAAAAGCAATACAACACATTTTCCGTGTTTATATTCACTTTTACAAACACTTGGGATGTTGGGAGAACACTCGAAAAAGTTTAAAGTGAATATAAACACGGAAAATGTGTTGTATTGCTTAAGTATTATATACACTGAAGGGACAACCCTGTTTAAATAAAGGTTTATTCATTCATTCATTCATTCCCAGAAATCCTTTTGGTCGTAGCTTTCATGATTTTCAATCCGACAACGATTATGCAATTAGCCATATAACAGAACAGAAAGCCTTTTGATGTCCTTTATCACGTGTTGTAACAATCATTTGAATACTTTACGCACTATAATTACCGCTGACTAGGCGAAAGACACACGGTGCAACATTGCACACACTATTCCCAGTGGTGTCTACCACTGCTTAGTTTAAATTTGACACGGTTTTCTTTGTTATTCATAGGGCTTTATCTCCGGTATTGACCGATTGAACAATAGAATTGAATTGAATTGCTCATTATGAATTCACCGGGATGTATCCATATACAGCCCTGGGTTGTATATGAATACATCCCGGTGAATTCATAATGAGCACTGAAATGCTATTCTTCATGCTAAATAACACTCCAAAAAATACCAGAAAATGCCTCAGATTGCTTCGTGTGAAAACCTTGTCAAATTTAAACTAAGTCAGATAAATACCTCGAACGTCGGCAATAAGCCTATAAATCCCGTTTATATGGCTTATTGCCTCCGTTCTCGGTATTTATCTCTTACAATTTGTTGCGCGCAGTATTTCAGAAGTAAGATTGCACTGTACTTCAATACGTCACAACAATTTCAGGTGGTCACATGCTGCAATGACATAGATTGCCAGCAAGATTGCATGCCATGTTGCACCAAATACAATAAATTATAAATACATATAAATAATAATAATAATAATAATAATAATAATAATATAATAATAATTTCATATATATTTATATAGCGCTATTTCCAAGAAATTGCCCAATAGCGCTTTACAATAAAATTGTAATTTATTACAAGTGTGAATTGAAGTTAACCAAACTTCACATACGATGATACGTACATCATTTACATCTCATAATGTAATTTATTAATTCATCCCAACGGGCTTTTCAGAGTTAATTTACAGGGTTAATGTGATGTAATGTAATGTAATGTAATGTAATGTAATGTAATGTAATGTAATGTAATGTAATGTAATGTAGTCTAATCTAATATGTTGGTATGCGTCGCCTACAGACCCCCTGGTCTTTATAAAATAATTTAGATATAACGCGCGCTCTGATTTGTCAAAACACCGTTTTAGACGAGAGTATCTAAACACGCTACGTCATTGGGGTTTTTCATGACCTTGAAAGACCTTGAAGAAATGCAGTGGATTTGATCGATACCAAATGTATTTTTTTCTGCTGTTAAACATGTTTTATTTTATAAATACATTTTCAACAAAAGCCATAAAATTACAGTTATATAGCTACAAATATTTTCTCAAGTTAAAGAATGAAAATATAAAGATACCATACATAGCTCACAAAACAGAGCCATTGTGTTAGCCTGAAAATTTAAGTTTGTAGTAAAATATGTCAAAGAGAAAAATTATCGTCAAATGTCTCAAAAACGTCCATCGTTTATACATTGTTGTCGAGAAAAACGCTGAAAAGATTCAAAAATACGACAAAAACTGTGGATATTTGGCTACCTGACTTCGTGCATGCTCATGCGTTCTTCAAGTTGTCAAATATTTCAAAAAGTTGGCGATTTGTCTTCTTTGAATCAGCTCAGCTTTTCTCACTTTTCTTTGTGTTTTGCGGCGTTCGATCATAGGATACACAAACTGACAAAGACGGAGTGTAAGAAGCATTCTTCTGTAATTATCTGACAGAAAATAGCATTCTTCGAAACGTTTTTCCTGTCAAAACACTAAACGGCACTGATAACAGTTGTCGAGTCACTGCCATTTTGATTTCAGTCTTTTGGGAGTTTTGATTGGGTATTTTTGATGGGCGATTTCTGACGCTTTTCAGCAGAATTGCAAATTTCATCAGTAAAATCTCGCGTAAATAAAGGATTTTTTTCAAAAATAAATCCTTGTAGCTATTTTATAAAAGAAATATAAAACAGTTTACCGTTTTATATACTCTGATCTAAACACGCGGGATGTTGGGAGAACACGAGAGAAGCGTAGGAAACCACAACGGATCACTCTCCAGACAAGAATTAAGAGTCCTTGACCTGACCATCAGTGACCATTTTCTGGTTTATGCCGTTCTGGATTTGAAAGCGGTTCCTAAGCAAGCTCCAAATTATATAACCACCAGGAGTTTTAAGAACTATAAAGCTGAGCAGTTTGCGAACGACCGATCGCGCATTGGAACACGGTAGATCTTATGAACTCTGTTGATGAAACACTGGATACATTTAATGATTTATTCCTTACCTGCCTGCTTGGATAGTAGTCACTCCCCAGCACCGTTTGTTTTTAACGAATCCACAATCTGTCTTAAATGCTATTTATGATTGAATTAAAGTGCATACAGTAGCTGATATAAATTAAGGGAAAGTTAAAGTCCTATAAAGATCACTACGATTTAAGTCTCCCCGATTAGTAGGGCACTTGTGACCAGCTATAAGATTTTTGAGACATTAATAAAGTTATTATTATTATTATTATTATTATTATTATTATTACGAAGTTCTTAATTCTGAGCGTTAGAAAGAAAGAAGAACGAGAAAAATCTCTGACCCAGCTTTATAGAACTTTCCCTCGACTTTTATCTGTTTCGTTCACTTGTGCTACGCGGTCTTCTTTCCTAGAATTGTGCAAACATAGCTGTATAATCTAGCATTGTGGCGTACAACTCTCCCGGGCAGCTTAATTAGTTGAGTATTTTGTAGCCTATTATGTCTGCTATGTGTCTGCTTGGCAGTCCATCTGTTGTTGTTGTTTTTCGCTAAAGACAGTTGTTTTAGCGCAGCAAATGTTAGCCATTTAATTTAATACTTTGACAAGTGTAGCCATGATAGTTCGGCGGGCAGTTGCACCAGAACAGTTCTCCCAAACTGTCACATGTGCCGCCATTTTTACACGGATCGTCCTCGCACTTTCCAATGTCTGAAAATATAAGAAAGAAATGCGTTAGAAACAATTCCATATGTGCAGTATTCAACAATTAGAGCCTTAGGTATTACTAATGTACGTAATATTTACGTAGGACTTGTGTTCGCAATATTTACGTAGCACTTGTGAGTTTACGTATCGTAATATTAATGTTCATAATACTTGATAATTTTACATTAATTTTACATTAATCTTTTGAAGTTAAATAATATTATATTTGTTCTTGTATTTTATATATATCTTATTATCTATTTTGCTATGTATTAGATTTTTCTTCAATTTTATATACATGTATTTATATATATAGATTAAATGTAACGAAGAAGAAGAGACGCAGGCAACCTCTGACTGTTCCAAATAATATATTAACGTTTCGGCAATTCAGCCTTCTTCAGAAAAAAATATAATAATGAATATGTACAGGATAAAATTGATAAAAATGTAAAGATTACCTACTGTGTTACAAGTATATATACGCTAAGGAAAACAAAGGATGATGTAACCAATCACCAGGGGAAAATGCCCAAAGGAAACCTAAAGGGACCAAGTTACATCATTCTTTGTCAAACCAACAATAATAAACGAGAAATATACGTGCGCATGCATGAATAGAAATCTAGATGAATAGTAGTAATAAAACCCTATGCCTGAAAATGAATTCTACGCTTAGACTTAAATTCCTGCCTTTTGTTGAGGCCTTCAGGGCGTAAAGTACGAAGCTGCGTGGCCCAGTAAGCTTCCCTAGTTAGCAGAATTCTATCGTAATCACTATCAGTTTGAGAATACGTTGCTAGAAGTACAGCAAACAGATTGCCTAATCAGACTGAACCAAGATGTTTTTGCATAGGTCGCACCTCTTGCCACACTTGAAGCACCCGTGACTGGAATTTACATTATTAGAAATATCTTTTGTGGATCTAGAAGGTGCCAGTAATTAAAAGGTTCTTAGTTCTTCTAAAAGCTGTCATAATGGAGAGCAGACTGTGAATTCCTTCTGGAATCCTTCTACTGGAAGCTCGTCGTTGGCCTACCTTTTCTCATATTCAAGTTTTTTTTTTTTGTATTTATATATATATATATAGTTTTTATAGTCTTATTGTAATTATTTATATTATTTTATTTTCTATTGTTATTTTCTTTTAGGACCTTAGTGAAAAGCACTTTTAATTAGTGATCTAGGCATCCTCATTAAAGATTATATTTATTTATTATTACGTAGGACTAGTGTTCGCTATACTTACGTAGCACTTGTTAAATTACGTATCGTAATATTAATGTTCATAATACTTACGTAAGACTAGTGTTCGCTATATTTACGTAGCACTTGTTAAATTACGTAACGTTCATAATACTTACGTAGGACTAGTGTTCGCTATACTTACGTAGCACTTGTTAAATTACGTATCGTAATATTAATGTTCATAATACTTACGTAGGACTAGTGTTCGCTATACATACGTAGCACTTGTTAAATTACGTATCGTAATATTAACGTTCATAATACTTACGTAGGGGTAGTGTTCGCTATACTTACGTAGCACTTGTGAGTTTACGTATCGTAATATTAATGTTCATAATACTTACGTAGGACTAGTGTTCGCTATACTTACGTAGAACTTGAGTTTATGTACCGTAATATTAATGTTCATAATACTTACGTATCGTAATACTAGAGTATACTTTTCGTATGAGTAGGAAGTAGTTACGGTAGGGTTCGTGCCGTGTGGTGACCGTGTCGTGTCTAAGCATTCTGATTTAGTGGTTGAGCAGTGATACACTGTCATACGAAATCTGCTCTAAATATTCTTCGATTCCGTACTGTGACAGTAACTCCGTACCGTATGTTTTCCACTCATACGAAAACGACTCTATTGTTCGTACTAATGTACGTAATACTTACGTAGCACTTGTAAGTTTACGTATCGTAATATTAATGTTCATAATACTTACGTAGGACTAATGTTCGTAAATACTTACGTATCATAATACTAATGTTCGTACTAATGTACGTAATACTTACGTATCATAATACTAATGTTCGTACTAATGTACGTAGTACTTACGTAGAACTTGTAAGTTTACGTATTGTGTTATTAAGCCTGGTCCTCACTAACACATAAGCACAAGCAACATACGCAGACTCAGTAATGCATTGCTCATAAACGGTGCTTGTCTATTGTCACATCTATTGCATAAATGGTGTCCTGAGTCTGCGTATGTTGCTTGTGTTTATTTTGCTAGTTTTATGTTCATAAAACTTACGTAGGACTAATTTTCGCAATTGACTTACGTAATAAGTCACTTGTGAGTTTACGTATCGTAATACTAGAGCAGATTTAATTTCGTATGACTGTGAAAAAACAAGGCGCATGGCACGGTCACGAAATACGAAATCTGCTCTAATGTTCGTACTAATGCAGTGGTACTAATGTAGTGGTAGTGTGTGTGAGAGTACAGTGTCCCCCAATTAGTGCGCAAGCGCTAGAACACATTGGACACTTAAATAAAGTTATTTATTTTATTTTATTACGTAATACTGAATACTTACGCTTATTTTCACAGTAGACGCCACTGTAGCCAAACGTATTACAGCTACAAGTGAACCCATTGACCTCATCGCTACATGTTCCTCCATTCTGACAAGGGTTACTTGCACACTCGTTGATATCTACAAACAGTATCATAAAATAAACTCATCTCGCTTTCGATGAACAAATGGCTAACTAGTGGAACATCAAAACCAAAAGTGAAACTGGATATGGGGGTGTGCCGCTAGATGCAATTAATCCCTTTAAGAGCAAGTATTTACTAGGGCCCGAAATTTACTGGCAAGGGGGGTATCTCCGATTTTCTTTTAATTCCGCACAGTGTTAGCCTATTACATATCTAAATTCGCTGTGTAGTTAGTTTCGAAAAATATATTTTAATTTTCGAGAAATTCGTCATAAACGAAGTCCTCTTGAAATCGACTCGAAACACGTCAGAATTAGAGACACATTTAACGAGCTCGGAAATAAGGAAAATAACAGTACTGCTCTTAAAAACCATACGACCTTCTTTCTCACTCTCTAAATACTAGATTGCGTGATTTTGAGGTGAATTGCGTTATGTTTCATGAGCGAATTTTTTTTTTTGGCGAGGCATACATTTTAACTCGCCGAAAGTATCTATTCAACAAAGCTAATTTTCACCAGGCGATAAACCTTCAAATCTTTCTGGCCTGCGCTTGTGAACTCTATGGATGATCATCTTTTCGTATATGTAAACATTTCCTTGGGCAAATAATGTAGCGATTAGCTATAGCTGCCGAAAGTTGGTGAAAATGTGTTATTTACTTGACCTTTACACAGGAGGGGTTAGTGGTCCCCTGGGACAATAACATCTGTTCTATTCATCCAGCCAGAAGTCTTCCCAGAAAAAAAATTTCCAGGAGAGAAAATATCAGAAAATGTTTTCCCAGGAGAGACAATATTTCCTAACCAAAAAAACAAACACACACAAAAAAAAAAAGGTACTCAAATAAGGTACTTTTTATAAAATAAAACAATTCCCAGGTACAGAAATATTTCCTATCCACATAACCTAATATATATTCTGTATATTTCATATTTTTATGGGATAATAGTTCTAATTATTAACTTTAATAGAATATATTTTTCACAGGAACCTATAATTGTTCCATATAATATACAAATAATCAAATGCGAAACTCATCTTAGGTTTCCCAGGAAAGTACTGGTAGAACAGTTATTTCACAGAACAGACACCATTAACCCCTCCTGTTTACAGGTCAATATCTCATAGCAAGTGTAGTATGAAAATACCTATCTGATCTTCAATCACTAGTTTTGGCGAATAAAATACACCAAAATCAAATCACTATGAAGCTCTTACCTCAATGATACGGATATGGACTTGAGAAACGTCAGTTTTATTGTAATCCCATGGTCTTCCTTTTCGACTGTCTATTTATAACTTTCGATGAATGAATGTTCAAGACGACGTCGAGGCAACCGGGTTTAACGTCAAAGTTTGACCCAATTTTTAGCGTACTTTCCTCTTGGTTAGATTCTTACTTGTAACATTCATTGTATCCTCTGATATGATGCTTGATAACAATCGATGGAATACGAATATTCTGGTTATGATTTGCAGTTGAGGACTGCACTGAATATTTTCAACCGCTGCTTGTTTACTCAGTGACCACATATGATACTCAGGGGGTATAGGAAGGGAGCTGGATAGTAGCAGACAAGTGAAAATAATGTATACGAAGCCTTCAATTCATTTCTTCGAGGTCAATTACTTTCATTAGTCGTATCTAATCACAGTTGATCTTTTTCATAAAACGTTTTAAATTTTCTTGCCCGTGAAAAAAAATACATGAGCTTCCTGTGGTCCGGCGCTGCAGACTTATTTTATAATATTTATTTTATAAAGGTATTCATAAATGTATAAAGCTTACAAATACAAATTACACTATCACATCAGAAGGGATGACTAAGATTTGCAAATAAATGCATTTCATTGTAATAGGATTAAAACGCGCACCAAGTGTCGAGTATCGGCTCCTGGCATACTATTTTTAAACAGATAGAACTCGAACTCAAGCCTTCTATCGGAGCCGATAGAAGGCGAGAGTGAGCCTTCTACATTTGTATCTGTTTTAGAATACCACAACTGACTATCTATAAAGCATATTCCGCTTACGGGAGGTGTCCGCTTACGGGAGGTGTCCGCTTACGGGAGGTGTCCATTAACATTAATATTTTAATAATGGCCATTCTTATATAGCGCATTTCACATTCGTCCCAATGCGCTTTTACGGGAGGTGTTCGCTTACGGGAGGTGTCCGCTTACGGGATGTGTCCGCTTACGGGAGGTGTACGCTTACGGGAGGTGTCCGCTTGCGGGATGTGTCCGCTTACGGGAGGTGGACGCTTACGAGAGGTGTCCATTTACGGGAGCTGTCCGCTTACGGGATGTGTCCGCTTACGGGAGGTGTCCGCTTACGGGAGGTGTCCGCTTACGGGAGGTGCCTGCTTACGGGAGGTGTCCGCTTACGGCAGGTGTCTGCTTACGGGAGGTGTCCGCTTACGGGAGGTGTCCGCTTACGGGAGGTGTCCGCTTACGGGAGGTGTCCGCTTACGGAAGGTGTCCGCTTACGGAAGGTGTCCGCTTACGGGAGGTTCAACTGTATGATTGTAAAATAAACTTACCACCAAAGTTAGTTTGCTCATGTGATCACTTATTGACTGATCTGACATTTGTTTTGGACTCTCCTCTATAAATGTCATCCCGTAAACAACAACTGAAGCTGCATGTCATTGAACGCACCTGAACCTACTGGTACAAACAAACCAGTACGATGTAATACGATCCAAGATTCTTCCTTTCCCAGTCCTCGATCACCCTTTGGCCAGGTGCTTGCCTTGCTTTTGTCATGACCAGAAATGGTTTGGGGAACTCTACACCTTGTGCTGGATCCTCGCGTCCATCCTATTCCAAGTGAAGCTCGATGATACGGATATATTGTCATGGAATTTAGATGAGCTGGCTCGGTGAATAAAAACGTCCGACAAAGAATGAGATCGATTTCATTTTGTGGACCTGAAAAGGTCAGAGTAGACTTATGCCTGGAAATATCCTTCGTGGAAAGTAAAGGTATTATCTGAGTTTGTCGCTTTTTGTCTTTTGGATCGAAACTACACTGACGGCCACCAACAAGAGATTTGAACGAACAGCAAGCTTCCATAATGAACTGATTTTAAATGTTTTTATTGTAAGGTGACCAAAACACCTCAGGTAGGTGGAGACGGGAGTTATGTATCATTTTTGCAGCTCCATTTTTTCAGAAGTAAAAAAGAAATTGTTTTAAATTATATAGTCTTCGACTTTTACTCTTTTTGCTAGGTATCTATCTTACTTTTCTTCAATTTAAATATATTAATACTGATATCAATCTGATAAATTTCCCTAACTTAAAATGTCAAGGATGCCTTCTCGCTCTGTCAATCATCCCTATTGCAGTAATTTGCATAAGTTACGTTTGTTTGTCTAGTTCTAATCAATGAAGAATTGCGACAGTACAGCTACAATTCAAGAACAAAGTAACGTAAAAACAAATGGGCCTATTGAACCTTTACGCATTTACCGTATCAGAAGAGGAATGGGAAGGTACGCTAAAAATACGGTCAAACTTTTGACATTTTGAACATTCATCGAAAGTTATAAATAGACAGTCGAAAAGGAAGACCATGGGATTACAATAAAACTGACGTTTCTCAAGTCCATATCCGTATCATTGAGGTAAGAGCTTCATAGTGATTTGATTTTGGTGTATTTTATTCGCCAAAACTAGTGATTGAAGATAAGATCAAATAGGTATTTTCATACTACACTTGCTATGAGATATTGACCTGTAAAGGTCAAGTAAATAACACATTTTCACCAACTTTCGGCAGCTATAGCTAATCGCTACATTATTTGCCCAAGGAAATGTTTACATATATGAAAAGATGATCATCCATAGAGTTCACAAGCGCAGGCCAGAAAGATTTGAAGGTTTATCGCCTGGTGAAAATTAGCTTTGTTGAATAGATACTTTCGGCGAGTTAAAATGTATGCCTCGCCAAAAAAAATAATTCGCTCATGAAACATAACGCAATTCACCTCAAAATCACGCAATCTAGTATTCAGAGAGAGAGAAAGAAGGTCGTACGGTTTTTAAGAGCAGTACTGTTATTTTCCTTATTTCCGAGCTCGTTAAATGTGTCTCTAATTCTGACGTGTTTCGAGTCGATTTCAAGATGACTTCGTTTATGACGAATTTCTCGAAAATTAAAAAATATTTTTCGAAACTAACTGCACAGCGAATTTAGATATATAATAGGCTAACACTGTGCGGAATTAAAAGAAAATCGGAGATACCCCCCTTGCCAGTAAATTTTAGTTTTATTTCATATTTGTAAATATGATCTCTTAAGCACGTGCGCACTCAAAGAGAAACAAATTCCACAAACCGGACCCCTGACTACAATGACAACACAGTTCATGTTTGGCACAGGAGAGAAGTTTATTGTCACAAAATATAACCAAATGGTAACCATGACAACCGTACACAATAAACCTCTCTGCCACCAAAAGAACCCCAACCACAAACTGAGTTATCAAGGTGGAACGGCGTTGACGGATAGCCTAAGCTGATGTGCGAGTGCTAATTTTGACTCCAGACCAAATTCTAAATACAATTTATAAGCGTCGCTGGACCAGTCACCATATAGCTGAATTAATTCCCCGGGGATACCGTGATTGAAGGCCCAAGTCGCCGCACCTCGACGAAAGGAGTGACCCCTATAGCAGTTAGCATTAGGAATGCCTGCAGCCACAAGAGAACGGCGAAACTCATCAATGAACCGGCGCTTAGTTAAAAGGTGCACGCTCTGTTCCCCGGGCAAAAGAAATAATGCTTGTGAGCTACGACCCCGCACCAGATGAATCATACGCCGAAACGCTGTGACCGGACACAGAGGCGAACCTGAGATGGGCAAAAGAGGGATATGCAGTTTTCGCTCACCGAACTGAATGGTTTTGGTACACTTAAAAGTTACTATAAGCCCATGCTCGTTAAATATGACGTCCCGACGCGTGAGATTGCGTGCAGGATCAAAATGCTTACGAGACTGTGGCACAATATTGGCCAATCGCGCCATAAGGAAAAAGGCAAACAAATACGCGCAGTATAAAGTGGAAGAAACTGGGTCGCCTTCCACACTGAGGATCTGTGACACCTGTACTAATAAATCTGGCGTAACTGGGGGCGCCCTACACGGTGTATGCAGCGCTTGTCTAGACACACCATGTAAAGTCAAAGAAAGCACAAAATCTTTGGTGAAAGGAAACTCGATGCCTGCGAATAAATGCATCAATTTAACACCACTAAGGTAGTTTCTAATGGACGGAGGCGTGAGCGTTCTACTCAAAAATTGAGCATAAAGGCAAAGCGTATCCAAAACAACGGGCACCGCCGTTAAATTAAAATACGTACAAAATAAAAGAAAGGCACGAAATTGTGTTCGTAAGTTACTATAAGTTCCAGTGCTGTAGGCAGAATGCAACGTAGTCTTCAGGTCCCGACGAAGTGAACACAGGGCTTGCGATCCTACGAAGAAAGGTTAGATGTCAAGAATCACCAAATAGTGTTAAGTTTAAACATGTCATCGGGAACAGGGATTTCCACGAGATTATCCTTGATGGCGCGCTGTAGAAAGGTTTCCTTTGCTGCAGAATTGACTCCCCACCGTGCCAGAACGTCCGCTTCTCTGTTGGATACCCCAGGCACGTGGACAGCTCGCAGATCAAAATCAAATGAGGCTGATACAAACACAATTTCACGTAAACAACAGTTTAAAAATGAACTCCGGCATCGTCCCGATGCGAGCACCGTAACTGCCACCTCGTTGTCACAACGCACAGTGAGACGTAATCCGCGCCAGCGGTTTCCCCACAGCTTTAAGGCAAGCACAATTGTTAAAAGTTCCAATGAATTAATGTCAAGATCCATAGATAACACAAATTCTGGAAAAACAGCGTGAAAGTATTGGTCGATGCACAACCCGCCACAGCCTGTAAGACATGCATCCGTTGTGAAAAGGGCATCAGGTTTTGACCATGCTGAAGTGTTAATCATAGACACGCCGCTATAGTCCCGCAGGAAACACCACCACCATTGAATGTCCATGCGAAATTCTCCATTTAGGTTGACGTGATGATGATTGAATTTTACAGATCGTAATAGACGAAGGATGCGAGCAATAAATACCCGACTTTGGCGAACACACTTCGAAACAAAAACCAACTTCCCGACCAGTGATTGCAACTCTGATTTGAAAGCAGTGCGTTTAGTGAGCCATTTCGTGAGCAAAATATGAATTTCATTGAGGCGTTCTTCACTCACAGACAAAGTAAACGCAAGGGTGTCCAGCTCGACCCCGAGGCACACAGTGACTGTCGAAGGTGAAGATGCTTTTTCTGGCGACTCCTCCAGCCCCAAGTCGTGCAATAATTCTCCAAGCTCGATGAAATTTTCAGAGGCCGTAGATGGCAGAGAAACTCCAATGAAGTCGTCCAAATAATTAAACAAAGAATGTCCACGTTGTTGGAAGATCCAGGAGACCGCCGATGTTGAGCGCTGGCAAGCCATCGCGGCCGAACGAAGACCCATAGTCAGAACTGTGTCAAAATAAAAACATCCATCCCATGTATAACCTAAGAGATGATAGTCTCTCGGTTCAACCGGAAACTGTCGATACGCTTTACGTAAGTCACGTTTATAAATCATACAACCAGGACCCGTAGCAATAACAGCGTCCACAATAACATCGATAGTCGGGTATTCTAAATGGAGTGACTCTCCAAGGAAAGAATCACTGGGAATACCGTCATTAACCGAAGAGCCACAAGGCCAGCTTAAATCGACGATCACTCGACGTTCAGATGAATCTCGTTTCGGTACCGTGTTCAGTGGTGAAGCCACAAAACCGTCTGAAAAAGGAGATGTTGTGAATGGGCCAGCAACTCGTCCAAGCAGAACTTCACTGTGTAAATACTTTTTAACAGCGTTGGGATAATCAAGAGCTCCCCGATGGGTTCGAGTGGTAAAGGAAGGTATGCTATCATGTTCAAACCCTATGGGCCAACCAAACTCCAGAAAATCGCAAATAACTTGGTCGTGATAATCCCGAAGGGCGTCGCGCCAACAGGGTATATTAAGTCTTGAAGGAACTATAATTTTTGGACCTAAATAATTAGGCGTTCCAAAATCTACAACAGAACGATGAATATCTATAAATGAAACATCAGGAGGTCTTGACAGTCATGATGAAGAAACAATAGAAATGTCACGATCAATGTCATGATAAGAAAGTCTTGAAGAAATGTCATGTTCGGTATCCAAAATAGTAGAACGATGAATTTGAAGAAAGTCGTGTGTCAATTCACTTAGTTTTTTGAAGCCGACGCGGCTACAAAGAGAGGGCACTCAGTATAGATTTTTCGCGATGCAGCTCCTGTTTGCGGCTAGTGGACCAGCATTCGGCGCAAATGTGCTTCAACCACTTGCGTTCGCCGCGAATGTACCCGTAATGATCGTGCGTCTGTTGACATTCCTTACGTTGGTAATTCCGGCAGAATAAAATGGGCGCAGTGGTTTTACTGGGAGATGCAGATGTGGAGCCAGAACGCAGGGGGTGACTGTACAACGTACGGCTCTCGAGATGAATGAACGAGTCTCCCCATGTGAGAAAACCCCTCTCAATTTCCAGCAGAGCGGATCCGTAAAAACTTAGAACAGCGTGCCATTTGTATCTGCGCGAAATACATCAAAGAGACAAGATGGCGGAGGCGCGACGAAACTTCCGGTTGCGAAAGTTGCGGGAATAACAAGATCTGACCGTACCCTGCCACGAATTCTTCGATAGTGAGCTCCTCATACTTGACATCGCTTTTTGCTTGTGACAGCAGCAGATAACTATCTGGCCAGTGCTGGGGATAGAGTACCGTGCTGGTAATTTTCGCATCCTTTCCCGATTTTAACTTACCAGCTTTCTTTGATGGTTTGGAAGCAGACCTCTGTGTGCTGTCGGCGTCGCTCTCGTCGCTGGAATCAGAATCGGTGGATATTAGGCCATACTTCTCCACTTGGCGGTCCGTCTTTTTTGCCAACTCCTCCATCGCCCGCAACTCGGGCAGAGTGACCTTTTCTGCCGACGGCATCGGCCTTTCTGGTTTAGCAAGTGGCGGATTGGGGTGTTCCACCAATGCTCGAAGCACCTTGTTCTCTGTCTTTATGCTTCCAATTTCTATAGAAAGTTGTTTAACGGTTTCCAGAATTGTTTGTAGGGTGTCTCCCTCGGCGATATTGGCAACGGCATGGGTCGTAGAAGGATCGTCTGCCACAGCACATTTGGGAGTCTTAAGGTGGTTCCAGCATAATGAATGACCGGTTTGCCGTATTTTTTAACTCGCTCGCTCCGCGTCAATATTGCTTGGATTTTATTATGCTTAACACAAATAATAATTCAACTATTCTGCTTTTGGAAGGTTTATTCAAAATTATCATTGTAAGCCGCGTTTGTGAATGCCAGCTGATATTCAAACGACACTATTTTCACTCAAACTGCTGCCAAGCGTTATTCCCTCGTACGATTTTTTTTAAACTTCGTGAACGACCTTTTAAGGTCCTTAGTAATGTTCTGACGAGGTAAGAAGGAAATTGATCGAGCAGAAATCACCAATTCATATTTTTGTTGTCAAAATTTGGACAAATCGGTTGCTACGTGATTTCGGCTCGAACAATTTTCTTCTTACCTCGTCAGAACATTACTAGGGACCTTAAAAGGCCGTTCACGAAGTTTAAAAAAAATCGTTCGAGGGAATAACGCTTGGCAGCAGTTTTAGTGAAAATAGTGACGTTTGAATATCAGCTGGCATTCACAAACGCGGCTTACAATGATAATTTTTAATACACCGTCGAAAGGCAGTATAGTTGAATTAGTATTTGTGTTAAGCACAATAAAATCCAAGCAATATTGACGCGGAGCGAGCGAGTTACAAAATACGGCAAACCGGTCATTCATTATGCGGGAACCACCTTAAGCGAATCGTCGGACTCGGGACCACCGCAGTGCTTTCCTGGTTTCCCGAATTGATGTTCTGATTTTGGGGTACTACACCCAGGACATTTGCCGGTACGAGGCATGAAAAGTAAAACTACAATATCTAAAGATCAAGTGAGAAAACGTGTCGAACAGTATAACATAAAAACCAAAAGTGAAACTGGATATGGGGGTGTGCCGCTAGATGCAATTAATCCCTTTAAGCACGTGCGCACTCAAAGAGAAACAGATGATGGCCACAATGGCCGAAAGCTCGGAATAAATGCCCAAAACTCAACGCAGAGGAAACGTTATTTATTCATAATATCCAAGTATTTCGACAACAGCACAAGCAAAAGGGAAGCCTTTGATCCACCCGTATAAACACGAAATTGTATTGGATGAACTTTTCATACAGTATAAGCAAAAACATATTGAACATAAAGACCGAACAATGATCATCCATAACTTCATGGATGCATCATTTCTATTATAACATAGTCGTGTAACTAAACAAGTTAGTTAATTGATTATTTAAAGAAATGTTTAACTCTGATTCTATCGAAATTCTCAATACATCGCGCGCGCTGACAATTTGCAAAGTAGTTTCATTCAGTCAATAAGCTACCAACATTTGGATTTCTTGTTTTTATCATTTTCAAATTTTCAAATGATGTAGAGCTTTAATTTTATCATTCGATTAAATTACTTGAATAAAAAAAATTCAATTGTAATAAATAAGGTCATTGAAAGAAAACGTTTTTCTTTTCCTGATCACCTCAGCCTGCGTCCATTGAGTTATAGATGCACGCTCGCGCATGCTAATTAACCAATCAGAGAGCGCGATATAATTTAGCTATGTTATAATGATGTTCTAGTTTCCTATATTTATCTTTACACCTGTTTTCAAAAACGTTGCCCTTTTACAAAATACAAAGTAGTAAAATAGCAAAAAAGGAATTAATTAGAGAAACAAAAGAAATGCGCTCAAGCTGAACTCTGGCTCATTGTTTCTCTAATTAATTCCTTTTTACTATTTACGTATTTTTTTGAAAACAGGTGTATATACAGAACAACATTTTTTATTTTAACAGACATGTTTCGATGTGTCACACATCATCTTCAGTGTAGCTAAGTCTGTTAAAATAAAAAAATGTTGTTCTGTTTAAAAATATTTTTATACAGTTGCTGCTGTTAAGGCCATTTGTTTCCTATATTTCAAAAGCATTCATTTCTATTAACTATGCTGAGAAGTAGTTGACTGACATATAAACGAACGTACCATGACTATCACTAGGCATTTACCCCAAACTAGTATCATAGCTTAGTACTCAACAACAGCTGGAGAGAATCGTTCATTTGTACTATAAGATATCTTACTTGTTTCACAGTTAGTGCCATTATACCCTGGTGTGCAGCTGCACGAGTATCCGTTGATGAGGTCGTTACATATCCCATTGATGCACGGGTTACTTTTGCACTCTTTAATATCTGATAATCAATCAATCAAATAATCAATCAACCAACCAACCAATCAATCAACCAACCAACTAACCGACCAAACAAACAAACAAACAAACAAACAAACAAACAAACATCCAACCAACCAACCAACCGACCGACCGACCGACCGACCAACCAATAAACAACTAACCTACCAACCAACCACCCAACCAACGAACTAACCGATCGACCGACCAACCAACCGACCAACCAACTAACCACACAACTAACCGACCAACTAATCAACCACCTAACCGACCAACTAATCAACCAACTAATTATAATCGACCAACTAATCAACCAACTAATCAACCAAACAACCAGCCTATCAAGTAACCGACCGACCGACCAAACAATCAACTAACCGATCAACTAATCAACCAACTAATCGACCAACTAATCAACCAACTAACCGACCAACCAACTAACCGACCAACTAATCAACCAACTAACCGACCAACTAATCAACCAAACAACCAGCCAATCAACTAACCGACCAACTAATCAACCAACTAACCGACCAACTAATCAACCAACTAACCGCGACCAACTAACCGACCAACTATCAACCAACTAATCGACCAACCAACCAACCAATCAACCAACTAACCAACCAACCAGCCAATCAACTAACCGATGAACCAAACAATCAACTAATCGACCAACTAATCAACCAACTAACCGACCAACTAATCAACCAACTAATCGACCAACTAATCAACCAAACAATCAGCCAATCAACTAACCGACCAACTAATCAACCAACTAATCGACCAAATAATCAACCAAACACTGCAACCAGCCAATCAACTAACCGACCAACTAATCAACCAACTAATCAACCAAACAATCAGCCAATCAACTAACCGACCAACTAACCGACCAACTAATCAACCAACTAATCAACCAACTAATCGACCAACTAATCAACCAACCGACCAATGTAATTCAGGTATGAGAAATACTTCAGTTTAAGACATACGAACTCACTTGCTTCACATTCGGGTCCAGTATATCCCGGTACACAGTTGCAAATGTATCCACCGATCACGTCGATACATGTAGCACCATTATAACAAGGCGTACTAAGGCATTCATTGATATCTAAATATAGAATCGTTATATTAAATATAGTATTGGAAACAAAAGTGACTGACCAAATATGGAAATTAGTTATAAATCAAATCAAATAAGGGAATGGTCTGTAGAAAAGTACAGGTATGACCAGAGTTAACCATTGACGTTGCGAACTGAAGGCCTAAGATGCTTGTATAATTAATTTTATGGACTAACTAAAAGTAAGCCTTATATTAAGAAAGAAGACAATGCTAGGTATTGATAAATAACTACGGATAAGTATAGAAATGGAAACTAACGAGGAATAGAAAGAATGCTCAAGGCGTCTGATTTTTTCCGAACATTTGTTCTCTCTATTTAACAATTAGACTACGAGTTCGAGTTTTCTATGAGTCAATAGTCAACGAGGCGCGTAGCGTCGAGTTGACTATTTTGAACTCATAGAAAACGAGAACGAGTAGTCTAATCGGTTTTAGTAGAAACCAACTAGCATACTACCTTCGAATTTAAACCAATATTTATTGATTTTTCGTTTTGTTTTTGTTCAAAGCGCCGGCTTTTTCGCTACTCACTATCTATCACTCAATAGATAGTGAGTACGTTACCCAATCAGATTGCAGGATTCGTGATAGCATGCTAGCTGGTTTCTACTAATCCTCATTAGTTTCCATTTCAATACTAGGTACGAGTGCAATTATAGAAATCAGTAACTGACAGCGGTTTTCAATATTGCCAACTTCATGTCGTTTCGGGAGTTGGCATGCGTCAATCAAACACCCGCAGCTATGCGCGACCCTCTCCAACGGACATCCTCGGGAACCCAGGGGTGTATTCTGTCGCTCGTTAGTCGCTTCCAGAGAAATACCCCTGGGAACGAAGTCTGTTGGAACTTCAAACCAGAATATACTTGATACTGATACCTAGGAAGGTCGACCAATCAGAAACGAGAGTAATTTTGACTTCCGTAACAAGTTTCGACAGACTTCGTTCCCAGGGGTATTTCTCGGGGAGCGAGTAACGAGCGACAGAATATACCCCTGGGTTCACGAGGATGTCCAACGGTGGACTGAGCCATATTTCCGTGTCATGTTGAACGATTCGGGTGGACGTTTTCAAATATAGCGCCTCAACTGTCGGCATCGGCTGGCGTTCATTCAAGGGGAGTTCAGAAGTTTGTTTGACAGACACCAAACCCCAAAACGAAGTAATGTTACAAACCGCTGTAAATCGACTGTCAATAGCGTTAATAGCTGCAGTAAAACCTACCTATCTCGCAGTTTTTCCCAGTCAGTCCCCTTGAACATGAGCATTGATAATCATTAACCAAGTCAATGCAGGTACCATTGTAGAGACAAGGACTCCTTGAACACTCTTTGATTTCTAAAACATTGAATAGAAAGTAAATCTGAATTCCTCTATTTCTTGCTCGTTCTTCCTTCCTTCTTTCCTTCCTTCATGCATTAATCCATGTAATGTTTTTGATTGTTCGCTGTTTTTGTTTACTACTCAGTTCAATTACCATTATAAATTTACTTCAACCTAGTTTCAACACAACTGCGTATGTATAAGTAACATTGGACTTGGCAACCTCTCAGTTACAAAACCTTTTCTTCTCATTAATTTACCGTTCATTGTGTATTGTCGTTGTGGTTGTGGTATTTGCTGTAGTTATGTCGGTTGTTCCAGTATAAAAGGAGCCTGCCCAGGAGTAATTAGGCAACAACGTTTGCTAATCAATATTTGCATCACAATATGAATATGTACATGAACATTGGACTAACAATGATTAATTAAACAAATGTACCACTGGGCAGCGTTCTTTTATACCGGAACTTCATGTTAGTTCAAGGCAGTGGTAGATTGTATCATTATTGTCCTGACCTGTACGACAATCCTTCCCAGTATACTGTGGTGGGCATGCGCAGTAGTAACCATTAATCTGTTCAACACACGTTGATCCGTTCTTGCAGTCATGTAGTTTGCAGTTATCGATATCTTATAAGAACAAAACAGGTTATCAGTTCTCTGACTAGTTCTATGCCAGCTTGAGGGCCACATAAAAAATATTTAATTGGGTAACGGTTTGTATTTGTAGTTTCTATATTTATCCATTAGTTAAATAGTTATCACCTCTCGGAGGTATTCACCTTGAGTCTTCGGCTCATTATACATATTGAGTAGACACCTAATTCAATAAGTTAGTCACCCTTGACTCACAAAGGTGCAACCCCGAAGAATCAGGGGAAATACTGTTTACCAAGTCTTTCTACCCAAATTCCCTGACATTTCGACAGAAAATTCTTGCTTAACCGCAATGTTCTTGTTTAGTACAAGACGTTCATGAAGAATGTGGCTGCAAATAGAAACTCCCATGATCTTTCAGTCGTACCTTTCAGCCTTTTCGAGGACTAATATAATTGAAATATGTGTAAATAAAGTCAACAACCTCAACAACAACCTCAACAACAAACCTCGCTTTAAATAAAGTTTTTATAATGTTTCCTTGTGATGAATAATGATGATCTATCTCAATTTTTTGTCTCAAATAATTTCAGCATTATTTAGTCTCAAAAACAGTCCAGGTATTTATAGCATTTTTCAATTGCAATCAACAAATTAAATTGGCTAAATTTATCATTATAACTTCAGTTGCCAAGCAACGAAGACGTCACAGAGATCACTATAGTTGTCAAGGTGATGTATGTATGTTTCTTTTACTAGAATTTCACGGCAGGGATTTTTGAACAAGAACTATACACACCTGTTTTCAGAAACGTCCTGTCTGAAATAAAATAAATATAATTGTATTTACCAAGTTTCTGCTATCACAGACAAATGGTGACAATTATTCCTTTTTACATTTTACTATTTCATATTTCGTAAATTAAGACAGGTGTATAAAAAAAATAGTATTTTAGAGAAAAATATTAACTTTCTTTGATTATTGAAGATTTATTACCTTTTTTGCACCTTTGCTCGACCTAAAGGAAAAACAAAATCAGTTCAGTTTCCTATATTTGTGTTATTTGGGCTGGAAGCTAAATACGGTCTTAATGACCACACACACTTAGAGATAGAGAAGGACTTCAATATCTGAAGAGAACTCTGAAGCAAGAAAGCTTTCTATTTTAGAATTTGAAAGCCAGATATTGAGTCTTTTAATGTACTGTTAAATGCGTTCAACATTACTGCGCTCTTTCTAAACTTACATAATATTTAAAGTTGTGAACAAGACATGGGAAAACATACATATATTGTCTATCATACACATTTTCATATGAACAAAATATAATTTTTCATTCATTCAAGTGTTTGGCATTTCATATCGTTTTAAACGAAAATGCAGCTTTTCAAAAATGCTCTCAAACATGAAGTGGACATTTTATACACTTGTCGTTCTCTTGGACACAAGAAGTCAAAAACAGATCATCCAAAAAGCAACGTTTTCAAAAGAGAAACTTCGTGTTTTTAGTGTCTAAAACTTTCAACTACGATCGTGTGAGTCTTGGTTAATCTGTAGATTAATTCTGTTTTGCAACATAAGGATTGAGTCATGCTAAAACCCAACAGTTTAACACCGGAAATATCAAGAGAAACCGGCGGGAATTTAAAACATCGTAAATCGAGAAGAAAATATATATTAAATCATTATGGATTATGTTATAATGAAGTATTTCCAATATGAATTTTTTCTTCTTTTTCTTTGTCTCTTTGTTATACCTTTGCTGGCTTGAGTTGTTGGAAGACGTATCCTCGTGTGTACACTAATTGGTCAACGTCTCTCTCCAGCCCACAACTATACAAGTCACAGCGTCCATCCAAGTCTTTCTCATACTGGAAGTTATAGGACAAGCAACGAGAATCTTGACTGCACGCTATGATACAGCTTAGCCAATCCCTAGCGTATGTACCACTATATGGTTGTATCGATAAGGCATGGTCTTTGACGGTATAAGACGAAAACGATGACACGGAAACTAGCGAAAATACAAATGCGAAATGAGGCAACAATGAAGACATCTTTGTTGAGAAGGGTAAACTTGGATCGAATAATCACGCCAAGAAGTGCGATGTCTACATTTTGTCGTGTGACGTCATGTTGTTAATTTATTACATTAGACGTCACTAGTGGATCGTGCTCTCACACGTGCGACAGTAATTACTACTTCAGTCACAACCGACATATAACCATTACTAACCTGAGTTTCTGTCATATCTCCCAGCTGGTCAGTTTCCTTGACCGTATATAATGTATATGTTGTGGTTTAATTTTCCCCTGTGGTTTAAATTTTTCTGAGGTTTGATCTAAGGTTAGGTTTTTAAGGGTTTTATGGTGGGTAAAGTATGTGCTTAGGTTAGTTGTAAAAAAAATAAACTGAAAGGAAGTGAATTAAGAAACCAAAACAATGGACTAACAAATTTAAACCAGTCGAAAATTTCAAACCACAACATATACACCTAATAATTGCAAGAATGTTGTCATATTAAAAAGAAAACTACAAAATAGGAATAATTAAAAGACAAAAGCAGAGCACTCAAGCTGAACTTCTCCTTTCGTCTTTGAATTAATTTCTGTTTGGTAATTTTCTTTTTTATATGACAATTTTATCGCAATTAGGTGTATGCAGCGTTAGAACCGAGTCACCCAGGGCTTGTATTGCGCATGCCCCGACTAGCTGTAATATATAGTCACTTCAAGTAATCGTAGTTTTTCTTTCCTGTCGTTGATATGATATTGGGCTTTTAAGGTGGTTCCCGCATAATCAATGACCGGTTTGACGTATTTTTTAACTCGCTCGCTCCGCGTCAATATTGCTTGGCTTTTATTTTTGGCTTTTATTTTATTGTGCTTAACACAAATACTAATTCAACTATTCTGCCTTTGGACGGTGTATTCAAAATTATCATTGTAAGCCGCGTTTGTGAATGCCAGCTGATATTCAAACGACACTATTTTCACTAAAACTGCTGCCAAGCGTTATTCCCTCGTACCATTGTTTTTAAACTTCGTGAACGGCCTTTTAAGGTCCCTATAGTAATGTTCTGACAAGGTAAGAAGGAAATTATTCGAGCCGAAATCACACGTAACAACCGACAGGTCCAAATATTGAAAACAAAAATATGAACTGGTGATTTCGGCTCGATCAATTTCCTTCTTTATACCTTGTCAGAACATTAGGGACCTCAAAAGGCCGTTCACGAAGTTTAAAAAAAATCGGCAGCAGTTTTAGTGAAAATATTGCCGTTTGAATATCAGCTGGCATTCACAAACGCGGCTTACAATGATAATTGTGAATACACCGTCTAAAAGCAGAATAGTTGAATTAGTATTTGTGTTAAGTGGGTGTCTCCGTAAAACACGCCCATCATTGTTACGATCAAAAATGAATTTCTCTTATACTCCTGTCTTTTGAAGGCCTGACATAAGGAATCACTAATATCGATTTGGTTTCTTTGAAAATCATTTTATTATTTTTTTATAATTATTTTTAATTATCGCGCTGCTCATGGCAATTTCGAAGTCCAGCAGACTGTAAAATGGCAAGATTTTGCAACTGCCGCATAAAGCTAATTCGAGATTAAATGCAATACTTTTTGCATGAGTGTGTAGATATATCCTTCTAGTTTTTTCGGCAATTTGGTTTTAAGAAATTGCATCTCACATTGTAACGGAATCAGGAAGAATATGGACCCTCATGCACGCGTTGTATTCATAAACCCAAACCACCCCAACTTTGAGGGCTTTTTTCAAAATCGTGGCACCTGATTCAAACTATTTTACTATGTGTGGATAAAGTACTAATGTTTATCAATGCAAAACGCCAATAAAATCTTTCTGCATAGCATTTTTGAAAAAATCGTAAGCGTTCAAACTTCGGGAAAAATTCCCAAATCGAACTTCTGTCAGATTTCGATTGTTCGAACTAACAACAAAACTAAATACCTGAAATAGGCTTAACCAGAGCTTGGTAGTCATAGTAAGTCCTTGTGAATCGTCTATAACGTGTAGAATAATTGCTTGACCTCCAAGGTTAGGGAATCAAGTGTACGTAAATTCATATTCAACGATCAGTCCAGATCGTAACAGTGTTTTCATGGCTTCTGATGTTCTTGTAAATTCCATTGTGTGCGAATCTTTAGTGCAAAGAGGCGTCTACAGAGAACCAGTTATACATTTATCAAACAGCAATCGAGAATGGAGCTAAATAATTCAAACAATCGAGTGAGGAAACAACTCAGTTTCAATTCTTAGCGCCGGGTTCCGTGTTTACAATGAGATCATTCGTTCCCAGTCCCCCTCTCCTTTTGTAACAGTGAGGGTGGTAGAGGGTCATTTCGCTATAAAATATATAAAAAGTCTGGGTATCATTTTCGTTTTAAAATTCAACTCTAATTAAGAATATGTTGTCTTGTGTATGAATATATATATAATTGTTCTATATTTATGTACTCGTGAGATAGTTTATCATCATTTAGGATCATTTTTAGCCGATGGTAGGCCGTTTAGAAGTGGCTGGAGTACAAGGTTTAGTTGTTGCTCAGTCTAACAAAGGGAAAACAAATGCAAATGGGAAACAAATGAAACTTTGATTTAACAAAATCGACATTAGAGGCAGATCTAGGGTAAGGTAGGGTAGCATAGGGTAGGGTAGGGTAGGATAGGGTAGCATAGGGTAGGATAGGGTAGGGTAGTTAGGGGTAGGGTAGGGTAGGGTAGGGTACCCCACCCTACCCTACCCTGCTCTACCCTACCCTGCTCTACTCTACCCTATGCTACCCTATCCTACCCTACCCTACCCTATCCTACCCTACCCTATCCTACCCTACCCTACCCTACCCTATCCTACCTTACCCTAGATCTGCCTCTAATGTCGATTTTGTTAAATCAAAGTTTCATTTGTTTCCCATTTGCATTTGTTTTCCCTTTGTTAGACTGAGCAACAACTACACCTTTTACTCCAGCCACTTCTAAACACCTACCATCGGCTAAAAATGATCCTAAATGATGATAAACTATCTCACGAGTACATAAATATAGAACAATTATATATATATTCATACACAAGACAACATATTCTTAATTAGAGTTGAATTTTAAAACGAAAATGATACCCAGACTTTTTATATATTTTATAGCGAAATGACCCTCTACCACCCTCACAGGTACAAAAGGAGAGGGGGACTGGGAACGAATGATCTCATTGTAAACACGCTAAGAATTGAAACTGAGTTGTTTCCTCACTCGATTGTTTGAATTATTTAGCTCCATTCTCGATTGCTGTTTGATAAATGTATAACTGGTTCTCTGTAGACGCCTCTTTGCACTAAAGATTCGCACACAATGGAATTTACAAGAACATCAGAAGCCATGAAAACACTGTTACGATCTGGACTGATCGTTGAATATGAATTTACGTACACTTGATTCCCTAACCTTGGAGGTCAAGCAATTATTCTACACGTTATAGACGATTCAGAAGGACTTACTATGACTACCAAGCTCTGGTTAAGCCTATTCAGGTATTTAGTTTTGTTGTTAGTTCGAACAATCGAAATCTGACAGAAGCTCGATTTGGGAATTTTTCCCGAAGTTTGAACGCTTACGATTTTTTCAAAAATGCTATGCAGAAAGATTTTATTGGCGTTTTGCATTGATAAACATTAGTACTTTATCCACACATAGTAAAATAGTTTGAATCAGGTGCCACGATTTTGAAAAAAGCCCACAAAGTTGGGGTGGTTTGGGTTTATGAATACAACGCGTGCATAAGGGTCCATATTCTTCCTGATTCCGTTACAATGTGAGATGCAATTTCTTCAAACCAAATTGCCGAAGAAACTAGAAGGATATATCTACACACCCATGTAAAAAGTATTGCATTTAATCTCGAATTAGCTTGATGCATCCTCGGAAATTACTCTCGTTTCTGTAAGGTCGACCAATCAGTATCAAGTATTTCTGGTTTGAATAGGACAACCGCCATTTTGAATTTTGACTTCCGGAACAAGCTCCAACAGACTTCGTTCCCAGGGGTATTTCTCTGGGAACGAGTAACGAGCGACAGAATATACCCCTGGGTTCCCGAGGATGAGCTTTATGCGGCAGTTGCAAAATCTTGCCATTTTACAGTCTGCTGGACTTCGAAATTGCCATGAGCAGCGCGATAATTAAAAAAATTATTTAAAAAAAATTAAATGATTTTCAAAGAAGCCAAATCGATATTAGTGATTCCTTATGTCAGGCCTTCAAAAGACAGGAGTATAAGAGAAATTCATTTTTGATCGTAACAATGATGGGCGTGTTTTACGGAGACACCCACTTAAGCATAATAAAATCCAAGCAATATTGACGCGGAGCGAGCGAGATAAAAAATACAGAAAACCGGTCATTCATTATGCGGGAACCACCTTAAGAAAGACTGATAGCTACGTGCAGACCGATTTATTGCAATTGTCTCTTTTCTTTTAGAACGTTGCAAATACCCTTCGCGGGTGGTACTTTGGAATAGTGCAAAGCATGGATCATTGTGTTGATATTATTATTATTATTATTATTATTATTATTATTATTATTATTATTATTATTATTATTATTATTATTATTATTATATTGTTGTTTATCTTGTCTACCTGATTATTTTTTTATTTAAGCATATTTTGTGATTCATAATGATATAAATATAAAACAAATCATAGCGACGTTTCGGGGTTGACTAGGCACCATTATCAAGCGAAATGAGTCGAAACGTTAGTGTCATCAAGAGCATAACTGTAAAAAAAAATACAAAAAATGTCAATTAGCATCACACTAAGTAAATAGTTTGGCCCTTAGGAAATCAGATTGCACATTCAGAGTAGGTCGTCTTTCTCTAAGCAACAGCATTTCGTAAAGTAAACAGTCAAATTTACTCTTGCACTTTTTAAGGTGGTAAACCTGATGACACCATCAGAATTATCATACGATTTAAAGATGATGTCCTATGGAGAAAGGATGGCACAGTTGGTTAGTGCATGGCCTTCGCTGCGAGAGGTCCCGAGTTCGATCCCCAGTGACTTCACATCCTTGTTTCGACTTCTTTCCTTTCCATGTAGCTTTAATTAGCTTTAAATAACCGTAAAACGGAGCACTGATGGAAAGAGGGGGGTAAATTGAGCGCACCGTCGGCTTCCTGGAAGAGTCTTTGAGAGCAGCACCCGCAAGCCAAACGAAACGCTAAAGGTGCAATATTATGTGCTCGGTTCATCTTGAAATTGTCATCTATAGTATGTGTTGCGCATGCGTTAATCCAACTGCAGACGCGCTTTTTGTGGCTAGTCCTTCGTAAGAAGAGTAGCCACTATGGCATCGAGTGTGTAAGTTCGTATGTAAGTCCGTAAGTAGTCCTAATCTTCGGATAGTGTTCGGAACCGATTGATATCAATCGAACACTGACCACTGATATTTCACGCGTTGGTTTGAAGGTAAGTTATCGCACATTATCTACTATGATTTCATGCTATTCTGCATCAATAAGTAGACACAGCTCTCAAGCAATGTGTCAAGTGTTTGTTCATACAATGTTTTTTAGGATTTTTGACGGTCTGAGGACATTATCCGGCCGAATAACGATGACTGAACCGAAGTGTTTGTTTGGCGTCCATGATGATCGATGTGCATCCCAGCATCGCCTGGCGATCTATAACCCTTTTATAGGGTCAAATAAATCCCTCACGGGATCAAATAATCCTAGCGATGGGATCAAACTTGTCTTTCGAGACACTAATAACCCCATTTATGGGACACGAAACCTCCTCCGGGAAACAAAAAACTTCCTCCGGGAGACAAAAATTAACCCCAGAAATGGGACACGAAACCTCCTTCTGGAGACAGATATATTCCTTCGAGGAATGAAAAATGTCTTTCAAGACACCAATAATTCCCTTATGGGAACAATTATGAGCAAAAATTCCAACGATGCTAACTGTCATGCACAAGCTAAACGAACATTTCTGGTTCAGATCAGATTCTGCAGACAAGCATTCATGTATGTATTAGTAAAGAAGATGTAGTAAATCAGACACCCCAATGCATACAAAATAGTAGACATTCTAGACCGCATTCAAAAGTTGTAACTAACAGAGTCAGAGATAGAGAACCATCTAGGATTTCATTAAAAAAAGTTATGCATTCATTGAAATGTAGAAAACTGAGAAGGAAGCATAAGAACATGCTTAAAATGTCAGTCCCTGTTTAATGTTTTGCTTAGTATTGCATGAAGTTATAAACAATGGAACACGTCGGGCCCACAAGCTTCAAAAATCGCCGTGTTCGCCAGGCAAATTGGCCAGCGGTTTAGCGCATGAACGTAGAACACAATGGCGGCCTGTATAAACATGCGGTGATGTTTTAGAGCATTTGTTCGGCGAATTTGACGGCGAAATTAACGAGAAAAAGATAATTTTGGTGAAGAAAAGGAGACATTAGTTAAGTTCGATTTTGGAGATGGTTGTGAGAGGAAAAGGCCTCGATGGCGGATATTTTGAAGGAAAAAGCAACAGAAGAACACTCCATTAGATGGTAAGCTTAAAGTGCTTATGAAGCTTATTTTTTTATTTTGAAAATCGATTACATATGAAGTGAATAGTGGGATGTTTCAGTGTTTTGTGATTTGAGGTTATCATTTGCGAGTTATAAAGGTTTGAAATCGTGATATGCTAATTCGGTGA
Organism: Actinostola sp. cb2023; assembly: GCA_033675265.1. Lineage (NCBI taxonomy): Eukaryota > Metazoa > Cnidaria > Anthozoa > Actiniaria > Actinostolidae > Actinostola > Actinostola sp. cb2023. The sequence goes on along the minus strand of JAUJYZ010000316.1, from coordinate 515,579 downwards.
CGTCAAAGAAGGCTTAATTTATTATACAAAAGCGCCCTTGTGCAAATCATTGACATTTTTTAATCTGGAAATAAGTTTTCTACAACTTATATAAATGATTTTAAACTTTTTTTTCTATTTCAGAAAAGAGTGCTACTTGAAAAAATATAAATAAGTTACAGCAAATGCCTCCTTTGACGTCACCGAATTAGCATATCACGATTTCAAACCTTTATAACTCGCAAATGATAACCTCAAATCACAAAACACTGAAACATCCCACTATTCACTTCATATGTAATCGATTTTCAAAATAAAAAAATAAGCTTCATAAGCACTCCCTAGAGTAATTTTAGGGCTTTTATGTTGTGACGTTTGACTCATCAGTAAAACATTTTGCTATTGTAAATGTAAGATAATCGAGCAAAATGCTACATAAATATAAAATAATGCCCTCACAGATTATACAATGTTTACCTCTAAATAAAATTAATCAAAGAAATCAATCAATTAGGCATTGAGTGATATGAGTGGTTTTTACAATGTTATATACATTTTCTTTTAGGTACTCTAGAGCCTCGACGTCAAGAACTTGAGTGTACAAACTTGTATGATCTTTGAAAATATATAATTAAATTATTACATGCATTGGAGTTTTGTTTATATATTTTCAATAAAACTTATAATTTATCCAACTGAGGTACATGTACATGATCTGTGTTATTGTTTCCAACATTATCAGTACCATTTCTTCCTGACCAAGAGTGAAGGTGGTACATGTAGCTAAGCAAAATTCACAAGACATTATAATGTATTTGCAGGACAATAACAATGTCCAAACTTGGCCAATCCTATTCTGATCTCCATCAAAATTTAGTTGCTGTTGTGATCAGAAGAGTAGTGTGTAATTTATCTTCACGAATACAAATAAGGAGTAACCAAGTACATGTAAATACATGTACACATGGACGGAGCTAACACAATAATACTACAATAATACTAATAATGTACAATAATTATTGGTTCTGAGTTCAGGTGACTGATCTGACTTACACGTACAAACTTTCTGAACTTACATGAACGTTAGAGTGCATTTTAGAGTGTGATGACAAGTTTCATTATGTAGGTCTCACTGTGTGACAAGCAAGGTCAAAAGTATTTGAATATTTCTGTCTCAACCTAAAACAATAGTATGCAACAGACATACATGTATGTAAATCATTAAAGGTGGTGATACTTGCGCCATACTGCAATAATACGTATTTTTGCACCAGTCATGTATATTTAAATTAATTAATGCTATTGTTTAGACTGCATATCAGAAAGTTGCCATCATGTCTCCAATGAATCTTGAATTCAATCTCATTGTCTGTTATGGACTAAGGGGAAACCCTGTCTTACAGTCAAATGAACAACTTAGAATAATTCTGAGTACTGATAAAAAATTAGCCCATGGTTCATAATATGAGTTATTTTAGAAATTGGCAAAGGTAAGATGACCTGTATATTCAGACTTTGAAAGTGGTTGAAAATAAGGACACTGTATTTTATTTATTTAGTATTTAACAATAGATTAGACACACTAAAACCATGCAACATTTTGTACTTAGCACTAATTAAACAATGTAGTAGAAAACAATATAAATGTCAGTATTTAGTACTAACTAATACTATTTACATGTAGTTGCATGACTTAAGTGTTTGCATGTGCTCCAGTATGCAATGTATTCTATGTAATGGTAGTAAATGTAATGCAATTATTTAAAATGTACTCCATTTATGCTGTTATATGTTGTAGTGTCGGGATCCCTGTGTAGGAACATTATGGGATGCGAGGAGAGACTGCATGGAGTAGAGAAGTGTACGAGTGTTTGAGAGCGAGGAATAAAGCTTAAATGCGTTGAAACCTGTTTATTTGTGACTTAAAACTCTACAATTGGCGACGAGGATTAAAAAGAACCGACAAGAGATGTCTTTAAACGTGGAAATTGGAAGCATCGCCCCATTCGATTGTAAAGGCAACCCGACAAGCGTAGGTCCTCGCTGGAAGCGATGGAAACGGTCGTTTGAATTTTACGTAGAAGCTAAAGGCATCGTCAAGGATCCCCAAAGAAAAGCATTACTTCTACACTGCGCAGGACTAGAAGTACAGGATGTTTACGACGCGCGTACAGACCCTGGACCAGTTGGAGAAGACGACAAAGAATACGACAAAGTGATGAGAACTTTGGACCACTATTTCTCTCCACAGGTCAACGTGCCATTTCAAAGACACCAGTTTCGACAAGCAAAACAAGACGAGTCAGAGACTGTTGATCAATTTACCACTAGATTGTTTCAACTTGCTGAAAATTGTGATTTCGGAGAGAAAAAGAGCGAGCATATCCGCGACCAACTGATCGATGAATGTAAATCACACAACCTACGAAAGAAACTACTAGAAGCTGGTGGAAAATTGACTCTTCTGAGAGCACAAGAACTCGCCAGAGCAATGGAGGCAGCAGAAAGACAGGCAAGGTCCATAGAGAGCGACCAGGCAAGTGGAGAGAATGTGAATGCTACGTACAACACGACTTTTAAACAAGGAAACGCGAGACAGGGCAGCTACTACAATTGTGGCCAGAGAGGGCACTATAAAAATGACCCAGAATGCAAGGCAAGATCGACTACATGTCATAGTTGTAAGAAAGTGGGACATTTTGCAAAGTGCTGCAGGTCAAAAACCAGAGAAACCAAACGAAAGCAAAGGAAGTGGTCATATTCGTCAAGTCACTGAGGACAATGATGACTATGCATTTGTGACCCCAACTGATAAAGCGACACCAAAAGTTGACATCGTTCTGGGAGGAGTCCACCTTAAAGATGTGCTGGTTGATTCAGGATCGACATGCAATATAGTTTGCAGGGACACCTGGGGAAGAGCTCAAATAAGGAAGAATTGTATGTAAATCGAGGAAAACAGACAGAAGATTTTTTTGCATATGGAGCAGAGAAGCCATTGAGTGTTGTCGGTGAAAATTGATGTTGAACTTTGCTATCAAGACAAAAGTTGCACAACATGTTTCGTTGTCGTGGAGGAGAAGGCACGTCCAATACTTGGTCGGCAAACCTGTGAGGATTTAGGAGTCTTAAAAATCATGATCAACAGTGTCAATGAACAGTCCATATTTGACGACTTCAAAGAATGTCTTGAGGGAGTAGGAAAGCTGAAAGACTTCAAAGCAAAACTCCATGTTGATGAAACAGTCAAGCCTGTAGCTCAGAAACAGAGACCAGTTCCATTTGGCTTGAGAGAAAAAGTGGAGATGAAACTTGACGAGCTAGTTAATGCTGATATTATCGAGCCAGTCGAAGGCCCAACGCCATGGGTAAGCCCTGTCGTGGTCGTACCAAAGACCGGAGGTGACATAAGACTGTATGTAGACATGAGGAAGGCCAACGAGGCGATCATACGCGAGCGACACCCCATACCGACTGTGGATGACATCTTGTATAACATCAATGGTAGCAAGGTGTTCAGTAAACTTGACCTAAAGTGGGGGTTCCACCAAATTGAGTTGGAAAAGGAGTCCAGGAATATCACCACCTCCATAACACATAAGGACTATACAGATATAAGAGACTTATGTTTGGTATATGCTCTGCACCAGAATTATACCAACATATTATTCAACAAGTCCTGGTTGGGTGTGAAGGTGCTTACAATATTCAACAAAGATAAATGAATGCCAGAACTGACCTTTATGGGATATCTGCTATCCCAAAAGGGTATCGGTCCAACTGAATCAAGAGTAGAGGCAGTAGTCAATGCACGAGAACCCCAGAATTCAGGAGAAGTACGTAGCTTCCTGGGACTTGTCAATTTCAGTGCTAGATCTGTACCCTGCAACAACCGCAGAGCCACTTCGAAGGCTGACTAAGAAGGGTGCAACCTTTCAGTGGAACAGTGAACACCAAAGAGCATTTGATACTCTCAAGAACGACCTAGCTAATTCTGAAACCCTGGCATACTTTGATAGGAACGCTGAAGAAACAAAGCTTACCACTGATGCAAGTCCAGTAGGACTTGGTGCTGTCCTTACCCAGGTGCAGAATGGAACGGAACGGGTTGTAGCTTATGCCAGCCGGAGCTTGACATGAGTACAACAGAGGTACTCGCAGACAGAGAAGGAGGCTCTGGGTATTGTGTGGGGTTGCGAAAGATTCCACATGTACCTATGTGGAGTAGAGATCACTCTTCTAACAGACCACAAGCCACTTGAGACTATATATTCTACCAAGTCACCTGCCCCAGCAAGGATTGAGCGATGGGTTTTACGACTCCAGCCATACAAGTTTACTGTGACATACATACCTGGAGAGGGAAACATATCAGATTCTTTGTCGCGACTAACCAACATCAAAGGATTGTGTGTCAATGTAGATGCAGCAGAGTTTATTCGTCATGTCGCAGAAATGGCTACACCAGTTGCAATGACCACCCAAGAGATTGAAGAAGAGTCTGCAGGTGATCCTGAGTTATCCCAACTTCGGCAATGTATCTCTACTGGCGAGTGGGATGACATCCCCTCTCAATACAAGGCAGTTAGAAATGAACTTTCTACCTTAGGCCAACTTGTGCTAAGGGGAACAAGACTTGTGATGCCAGCAAAGTTGCGTAACAGAGTCCTTAAACTTTGCACATGAGGGACACCAAGGGGTTGTGAAGACAAAGCAAAGATTATGCTATAAGGTATGGTGGCCTGGCATAGCAGAGAGGTAGAAGACAAGTGCAAAGTCTGTCATGGTTGTCAACTAGTTGCCCAGCCAACTCCACCGGAACCACTAAAGCCTACAGCATTTCCAAGCCAACCCTGGCAGTACTTGGCCGCTGACCTGATGGGGCCCCTCCCTTCGGGAGAATATGTGTTTGTTGTTGTTGATTTTTTTAGCAGGTATTTTGAAGTAGATGTCCTGAGGTCTACCACAGCTCCAAAGATCATTGAAAGTCTGGACAAGATCTTCTGCACCCATGGCCTTCCTGTAACCCTGAGGACTGACAATGGGCCGCAGTTTGTGTCGGAGCAGCTTGAATCATACTTGGCAGAAAATGGAATAAGTCACAAGACCTCCACACCCCTGTGGCCTCAGGCGATTGGCGAAGTGGAGCGGCAAAATCGGAGTATACTCAAAATCCTGAAGATTGCTCACTCAGAAAAGAAAGACATGCAAGCTGAACTAAGGAAATTCCTCATGGCTTACAGAACCACCCAGCATAGCAGTACAGGTAGCACTCCAGCTAAACTACTATTTAACAGAGAAATGAAGTCCAAACTACCACAGCTAGGAGATAGCCCATCGACGCACATGCACACTGAAGCAAGGGACAAAGATTCCGAGACTAAGCAAAAGAGGGCAGATTATGCAGATGCTAAGCGAGGGGCGAAGGAGAATGACATTGCTCCAGGGGATAGAGTCCTGCTGAAACAGAGAAAATAGAATAAACTTTCCACAACTTTTGGAGATGAGCAATATGAAGTAGCAAGTAAATGTGGAAGTGAAGTGGTAGTAACATCCCCAGAAGGGGTGGACTATAGGAGGAATGTTACAGAGGTAAATAAATATTTCAAGGACAGTGAGGGCCAAGATCTAACATCCAAGACTGCGCTAGGACCTCTCACAAGCAGCGTAAAACTTTATTCTAAGGAAAGGAGGAGTTGTAGTGTCGGGATCCCTGTGTAGGAACATTATGGGATGCGAGGAGAGACCGCATGGAGTAGAGAAGTGTACGAGTGTTTGAGATCGAGGAATAAAGCTTAAATGCGTTGAAACCTGTTCATTTGTGACTTGGAACTCTACATATGTGAGTTATATTATAGTGTTTAATACCATTATTAAAAAAAACTTGTCATATACTTAAACCATGAGGTATGATATTGCTGCAGAACTTTAACCCAGGGATTTTTTTCTAATCGCTACCTTCCTGGGTGAGTAGAAGAAAAAAATATCGCAGGATACAGAACTTTACATGTAACCAAATAATAATTGGACACCAATCGATATCAACATCACCTTTCTCACTATATAAGTTATATAACTTAAATACATGTATGTCAGCATATTTGTAGTAGTTTTTTCAGACTATCATATTGGTATTTATGAATCACTTATTTAATATAAATTAAATGACAATATAAGATAAATAGTTTTATTTCAATAAAATTGTAATTCGATCACAAGTCTATTGGCAAACTATAGTACATCAAATATACACAGTACATTGATCATTCTTTATACAGTTCAATTGTTTACATGCATGCATGCATATTACATGCATACTCTCTTATTTTACAATCAAGACACCCATATCAATACACCTTCATATTGTCCTTCATTTCCTTGGTGTGGGCCAGTTGGTATACTGACATGGCCTAAAGTTAAGCTGCATGGCTAATAAAACTATATTACGGATATAAATCATATAAAACTTACTAATTCTGAAATACATAACATTGATTTCACATGTCACAACCTACGTACAGCACACGAGATCTAGGACTAGCATTGTTATACCTCTTCCACTGACTATTTCCCTTCCCATTACTGCTTGGCTTCTAACTCTGTTTGTTTTCTTTGCCACTTCTTCCCTCGGCAGTGTTTTTGATAAATTATGATGCCCTTTCTCTTGGTAAAAGCGACGACTTGAATACGCGGCAGCGTTGAAACTTACAGTAAACATAGTAAAAATTGACCAAAAACAACCGCTCAGCACAGAAAATCCAAAAAGAATTTCAAAAAACTAAAAAGAAGGCGACTTCACACAACTATCGAGGATTCAAACTACGTTAATTTCATTTACAAAATAATCGCTTTTCAATAATTACCCTTCGTGTTTGGTACCAAAATAGACAGCAAGGAAGGCTTCGTCTTTTCCTGTCTTCCGATTTTTCTTCGGAATAATACGATCGACATACGAGGCTCCGAAAGAGAAGTCGTTTTGCACTCGACAAATTCGTCCCCCGTCTCACAAATTTGCCGCCCGTCCAATATGGCGGCATGCAATAATCCCGGCGTTTTTCTGGCTGTGTGGGCCCGACGTGGAATATTAGATATACTAAGAGACAAGACAGTTTCTACAGTAATTACATGTATTTTATTAATACTAAGACATCAACAATGGCTTATAATGTGTCAGAAAAAAATATTTTACTGTCTGGAGATATTGAATTAAACCCAGGCCCTGTAACAAATAATAGTAACTCATCTAGAGCAATAGCCAGCCACACATCTGACTTTGTGTTTAACTATTGACTGCTTCGGCGCAGTTTAAGACCACTAGATGTTGGTGGTGGAGGTGATTGCTTCATTACGTCTGTATCACATCAGTTATATATGGTAATTCAAGCCATCATTTAGAAATTAGAGCAGCAGATATTCAGTATTCCAAAACGATTTATTGAAAGCAATGTAGAGGATCATGGTTGCAATATTTATCCAATATGTCTATGCAAGGAACATGGGCAGATCATATTATTATACAAGCAGTGGCTGATGCAATGAAATTAAGGATTCATGTCATAGAATCCAATTGAATGAAAGTTTTTCAGATAAATATGATTCAAAATCCTAGGTCTGTATATTTGGGACACATAGGTGAGATGCATTATATCTCAAGTATATCAGCTCTTTCTTTCACTTTAAAATATGTTTCTTCCACGTAAATGGATTTTTATTATTCAAGCTTTCGGGCCCCAGGCCCATCAGCAGGGATTGAATGGATTTTTTCAAAATTCAGTTAGAAGATTACGTAGAAAACAAACAAAACAAACGTGATTGTAGCGCGAGCTAATTAATAGGCGGCTACGCGCGCGCAATTCACCGATTGGCCCCTAACGGCACACGTGCTTTGTCACGTGATCAAAACGTAAACACCGCGCGAAAGTTCGGACAATTCTTTGTACTGTACAAGTGTACGAGAATGGACTTTAATACGTTTGTTGTCACGGATTTAAAAAAAATATTTACAAGACCATGGAATTACAGTAAGTGGACATTCGAAAAGCTCTTTGATTGAGTTAGCTTTTGCAGTGGAAAAGACTGGCGTGCCGAAAGATCCAAACTTTGAGAAGGTACCAGTTGATATAGATAACGAGTTCGTGGCCATCCAAGACATTGTCATTCCAAATCCTTTCTCGATGAAATCAGCATGTAACAACTTTATAGACTGTCCTCCATTTGGACTTTATGACATATTTAACTTTTTGATATACACTCGACTGATTATGACAAGCAAGGGCTGGCTTCGTACAAATCCTCCGATGATTATCGTTTGTTTGAAGACGGGTACGTAGAGTCTTTGACTAAAGCTACTTTGGAGAAAGAAGGAATACATCTGATATTGGGAAAAGTAAAACCGTCTATGAAGTCTAAAACAACTGAAAAAATATATTTATATGACTTGTGCTTTGCTTTAGAGGGTAGAGGCCCCAGTAAAGGCAGTGTTTTAAAAGGAAGATGCCGATGTATGGGAGGGCGCGACGGCGGCTGCAAGCACATCGCAGCCGCCATGTATTCCCTCGAAGACTTAATGAATAGCAGAGCAGAGGCGTTACAAGTGGCCCCTGTCTTTGAAAAAGAAAATCACAATCCGATATAAAAGCTGTGGAAATTAAAGAGTTGTTAATAAAGAAGTGTAAGGCTCCCGCTTACGGTAAAAGAAAACGCAAACACGAATACGCTCAACATATCGACTTTGACGTGAGACACCACACAGACAGAGATCCACCTGATACAGACTATTTAAAACAATTCACGTTAAGAATGGCCAAACTTGAAAACAAGCCAGCAGTACCTCTTTTTAAAAAAGCTCCACCTTGACCAGTCACCACAGACAACAGAGATCCCAACCGAGACCACTGAATCACCCAACCCTGATCCCATATTGGAGGTAAAAATCAAAGAAATACTGAATAAAAAAAAGAGGCCCTTGAAATCAGTACAGAAGAAATTGAAAAAGGAGAGGAGTTAACTAGAAAGCAATGGCAATCTGAAGCATGGCATCACCTCAAGATAGGCTTTATTACTGCATCAAATTGTCAAAGGGTTTACACACGACAGACCACTCTTGAGAAAGATCCTAACCAAGATGCAAGTAAACTGGTAAAAGAAATTTGCAACGTTGTATATCCATTTAGAGTTGACAGGTGAACCCAACAATGCCAGGGAATGGGGATTGTTCCATGAGAAAAGTGATAGGGAGGCCAATAGAAGGGTAGAAAGCCATAATCACAACAAGTTCAAACTAATTTCTAAGGGATTTACCATCTCTGGAGAAAAGCCATTCCTTGGTGCAAGTGTAGACAACATCCAAACGTGTGAGTGTGCAGATGGATGTCCAAATTTTGTAGTAGAGTACAAATGCCCATGGAAACACAAGGACAGTCACTCCAAGGAAGCTTTTATCACCCCAGAAGTTGGAGGAACAAGTGAAAATACATTAAAACGTACCTCAAGATACTTCTATCAAGTGCAACTACAGATGTTTTGTAACTGGACTCGGCTCTTGCATCTTTGTTGTTTGGACAAGGCAAGGGATTTTCTCTACTATAATACATTACGATGAAGAATTCATGCATGGTGTATGCAAGAAACTGGAAACATTCTGGGTGGTTAATGTGATTCCCTATCTAATAACCAAAATTCAGCCAGCTGTTACAGGTAATTAATAATAATAAATACCGGTAATACACTTTTATTGTTTATCTTCATACGTGCATGAACATATGGCTTTCCCAACTGAAATTAACTAATCTAATGTCTGCATTTTCAAATGTCCAGCACAAAGACAACAAGAAGCAGTACAAGTTGATGAATGTGATTCCGTAAAGATCATTGGGGCTGATTCAATCAGTCGGGGGAAAATTCCCACAGTAATTATATTATTTTAATTTTATACTTGTTTTATTTAATGAATTCTTAAATTAAGTCAAGTTCTTTCTTTTCAGATAAAACATTAATCTAGAAGTAAATGACAAACAGGCCTCCCTAAAGCTAGATACTGGAGCACAGTGCAACGTGATTCCATTAGCCGTTTACCAAAGTCTGACAACGGAACAACCCACAAAATCAACCACAAAGCTAGTTTCGCATTCCGGTAACAAAATCAAAACTGTCGGAAAGAACAGTCTTGTTGTATCTCACAAGAATAAATTGTATGCGGTGGAATTTCAGATAACTAACCAAAAAGGAGCTATACCGGCGCTTGTACTAACGACATGCTTGGAAATGGAGTTGCTGATGCGAGTTTATACAGTGAATTCTGAAGACAACAAAGAAAGCGACCCACCCACAAACGGGAATACGTCAAATTCCAAACCACCCAAGGATAACAATAACCGGAAAACTGATCAGAAGAAAACTGAAGATATCACTGAAGCGAAAAAGCTTCTTGACGAATATGCAGATGTATTCAAGGGTCTGGGATACCTTGAAGGACATTATCACATAAAAATAGACAGTTCTGTTCTACCTGTTGTACACCCGCCACGCAAAGTACCCTTCGCTATAAAGGATCGACTCAAAAGCGGAACTGGACCGAATGGAGAACATTGGAGTGATAACAAACGCCACAGAGCCGACGGAATGGGTCAATTCCATTGCTGTAACAGAAAATAAAAACGGAAACGTGCGTGTATGTTTAGACCCGAGAGATCTGAACAAAGCTGTGAAACGAGAATACTACCCTATGAGAACTGTTGAGGAAATTGCAGCTCAACTGAGTGGAGCAACATTGTTTAGCACACTGGATGCATCGTCAGGCTTCTGGCATGTGCAATTGGACGAACCAAGCTCCAAGCTAACAACAACATTCAATACACCATACGGAAGATATCGTTTTTTGAGGTTACCATTCGGAATAAATTCGTCACCTGAAGTATTTCAGCGAAGGACGACTCAAGGATTTGAAGATATCGATGGTGCAGAAGCAATTGTAGACGACATTCTTATATGGGGACAAGATGTGGAAGAGCACAACAAACGCCTAAAACAAGTACTACAAAGAGTAAGGGACATTAACTTGAAACTGAACATGGAGAAATCTAAGATTCAAACAAATGAAGTGAACTATATTGGACATATAATTAGTAGCTAGCGATGGAGTTAAACCAGATACTTCAAAGGTCAACGCAATTAAAGATATTGCCACACCACAAGATAAGAGAGAACTGTTGCGGTTTATGGGAATGTTAAACTATCTCGCCAAGTTTATACCCAACTTATCAGACATGACACAGTCGTTAAGGAAGCTGTTGAAAAAAGAAATAGAGTGGGGTGGACTGAAGTGCACGAAAGCGCATTCCAACGCGTAAAGGATAACATCATTGAAGATAAGGTGCTCAAGTACTATGACGTAAATAAGCCGGTCACGGTTTCAGTGGATTCGTCGTCCTATGGACTCGGAGCGTGTCTATTACAAGATGGGCACCATGTGTCGTACGCTTCACGCTCTCTGAATAACGCCGAAAAGAACTATGCACAAATCGAAAAGGAGTTACTTGCAATTGTCTTCGGATGTCAGTAGTACATCTATGGAAAATCGGTCAACATTGAAACTGACCAGAAGCCACTGGAATATTTGTTCAGGAAACCTCTGACCGCAGCACCACCACGCCTACAAAGAATGATGTTGAAACTACAAAAACATGAATTGTTCGTCAATTACAAGCCTGGAAAAACTTTGTTTATTAATTCATGCAGAGACTCTTAGTAGAGCTCCAGGAAAGCAAACCGTAAACGAAAACGACGAAATGTTTACGTGCACACCGTGCGTAATCTACCAATGACATCACAAAAGGTTGAGGAATTCAAGGCGAAAACGAGCAAAGACCCCGTTTTAGCAAAGTTAAAGCAAAGTCATGAGGAGCTTAGAGCAAGAAAAAAATTGACTTAAGGCTGACTGAAACCACCTTAAGCTCATTTGCATATGGCTGATCTTACATACCTTAAGTGTCATTGTCTGAGAAAACCGGGCAGAGTTGAAAGATGGGGGTCGGCCGATTCCTTTCAAATTGCTATCATTTATTACCTATAGGAATAGATTAAGAATGGTCGTATGTAAAGTTTGGTTCAGACTTTTGCTCGAAAGTTGACCACCCACCCTTGTTTTGTATCAAAATCGCCCTGAAAGACGCTAAAATTTCGGGTCACTTTGGCGCTCTGTAAAACTCATATTACATGATTTTCTATGATTCATTTAGTTTGGTTGTGATATTTAGCCTATGTAGAGCTGGGTTACATGCAATAATGGCAAATTTTCGAAAAACATCTTATTTTCACTTCCAGTTAAAAGTCAGTTGTCGACGGCCTTCGGCGGTCGACTAAATTTAAGCCATTTTATGGAGGTCCGTTCTTAAAAGTACGGCAGTTTATTTTCTTAATTTAGCCATTTTTAACAAGTTTATTCTTTCCTTTCTTGATTTCCAAAAACTCTTACTCGGATATTTTCAACGACTTCGCGTGAGCAGCCTCCGACTCTTCAAGGTAGTCGGCTCTTTTCCCGTCAAATTTTGTTTGTTTATCATTAATAAGTCGGACTTGGTTCTTCGTATACTGTCTTTTTAACCGCAAGCCACTCTTTAGTGCTTTAAAAGACCTAACATCTTACAAGAACATGATAAAAGGTAAATAGCTTCGTTTCACACATACTAATTAAGTCAATAAACACTCAGTCAGTCAATTTCAGCAGATTGTGTGACAGAAGTGTTTGATCGCGATTTTGCCGGGAAAACAAGGGTTTCAAGCTCTCTCTATGTACAACATATTACAATCCAATCAAAAGAAATATATGTATTAATGCCTAGATGGATTTATTCAGTAAATATACCATTATTAAATATTTGAGAGTTCGTCCGCAAATCATCATTTAGAATCTGTATGTCAACACCAACACTAAATGAATACTAATTACTTCATTGAACATGGTCACGCATCACTAATTTAAATTTGGCTGTATTCACCGTTAAAGTAGCATTGGATTGCTGATACAATAGTATTGTAATATCTTGTAATCCAGTGAGTTAAAAATGATTTGATACAACAAATCAACAAACTAGTGTGTTCAGTTACAGACATAACTGGACTATAATAGTGAACTCTCACCAGCCAATCTCTCTACTGTCCAGTCGATGTCCAGTCTCATATTGCGTCAGTCCACGCACTGAGCCGGCTCCGTCCACACTAATCCGTTTTCGTTTGAAAACGCATACTTTTTTATCCGTTTTTAGCGATCGTCCACTAATAATAATAATATGTCGGTTCTTATATAGCGCATTCCACTGACAAACAATCAAATGAAAACATAGATGAAAACGGAGGTTTTCGAAAACGCTTTCAAAAGTGGAGACGTTTGAAAACGCCGCATGCAGGTCTCAGATCCAGGAAAAGATGTGACCGTTTCCCGAACCGGCAGTTTTTGTATATGTACCTTTTTATGAATAAATTAAACATTCAAGAGAGCTATATATATATTACTCTTACTTTGAAAAAAATGACCGTTCTCCGGAAAACGGCGTAAACCGGTCTGGATCTGCGCCTGGATCTATATTTGGTGCAAAAAACGGAGCTTTTCAGAAACGCTTGCGTCACAACTGGTTATGCAAGCCGCAGTTACCCGCAGGAAAAGAAGGGCATCTCCTCAGGGCCCCCTAATTCATCAATAATTTCACAAAATGCTAGTAAAAGAATAAAAGTAATTATAGAGAAAAAGCTTTATTTCATTAAAACTCAGCATAATGAACGTTTCCAGCTTCAAATTACAAATTATATTACATTATATTGTTTTTTTTTTTTTTTCTTTATCACGCGCGCGCGCGCGCGGTGTATCGCGGTGTACCATGCGCGCGCGTGACAAAGAAAAACAAAAAAAAGCGATATAATTACTTTTATTATTTTATTAGCATTTTTGTGAAATTATTGATTAATTAGGGGGCCCTGTGGTATCTGGCGCTATTGGAGCGTGCGTTGGGGGAGGAAAGGGATGGGGGAGGAGGAAAGGGAAGGGGGAGGGGAAGGAGGAACGGTGGGCGGGGAAGGGGGAGGAGGGTGTTTCGAATAAAATTACTTTTTTTAATTCAACGTGTCAATCGATCTAGCATTACTGCTAATTTGGGACACGACTCTCAACACTCATTTCTTACTACATTCTCTATTATGTACTATACACCCAACGCTCATCTCACTAGTTCGTTTTTAATGAGGGAGGAAAACCGGAGTACCAGAAGAAAAACCCTCGAAACAAGGGAGAGAACGAACTGACAAACTCAACTCACAGTGCCCGATTCGTGAATTGAACCAGGCACCACAGCGTTTCATGAGAGGCGAATGCTCTCACCACTCGGCCACCATTGCTCCCTAGAGGTGGGATGGGGAAAGGAGGAGGGGGAACGGGGGAAGGAGGAAGGGGAAGCGGGACGGGGGAGGGAGGAGGGAGATGGGGTAGGGAGCAGGCGGGAGATGTGCACGAGGAGTTTGAGAGGTGCACTACAGTCAAAGCCAGGCTATAGAAACTGCTATAAAATACAGATGGTTTAACGCCTGTTCTTGACAATAACGGAAGCGCATAAATTAAAAATAAGGTACAGTACCAAAATCAACAATTTACGGCGTCGAAACCACCCCTCCCCTCCCCTCCACATTCTCCCATCCAGATAACCAAAACACTAGAAAATGAGAAAAGATAGGAATAAAAATCATAATCGTTAACTGTTTATACCACATACAAGCAATTCATGTTTTAGAGTAATGTTCAGTGTTTTGTACATTTGAAAATCAAAGGAATATATAAGTGTTCTTTAACGATAATAGTTTTTACAGTTTTCACGCGTAATGAAATAATGATTCAAATGACGTTTCGGCTGCACTGGTGGCAGCCTTCACGTGAAAACCGTGAAAACTATTATCGTTATGTCTAACTCACGCGAAACTGGCCTAAAAGTACCCATTTCTTTTTTCTTAGAAAACTAAGCTAATGACTAGTAGATAAAAAAACTCACTTGACCCATGTTTGGGTATAGGGGTGCCGCTGAGGGTTTGAAACCCTGGTCTTGTTTAGGACAAAATATATATACTAAAATATCCACCCTGTCTAGGACAACACCCTCTATTTTATGACCCTATTTAGGACAAAGGACAAAATACTGTCTTCTGTCTGGCAGGTCTACTGATACAGAACAAGGGGCTTTTTTGCTGCGCATGCGCGATATGCTTGAGTTCAGTGCCGTTCAGGGGATTGTTTTCATCGATAGAGAAGAGTAAAGTACGTTCGGAAAGACCGGTTTTCCTCACTCTGAAAGCATGAATGAGGCTCAAATAATGATTTGAATACCGAAAAGACCTTCTTTGTGCAATTCACGTAAATATCGACCAGTTTAAGCTTCGAACCGCCACGCCAAACAAGATGAAAGAGCAGCTCACTCTGACGAGAAAATGGCGGCTGTTGTGGTCATCGACATAATTCGTGCTTGATTTCCTTCATTAAATGAGACGGGTCTGCTTCCAATCCTTCTACCACGGTAAGTTTTAAGTCATTAGTACTTTATAAAGATACCCTGTTTAGAAATCGGCTGCAAGGGTTTATCAAAATCTTCGTTTAACTTTCATCATGTTTTGTGTCAAGTCATTTTTCTGTCATCTTGACAGGGAATTATTTCGAAATCTAGGATATTTAACCACAGCGCTGTTAGCAGAAATGATAACCACTATGCTTTTGAATTCGGTTTATCTGGGGATCATTAATGGCAAAATTGGGGAAGTTATGGTTTTTGTGTCCAACAGTTTCGTAAGCTTTATTGCGTGCTGTTTGTTGTTTGGCCGAAATGTTATTACTGGGAAATATTTGATCTTATGATGAGTCACACTTAGTTGCTGTGACCCGTGTGAAAGCATATCATTTTATTTCCTAGAGATCGGCCGTATATTTTGGCAGTTACTGAGCACCAAATTTAACATAAAAATATTGTCTCATGAATATTCAATTTTGCATTATGGTGTGACATCTATAATAGGTAACCACAACAATTCCACTGAATAACACACCTTCATTTCATGTATTTTCATTGTATAATGTTGGGAATGATGGCAAAATTGGGGAAAACAGATAAATAACCTGTTCTTCTGAAACCTTGTGGGCTTGGGCCATCAGTAATTTTGGTATAGGGCTACAATACTCCCAGGAAATTGCCCTTTTCAAGTGTCGTAACAATGAGATCTGTTCATTTATAGTAAAACACAATACATCCTAGAGTTTGTGCACTGAAAAGTGTGTGGTAACTGATAAGTTCAGCATTTTTTTGATGAAGGTATATGTTGTTGTTTGAAATTTTCCACTGGGTTATTTAAACCAGTGGGAAAAATGACTTGTCAACTTGAATTTCAAATAATTTTCTTTTCTTGAGGCAGTCTTTTTTAAGAAAAATAGTATTGTATTTTGTATGGATAGGTAACTGGCAAGTGTTTAGTATGCCAAAATGTTACACAAGAAAACTAAACTAATAAACTGCATGTGCTAGCCAAAATTATCTCCAGCACTTTCAATTAACATGTCTATTTATGACCGCAATATTGGCTCCAGAAATGCCAGTTCCCCAATCACGTGCACACATGTGAGACAAAAACAAAACAAAATTGTCAACATGTTCATAGTTTGCTACAGCAATTATCCCACCGTGGTTTCCATGGGTATGGCTCTCAAATAGTGCAATTTTCTGTTCATCACTGCTAAAGCACAGGAGCATAGATTTCTCTGGTGGTGTTATAACAATAGCACATTGATCACCTGGGGAGGAGCAGATAATGTTCAGCTTATTCTTAAGACATTCTGGCGAGAAGATCCCAGTATCTTCAACAATTCTAAGGCCAAAGTTGTCAGTTCTTGTTTGAAGCGTTTCATGGGCATCCAAGTTGGGTTGATTTGCTGGCAGATTTAAGGTGTTGTAATGGATGTTTCCCTCTCTCATTGAATTTGCAAATGTTGCAACAGATCTTAAGATTCTTTGGGATGAGGGGATAGGAAGAGAACCTGACAAAAACTTCATTGCTCCAATGGCAGCAATAATTGTACAGGCATTGCTGCCGATTGGGATTCCAAAAATCATGGATTGTGAAAGATGATGCGGTAAAATCCATTCTGTGACATGTCCATAATGCACATTTGACTGAAGTGTCAATTGCTGTTGCATTAGAGATGGCTGAGATGGATTATGGCTTGTACACAAACCTCCCCTGCACTTGGGACACTTAACAGGGCCATTTTTTGGATGTGTGTGTCCTTTTCTTGGATGCCCACATTGTTTACATTTTGGTGTCCTCTTGGATGTTGAAGGAGCATGTACCTGTTGTTGTTGTTGTTGTTGTTGTTGTGATAAAGGAGTTGGCTGAGGTAAGGCTGATGCCTGTGATAAGGGTGGTGATGGTGGTGATGGTAATGCAGATATTGCTGCATTGACTGACTGAATCTGGCTATCTACATTTCCAGGGTCACTTTCACTAGGTGGTGTTATGTCAAAGGTACTGTCTTGATCTGGTTCACATTCTTCAATGTTGCTGCTGTGGTTATTGGGGCCCACAGTTTCCTTGTTTCCCTTAGGGTTTAGAATAGCATCCTTAGCTATTTTTGATAAACATTTTGCTTTTTCTGCAAGGAATTCTTGACAAATTGGACAGAAGTGGGAATCGCATAGACAGACCTGGTGAAAGGAATGAGAGCAGCCCTCAAATAGAATCCATGGCTCATTTCCAGTGATGTTACAACTTGGTAAGTCACAGCGCTTGTCTTGGTGTGGCATGTTAAAGCTACAATATCCTAGTGGTAGTACTTTGATTTTAACTGATTCGCTACCAAATACTCTGGGCAACAGAACCTTTTTCTTTTTCCCATCAGCAGTAATTCTTGCTTTTCCTGGGTTTTTGGCTATTTCTAAAAAGATGTTGGCCAGGATTGTCGCACACTTTGCCTTAAGGCTCCTCAGGTGGTTGAGTGTGATTTGTTGCTTCTTAGGTGGAGTGAAGTGTTCCTTGAAATTCTTCTGTGCAAGCTTTGACTGGAAGGTTGCCTTAGCTTTTTTCTCTAGTTGTTCAGCTGTGTCGAAAGCATTAGTTTTGGAGCGGATAATGCTATGGGCATTCTCGACTGGATACTCATCAAAGATGACCAAATTAGTTCGCAGCAGGTTATACATCTCAGGATGGTGTGTGCCCCAGTATGTGCACATGGCAAGCCAAACTAGTGGTGCTTTATTGTAGTGGTGCCTTTCAAGGCAAACAAACATTGTCCAAATCCTGACCATGGCATTGAAGTATTCTACAAAGTTGTTCAATTTGAAAGTAACACTATAGATTGTGAGGACTAGAGGCAAATAGTTATCCAACAAGTTTAACAATGTTCTGTATTCTAGGTCCTTACAGGTACAAAATTTGTCCTTTACACTGTCCCTAATAAACAGCCAGCCACCATATACGACTTCATGTATAAGACTGATTCTCCAGGGTTTGGGGGTCTTTGCCAGTTTGCTTTTTGGAAATAGTTCAGTATAGACTGTGTCAAAAAAAGGACGATAATCGTGAAAAACAGTTTCTCTCCCATTTAAGGAAATGTGTAGGGGTCCAATGCATGGAATTACGGATAGGATTCTTGGCTGATCAGTGCTTACGTGTGTGCTTGTATTATGTGTTCCAGGTCCAGAAGAGTCAACTGTGGTGTAGGAGGAATGGTCTACATGTAGATGAGAAGATGATGTATTGTCAGGGACATCAGATGGTTCACAGAATTTCAAAAGGCTTTCATATACAATTTGACGGCTGTAAAATTGAGCAGGCCAGTCACCAGGCTGAGGAGTGAGGAACATTTTCAGGTAATCAGACAGTTTAGTACTAAGTATTGCATCAAATGCAGCTGCAAAGTCATCTCTGCTTTTGAGAGTTAACTGGAAAAAGTTCACCAAATGGACATCATCCATCTGCCTCATAGTTTTAACAGATTCATGATCACAGTATTCATGTGTTGTTATCCTGTGTCTCTCCAATTCTGGGTTAAAAAATGAATCTCTTATCCAGGAAGGCATTATAGAAGAATAAGTGAGAGTCAATTTGTGCATAGTAGGAAGACCAGAAACTGTTTTTATGCAGGAAGTTATGTCAATAGCACTTGGATTATGGTAGGTTGTTACTGGACAGGCAGGGAGGGCTGGGACATTCTTGAAGACTTTGATGATGATGGTACACATATATTTAGCATTGGAAAGAGTATCAGTTTTGGGGCGCCTGATTGAGTGGATAGAGGTGTAATCATCTACAACTAGTACCAGTTGCCATTTATTTGTGATGGCTTGTGTTACAATTTCATCAATGTTAATTGCAGCCTTTTGGGACATCCCCACAATCATTTGGTCGATCTTGCTTTTACTGCAAGAACTCCCCATTGCTTGTTCTGTTTGCAACCCTTCCTGGTTAATGTTGGAGTGTTTTAGAAACACAGCATGGTCGGTCTGCAACCAGTTACACACCTGACTCAGCCCATAGCATAGCTTATAGAGGATTGCAACCGTTCTTTTCTTGTTGGTTGCAACCCTCTCTGAGGAATGCCTGTCACCAGTCATTGCAGACAGAATAGAATTAAATATGGTATGAGCCCCAGCTCTGGCACATAATTTCTCGAACTCATCAGGATCATATATTGGAGGCCTTGCTGATTTATTGAATTCTTTGTACATAGTGTCCTTTAGACTCTGGAGCTCCTTTGAAAGGTCGCATCCTACAAGTCAATCAATCGATGAATCAATAAATCAGTCGTTCGTTAAATGAGGTGTCTATTTGTTAATGCTGCTTTTGCGCACTTTCAGCGTCATGCAATTTCTAATCTGTAAACTATGGTTTCATAACTTACGTTTGGAGAGCAGCTGCATTTTTTCTTCCACTTCCTCATACAGACCAGGCGGGAATAAGGTTCGGCCGCACGGTCCTCGTAAAATCTCACCAAAACATGTGTCGTCCACCGTCCACGATGACAAAGATAATAGTTCATCCGTGGTCTGTGTTTCTGCCTCTTTTTGTGATGCCTGCGGTTTCACATTACGTGCGGTTTTTGGGGGCCTCCCAGCCTTGACGCGCTTGCATTTTCCCGCTCGCTGAAATATGGAACGATATTTTCGTATGCTATATTGCACTTCGATTTATATATGCATATCGGTGTCAAAGAAATAAAACAGTTGTACTTACATGGGAAAATGCCACGGCGGATTTTCGCGATTTCGTTACGGCTACCCTGCACGTACTACAAATGCGTGCATCTTGACCCAGCTCTAGTGGGCTTACACAAGACGACAACTCTTCGATGTATGAAGCAACTGGTCTGCTGTATTTATGTTGGGACGAGGAAATAGTTTTTCTGCACACCGCGCATTTTAATGCATTTTTTGCACATTCAGCGAAAAGAAAAAGAACGAGAAAAGCGAAAATATGAATAGCGCGAGCCATTTTATATAAACAGTTCGCTTGAGTGGTTACCCTGTGGTGAGCCTGCATTACGATTTCACGGTCCAGCAGTTCGCGCATGGTCCAGCAAAAAAGCCCCTTGTTCTGATACAGTACACAAAAATTCATCACCGACGACAATCGTGCATTACCATACCCTGTTTAGGACAGACTCACATAACATTATACCGACCCAGTCAAAAACGAAACCCTGTCCAGCGGCACGCCCCCGTATAGCCCAGACCCTACTAACAGAACTGCACCGTGAACTTTCAGATGAAAACGAACAAATGATCGATATATCCATAGTGAAACACATGAGTTTCTCATACACACGAGACAATTGTAACAATTATTTATTTCAGGTAACCACTCAGTAACGTTCATTTGTACGACTGTGTAATCTTGAAATTAAAACACTAATAACTATTAATTGTCCTGAATTACTCTGTGATAAATCAAATACAAAATTTTGATTCCATTTTAATGATAATGAAGCAGATTATATCACGGCAATGTTGTAAGAAATATCGATATTGTTGCAAAGTCATTGCATGAACATGTTCAATGAAGTAATTAGTATTCATTCAGTACGTGTTGCTGTTGACATACAGATTCTAAATGACGATTTGCGGACGAACTCTCAAATGTTTAATAATGGTATATTTACTGAATAAATCCATCTAGGCATTAATACATATATTTCTTTTGATTGGATTGTAATATGTTGTACATAGAGAGAGCTTGAAACCCTTGTTTTCCCGGCAAAATCGCGATCAAACACTTCTGTCACACAATCTGCTGAAATTGACTGACTGAGTGTTTATTGACTTAATTAGTATGTGTGAAACGAAGCTATTTACCTTTTATCATGTTCTTGTAAGATGTCAGGTCTTTTAAAGCACTAAAGAGTGGCTTGCGGTTAAAAAGACAGTATACGAAGAACCAAGTCCGACTTATTAATGATAAACAAACAAAATTTGACAGGAAAAGAGCCGACTATCTTGAAGAGTCGGAGGCTGCTCACGCGAAGTCGTTGAAAATATCCGAGTAAGAGTTTTTGGAAATCAAGAAAGGAAAGAATAAACTTGTTAAAAATGGCTAAATTAAGAAAATAAACTGCCGCACTTTTAAGAACGGACCTCCATAAAATGGCTTAAATTTAGTCGACCGCCGAAGGCCGTCGACAACTGACTTTTAACTGGAAGTGAAAATAAGATGTTTTTCGAATATTTGCCATTATTGCATGTAACCCAGCTCTACATAGGCTAAATATCACAACCAAACTAAATGTATCATAGAAAATCATGTAATATGAGTTTTACAGAGCGCCAAAGTGACCCGAAATCTTAGCGTCTTTCAGGGCGATTTTGATGCAAAACAAGGGGGGGTGGTCAACTTTCGAGCAAAAGTCTGAACCAAACTTTAAATACGACCATTCTTAATCTATTCCTATAGGTAATAAATGATAGCAATTTGAAAGGAATCGGCCGACCCCCATCTTTCAACTCTGCCCGGTTTTCTCAGACAATGACACTTAACACCACTCTGACACCTATGCCTAGTTCTGGCAGGAAACCTTTATTTGAAAAAGGATTACCTATAGGACAAGCGAATATACAAAGCACAGGCTCAGTTTCTCGTATAAATTATACATGGATAAATATATCCAGTACATATGATTGACTGAACTATATCATTCATACAACTGCACCATTATGTTTGTATTTTGTATCCTATATACCTATGATATGATCATGTACCGGTCATACTTTACCGAACTCTGTACAAACAAAACGGCCACGGTTTTCTCTGCTTCCGCGGGTATTAAATCACAATAGCCTCAATAACATTTCAAAAGGCTGATTTTCAAACATAAACGTAATTATAATAAAATATAGCATAATTTATAGTCTCCTTGGCTGCGAAGGAGACTACATAATTTAAAGATTATCATTAAAAAAGCGAATTGAAAGTCAATGATATATACCGGCAATATAATATTGATTTCGAAACATAACATTATATAATAACAAAGGAAAGTGCTAGATCCAATAAGGCAAGATGCTGACGGGACACGAAGACCCATGCTTCAGAGGACATGATCTCAATTTTCTCAATAGCGAAGTTTGACACGGACATGATTAATGCTGACGTATATTGACGGCCTTCTCAATATACGTATTTTTGTACTCAAAATGGTTTGCTGCTTAGGGCTTTTGTTACAGAGGGCGAACAGTAACTGTTACATATTTTGCTTACAAAGTCCACCATTTTTCCAAAAGAAAAAACATCGGTACTGATGGATGGTTTTCCAGTCCCATCATAAATTTCTGGAGCAATGTATGAGTCATTGCAGTCACTGTTTTAAAGCTAACGCTGTTAGTTTGAAGATGTTTCTCCACGAATGTTCCTTCAGTGGTGGCTTTTTCTTTGTTGCACTGTAAATTGTCTCACTTATACAAGTCGTCTTGTCTCCATGAAACAGAAGCACTAGTTGTACAGGTTTCGCTAGTGTACATACTCCAAAAAGTAGAGGTACACCAGGGTGATCACTCAGCTCCGAAATCGTTCTTGCTTCTTTGTATGCCGCCTTTTAAAGTGTTGCGAGATAAGTTTTGCCATTGTTGTCGTGGTACTCCTTTACAGCAACAAAAATGTTGGTACGGTACTTAGCCAAAAAACATTTACCGAAGGTACCACTTCCCAAAGTCCTGACATCATTCACTCTAACTACCAATTCTGGATTTAATTCTTTTAAGTGTACATGTGGTTCTATGCGGGATTTTTTTGGTTTTACCTCTGAAAAGGATACTGTATTTGTTGCCGGTATTCTTTTAGGGTCCGCTTTGTGATGTAGCGCCGGTTCGGCCTTTTTGCTTGTTCCCAAAACGGCCACGAGCATTGCTTTTCCCCTCGAATCTTGCAGAGCATCAATTCGATTTTCTGCCGTGAAAGTCTGTATAGAAACATCTCTCTTTTGGGGCACTACGACCACGCTGTTTACTGTGGACTTTGGTTGACTTTGTCGACTCTTTCGCTCAGCTTTCGCTTGTTCCTTCTTTCTCGTATTCCTCAATTTCTTGTTGTATTTCTTGATTGCTTTCAGTTTAGTTTTTTCTTCGCTATTGAGCACTCTCTTATTTCGCTTCATACCTCAGTAAAGGACTGACGTGTCCGGATCGCGACCGATTCCAGCAGTACCAAAATAGCCCAAATTAAAGGTCTCTCATGTATTTGTTTGTAGTCTGAGGAGTCAGGTTACGCGTCCTTGCTATTTGGAGAACTAAATACTTTTATAATAATCATCCTTTTCATACACGTTTTAGTATTTTCTATTTGCCTTAAGCTTTTGAATTATCCTTTTCTTTCTCCCAATTTCTGCCTGATTTTCAGTGTGAGGTATCAACAATCTATTTTACAAGGTTGTTTTGTGAGACCAAGGTATTTCCGGTTCTTTACCCAGAGATCCAATATAATTATACAGCGATAAAGAAGGTGTTTGATGCTTTGTATTGTGTAATCTGATGAATTGGCGTCAGTGTTCAAATTATTTGTCGAAACAAGCCTGAAACATGCCGTCTCTGACCTATTTAGTGTCTTGCGAGGTTTGCCTCGTCCTTTAAACATTGGCAATCATGTCATAGTCTTGAAAGGGAACCTGGTACGTTATCGTTTTCCTTAAATGGACGCCTGTTAGAGCTTTCAAAGCCTAAGTTGATGAAACATACATTGGCCTTCAAAACGTGGATATCTACGGTGACAAAAAGAATTGAAAATACACACAATCCTCGTTGCAAAGGTAAGTTATATCTCAAAAGAGAAATGCATGTCAAATAAGCCACATGCTCATTTCTATCATAATTTTAAATCGGCTTATAATTTATAAATTGTTTTGATCATAGCTAAATGGCATAATCTCGAGTTTCACTATGTTCCGGCAACGTTCTTCCAACGATTCCTTTGTGACTTGGGAGATCCGAAACTGAACTCTGTGAAAGAGACTCACCACTGGCGGGCACCTATAATGAAGGCATCAGCAATAAAGATGTCATACAAAATGTTCGACGTGGAGCATTTGCTGAATGCCTTGCGAAAAGGGAATAAAGATCTCCCAATTGATATGGCATGGAAAGGGGAGTCGGTATCGATTGTTGCTAAAACTACACACGGGTACATACGAGTAACATACGAGTACATACGAGTACATACGACTAACATACGAGTACATACGACTAACATACAAGTACATACAAGTGACATACGAGTACATACGACCAACATACGAGTAAAATAAACAAATATTGTAAATAGAAATAAATTTATGACAAAGTTAAGTATCAATAAAGTTTTCATCCAACGTTTCGATGCTTCAAGCATCATTTTCAAGGTACAAAATGAGCTTCGTTATAATTTGCCAGTTCATTTAATAATCCCGTACAGTACGGTCCGTACGCTTCTACAACGCCGGGATGTCAGCGAACTGCCGATCCGAGACCTCATGGCCGAGGAAAAGCTTTTACTGACGAATTCAGTTCGATCGCCTCGTATATTAGTTGTATTCAAAGCAAAAATAACCCCAGATCATACAACGGATGTCAGAGCGAACTGCCGATCCGATGCAAAAAAAAACACACCACGATTACGTCTCAAAACTTATCGCGCCTAAATACATTGATCACATTCCTTTGCGGTTTTCACGTGGGAAAAATCTCATTTGGTTTGTTGCTGGAGTTTTGACAGTCTTAGCGACACGGTTTTGGGAGCAGCAAAGTTTGTTGACACTTTAACTCTTTAACTGTGAACTACTGTACCATAGAAGACAACGTACTACCGTACTTACTATCAGGCACTCGTTTGCAGGTAAAAACTCTAACTTTTATTCTAGCTAGGAACAGTTTCAAAAGCATTAGTCTAACACATTCAAAGACGTACTGTGGTGGAAGTAGACCGTATTTTTACAGTATTTCGATTTTTATTTCGCCATCAGTTACCAAAGTCCCCGCGGCACATGTACACATACAGTCAAATCTGTATTTAGCGGTCGCCCACTGATCACCACAGCTTAGGTTGATCGCTTAATACAGGTTTATCGAGATAACTCAAAATACACGTAAAATCATTTGATAGTAAATATGCAGTCTGATACGTATTTAATACATTACTAATTTAATACAGTGCGAGTAAATGAATATCAATAAATATATGAATGAATACAAATCTCACGAGAAATTAACTTTTAGAACTGCTTCCTCGTGAAGAAATCGCTCACTGAAAAAGCGTCATGTAACTTGGGTTTCGAACTAAAAATTTCACGATTCTCGGAGAGTGCATTTTTATTCATTCATTCGCTCATTTATTCAGTTCATTTCATTTCATTTATTATTTTATTTCATTTATTATTTTATTCAAATGAATATTGATATTTAATTAATAATTAATTAATGATATTCAAATTAAGATATATTCGAATTCAGTCGGCCGTCTGAGCACTGGTCTACAGGCCCCAAGCGAGCGTATTTAGTCAATTATAATATTGCATTGATGTATTTCAGATTAATTGACAATGTCTACGAAAAGGAAAGATTTCACACCCAAAAAAAATGATGAAAACTTTCGTAAAAAACGCTTGAATGTCACATGTATCGATTTGACAGTTGATGACTGCGACGATAATGGTACAGTTGAGCGCCCCCCAGACCCAGATTTAGCAAGAAAAAGTCTTTCCTTCACTCACGGAGAAGAACAACCGGTGAAAAGTGAACCTGTAGAAAAGAATGCTTACAAAGAAGGGAGTGGGGATGGATGGGAAAGTGATAACAGTGTAAAATCAGAGACAACGCGCTATATCGACAAAAGTGAAGATAATTCGACCGAAGATCGTACCGGAGATAGTAACGATGAAGATGATGTTTCTGTGGAGAGCTCACCACATGATGACGATGAAGTCAAATACTACAGGGAAGATAAAAACCTCCCACTTTACAGCAGTACAAGTCCAGATTTATAAGATATTTTTAACATCTGCGTCTTGGAAAATGTGTCGGAAGAGAAAGTCATCAAACAAAGGCCTCTCAGAATAAAGCACACCTCTACGTTCGTAATAAAGCAAAGTACATCAGGTCTGAAACATCCCCTCGACTTAGAGGCTGATGACACGCCTGGAGCCTTTACAAAGCACGACCAGGTTCGGTTTTATGAGGCTAAAAAGAAAAAAGACGGCGGACTCCACCTATCGTCAGAGGTGCACGTCAGCAAAAACAGAAAAGGCCAAGTCGTTGGAGGTACATACAACCGACGGACGAATAGGGGGTGGCGGGGAAAATCTGCAAATCTGAGCAAGCTATATGCTCTTGTACGCAAACGAGGGGCGCACAAAGAAACACAATCAAAATATGGCAGTGCATTTACTCGGTATATTACCTTTGTCATGCCGGTAGATGAATACAATAGAGTACATGGTACATTGAAGAACATGAAAGAATATAAACTCTCACTCGATATTATTATCATTCATTACTTCTTCAGTGGGCATACCGTTCCTATCGCACCTGCAAAGCACGGAAACTCCAAGAAAAGAGATGCACAAGCATATCGGCCAACACAACATTCCGTGAAAATAGAGTGCAGGGAGGCAGTTCAGGCAAGCAATAAAGCACCACGCCTTTTAGCGGATTCAATTGGAGATGCACATACCTCGATTGTTGATAATATTACTGACTCATCGCGGGTACGAAACCCAAAGCAAGTGTCCAATTACCGTGGTAATTATGGACAAAAGGCCACACCCAACCAGGACGATATTAACGATATCATCTTGATGCTTCTGGAACAAAATCACAGCACCGACTGCTTTGTCCTAGATGACAGCCAACCGTTCGTTAGAGATGTGTTACAGCGTTCCGGCTGCCAGCCGTCTATGGTAGCTTACACAAATCAGTCTTTGATAGATGTTGCTCGATTTTGTTCCCGCTCCGGAGTTGAAACTGGCTTCTCACCTCTACTCATTGATACTACATTCAATATAGCAGAACTATATTTCACCCAAACAGCTTATCAGAATCTGAGTTTGCGCAAGAGGGACTCTGAACTACATCCTTGGTTTCCGGGACCAATTTTAGTTCACAGAAACAAGTCGAGACAGGATTTCAAGTACTTTTGGCAGGCAGTGAAACGTGGAGATGAAAGACTTGAAGGTCTTCGCGTTCTTGGATCTGATGAGGATGAAGCATTATCGGGAGGAATTATTCAGGAAACAACTGGCACCATACATCTTCTTGGACTTGAGCATGTCCAAGCAAACATTGAAAGTAAACTGGTAGAGATGAGTTTTCCTGCTCAGCAAAGAAAAATCATACTAGCTGACATCTTTGGTGGACGTGTCATGGGGGATGATGGATGCTTATATGATTGTGAAAGCGAGGCCGAGTTCGATGAGAAAGTCGAAGCTTTTAAACAGAAATGGGATGAGATTGAGATACACTCAACGAAGAATAATCCTCCAAAGTTCACAAAATATTTTGTGAAGCACAAGCAGGCACAGATCCGTGACAAGATGGCCAAATATGTTCGTGAACGTGCTGGTGTACCTCGCGGGTTTGGTCAGAATCCAATAGAATGGTTGCACTACATGTCAAAGACAGAAATCGACGATGTGGGTCGAGTCAAACACAGAGAAACAAATCTTACCACTGCTTTACAAAGTCTGAAGGGTAGGTTTTTAAGGCTATACAAAGATGCTGTCAAGGCGATCTATGGAGAGGGGCCATATCGGCTAGATAACACCTATATGAAGTTCAATATCGAATATGATGACTGGATGGGGCGCTCAAGAGAAGATAGACAAGCTCTTGTGAAACGCTTCTTCACTGCAACGTGTACCTTGCCTCGACCACCACATGATGAACGAAGAATAAGCAAAGTAACTCAGCAAGTGCCAAAACGTCTGTCGGTGGCAGTTGATGATTTCAATATCCCAGAACACTGCATTCCTGCAAGCACTTTGCGGAACATGCACGCTCACGCTGAAGCTCTTCTTAATGAGCCGGGAGCGATCATGCAAGCCGCATCAAACGATCCAAGAGTCAGAACGGTGAGGAGTAGGACGGGACCAGTCCCTCTAGTTGTGAAGCCTCTGAAGACTGGTCACCAACTTGAATGCAACTGTACGACGTACAAGTCATTGAGCGTGTGCCAAGATACCATTGCTGTCGCTGAAGATCTGCACTGCTTAACAGAATATATAGAAGGGTTACGGAAAAAGCTCCAAAGAAAGAAGGCAGGACCAAAGGGCGTCAACTTAACGGCTGCTTACAACAGCAGAAGAACGCTATCAGAGCAAGGCCTAAAACAAAATGAGGTCGGCAAAGCTGCACACCGACGAAAGCACACGCAAGTAGAGTCGTGGACCCCTAACACAATTAGTGTTCCAAATAAAGCCCCATCTACAGCTTCAATAACATCTACACCAGCACCGGGATTGCAGCAACAAAATCCAACCTTAACCCATTTTTCTGCTACTCCAGCTCCCAGCCTTTCACAATTGCAAGGGTTTGCAAATCCACATCAACAACAACGACCATACCAAGTTCCACATATGTCACAGCAATCAGGTGCATCACTTTGGCACTCAGGTCTCTCACCATACCGGTACGAGCTGTCTCCGATGCAAAACAGCATAAACAAATGCTACGGGTGCAACCAAGATTTTGCTGAAAAGTACCGAATCCATCCCTACGACATCATAGTACGACATGTAGACCGACGCATTAGAGGGCTTGGTGCTGATGGCACCATCCAATATGGTGTTGACTTTGCAAACACTTATTATCATTGTGACATTAATCATATAAGGAAAAAAAAACCTTACTTCGATGGCATGGTGTACGCAAGCTCACAACTGCCTTTGTCGCCAGAGCAGCAGTTTGTCATTATGACAGGGGGATTAACCGTGAGATTCATGTAATGAATCACTGAAAAGAGAGAACATGTATCATTGACTGTACTCGGTTTTACGAAGGCCAGGTAGCGCAGCTGACCGTGTTGGACTTATATGACAGTTGTAATAGGTCTTATTTGGTGTATACTTAATTGAGTTTTTACATAGGGGAATATGTTTTATATTGATAGAGGAATGACGGTACGGTATTTTACAGTAATCATATCGCAGTACTCTAAATCAAGTGACGAAGCACTTGCTGACATTGAATGCTACAGTTTAGAAGAGGAGGAAGAAGAGTGTTACAGTTCAGTTCTGATAATTGATATACGTATTTGATTGACATTATAATATATTTGTATGTATGCATCATTGTATTGTAATTTGTAGATGTTAAAAAACACGTCTAGGCATAATGATTTATAATAATACTAATTGCCATCATCTTGATGTCTTTAATTAAACAGATTGTAATACAGTCAAACCTCCATTAAGCGGCCACCCTTGGGGAATGAAGAAGTGGCCGCTAAATAGAGGTTGGTCGTACATTTAATAGCCGGTGTAATACAATGTCAACAAAATCACTATTTCGGACTTTGACAACTGGCCGCTATGATAATTTCCGAGTTCCATTTCGCTCAGTGTAAGCCTCTATATAGTGTGTAATGTTCATAGAGTGCCAGCCCGAAAAAGGCAAGGGATGTACATAAATAAACAAAGCAAACACTTTAGAATTTCACGGAGGGTTCCTTCTTGATTTAAAAAAAATATATTGTCTTATCTTTTTTTTAAATATCTTATCTTAGACTGAGTATCACATAACTCGAAACTGGACTATTACTTGTTTTCATTGCATGCGATTAGAAATATCATGTTCAGCATTATACTTATTTATTCATTCATGTATTCGTTCGTTCATTTCATTGAGCTGATTTATTTATTCATTCGTTTATTAATTTGGGGCGTATCGATTGACCTTCAGTCCCAGAAAAGGAATATATCCGGTGTATTCCTAGGTCAATCGAACACACCCTTAATTCTAAAACATTGAAAAACATTTGAAAATGTACAAACGTTTCGACGTTTGCTCACGTCGTTATAAAAGTAAACATATATATGAGCTAACAATAATTTATTCCATTAATTTGTTTATTTTACTCGTATGTACTCGTATGCCACTTGTATGTTAGTCGTATGTACTCGTATGTACTCGTATGTTAGTCGTATGTACTCGTATGTACTCGTATGTTAGTCGTATGTACTCGTATGTACTCGTATGTTACTCGTATGTTACTCGTATGTACCCGTGTGTAGTTTTAGCAACGATCGTCGGTATCAACTGATGACGACTTACCGGAAGATATCGACGACCCTATCTTAGCAATAGCCGCTGCTAAGCAACGTGCAAGAGGACACAATACAAGACAAATCACTTGTCGGTCGTCAATTGTAATCGGTGAAGGCAAAGGACGAGCTACAAGAGAACTCGAACTGCTATGGTGGCCGGACCTGTATGATGATGAACATTGTGGAAAAATGTGTTTACGCTTTTATGTTTCAAAAGTACGTTTTGCATAGTTAATCGCATTTGATTGCGCGAGTGTTTCAAAGCTTTGAAAACAAATAAACAGTCTCAGTTCCTTTCAAATTTCAATTTATGTACAACAATTAGTAAACCTGCTGTCTACAGATCTGCTGATAGACATATTTACAATATTTTTATAATTTATATACAATAATAATAATATTATTATTATTATTATTATTATTATTATTAACTAATATGATCCAAGTAGACATCAAACACAAGATTGTGTACAGAGTTTACAGGTATACAAGTACCCAAGTAAACCTGCTGTCTACAGATCTGCTAACTTTTTACAAAAATATTTCTTATAATTATTAGTATTAGTGTGATCCAAGTAGACATCAAACACAATATTGTGTACAGAGTTTACAGGTATACAAGTACCCAAGTAAACCTGCTGTCTACAGATCTGCTAACTTTTTACAAAAATATGTCTTACCTATATACAACAACAATAATAATTATTAGTATTAGTGTGATCCAAGTAGACATCAAACACAAGATTGTGTACAGAGTTTACAGGTATACAAGTACCCAAGTAAACCTGCTGTCTACAGATCTGCTAACTTTTTACAAATATATTTCTTATAATTATTAGTATTAGTGTGATCCAAGTAGACATCAAACACAAGATTGTGTACAGAGTTTACAGGTATACAAGTACCCAAGTAAACCTGCTGTCTACAGATCTGCTAACTTTTTACAAAAATATTTCTTACCTATATACAGCAATAATAATAATTATTAGTATTAGTGTGATCCAAGTAGACATCAAACACAAGATTGTGTACAGAGTTAATTGACTATCGTTATTATACTGTAGTATTAGTAATACTGTCTACAGATACTATGAGCGGCCAAACTGTATGGTATTTACAATGGCGAGCCATTGTAAATACCATACAGTTGGGATGCGAATATTATATCTGACTTATCGGATCCAACAATGTTTTACTATAATTTGGATAATAGGAAACAGTTTGGCCGAGAAAATCCAAGTTAAAGTTGAATGCAAATGAGGATGATTCTGTATCTGATTGACAGATGTCTGCTATGCTTATGATTTCTATTGTTGTTCCCACATGAATTATTCATGATTCGATAATTAAATGTACAAACATAAGTTATATTGATATTACTGCCACTTGAATATCTGTTTCATTAGATTTAAGCGATGGTAATTCATTTCGGAGTATTTCCACTTGATGTTATTTGCTGCAGAAGGCCCATTGTCGATAAAATCCCTTGCAGCAAGGATGATTCCAATACCACAACTTCCAGTGCCAGTATAATTCCCCGGACTGCTTGATACTTGGGATGGCATTCCAAATCTGTCAAAATTCATGCAGCTTGTCCAAAATCTTGACTGAAGGCTTTGCCAGGATGGAAAGGCTACACATAGAATATCTAGTGCATCTTTGATGTTTTGCAGTGTTGTAGTGGGAGGGTAGACTTTCATCCCATCATCAAACATCAATTTTTCATTGTGAATGTCGATGACCACAAGACCCCAATGATCATTCATGTGGACATGTGGACACACATTTCCTTCCCAAAACACGGTTTTTTAGATTAACAGTTTTGAATTTTGTACTGTTCGACTTCATCCAATCATACAATTCTGAGGGTAGATAGAGTGCATCATTGCCATTTACTTCTTGAAGATATTTCTCAATAGAAATGTCAACAACAAAGTTATCAATATGCCTCTCGCTAACTATGTCAGAATAAGACATAACATCAATAGACTTCTTTCCTTCTCTTATAATTATGCCATTGGTAGGTTTATGCCAGAGAGCTTCTGTCAATTCCTCTAATTCATCTTCATTATTTATAAAGTTAAACTGCTGAAGCCACTGTCTTTCTTCTGCTACCATTCTTGCTGTTTTAGAAATACCAATAAATTTTATCAAATCTGAGAGACCATCTTCTGTGAACTGTCCAAATCCACCAATATGAACACCAAGGTTGACTCCTCCATTCCCTCTCTTTCCATTCAACAAAGATTCAGCTTTTCTAATAACAATGTCACAAGGTCTTTGGATTAGTGAAAAGGGATCTTGTGGCTGTGTAACAACTTGAACAGTAATAGATACTGCTGCTGAATAATTGACAGGAGGTATGTGTGAATCAACAGTTGCAATATCTGATCTGGTTTTTGCTGTGGCTAACATGGCTTTCAAATGATCAGTATGGGCTTTAGTCTTTACAACTGGTGGCTGATTAGGCTGGTACGCTGGAGTTTGTTTTTGAGTGGATGAGCATTTGGGTACAGGATTTACAACTGGTTGCTGTTTTGGCTTGTGTGCTGGAGTTTGCTCTCGGGTCTGCTCTTTTTGGGGGATTCCTTTGTTATTTCTTATTGGTGTGAACCAGTGGTCAGAATTGTCATAGTCCTGTTCCCATCTTTGATGATTGTATGTTATCAGAGCATCTAATGTATCTGGAGCCACTAGAGTTCCTTTTCTTTTGTCATGCATGTATACCAAGAAATCTTCCCCAAACATCTTGATAAACAAACTGTCTATTTTACATACCCATGTCACATCTTCAGAAGACCATTTTGGGGCATCCTTGCTTTTCCAGCCACAACCTCTGAACTTAAAGCAGCGTTTACCTACACGAGTAAGCAACTTTCTAAGAATGGATAATCATCATGTTGAAGTGTATTTTTAAATAAAGTATTTCTTTTATTATCACCATAATCATCCTTAGAATCATCATCTATTGTATTAATTATCACCGACCACACAAGGCAAGCTTTCAATGTACCATCATCATCATCATGTTAGCCTGTGTAACGCAGGCTAGTCATCATGTTGGAGACATCCACAAGTAACTGATAATGAACATCAGCAATTGTGACAAGCTGCATATTGCATTTCAGAAAAATTACCTGAGTCAATGCATTCCTTGGCATTTCGAAAAGCATATCTGAGTGACATCAATTCAGTGGCATACCAGTGAGTAAGAATTTGATTCACTGCAACATTTAATGAATAAGAAAATTCATTCTTAAAATACATAAATTCACAATTATTTATTTACAATTATTGCAGTTGCAGCAGTGCTATTAAACTCCTCGTGCTGCACTCCATTTTAGACATAACTTTGGAGAGATGAAAGGCCGTAGTACATGTACATGTTAGTATTCACACATGACATGCTTGTTTGCATGGTATTGGTGTTATGGCATCTTCAGTAGAAAGTACATAATGTATATTTTGCAATGATTAACAGATATGTGTGTGTAACTTTTAAATGTACATGTACAATCATGTACTAAATCAAATGTCGGTTTGTAGGTTGGATATTATTCATGACAAATATTTTGTATCTTCAACCTTAGTTTTAATAAAAAACTGCCAAGCTTTCGGGCTTAAAGCACCCATCTTCAGGGCTAAATGCATAAAATCTAATTACAACGGCTATAAGCTTGACAGTTTTTTTTATTAAAACTTAGGTTGAAGATATAAAATATTTATCAATCATGTACTAGCTTGCAGAAGTGTCCACTGGGCTTACAAGCGGGTAAAGTATTTAGCATTTTATGACATGATACAGCATATTTCAATAGACATACTTGTACATGTACATAATTAATGAAATAACCCATCGCATGATGCCTTGCACGCACAATTTATTTTTATAGGCTAGATGAAGCATCACAGATTGATCAGCAAAAAATCAGAATATCTGTTCATGGTATATATCATAATAATATTATTGTTTTAGCAGATGCATCAGTAAACACAAAAACAAGGAATCATGGGCCCGTACACAGTTGGGCCTTTAATCTAACAAAAATATATACATACATGAATGACCAGGGCCTGACGAATCATGATTCGTTGCTTTTGAAAATAGTTGTCTGTGCAGTTTATGGGATGCTTCGAAGCCCTGTCCAGAATACTTGTACAGTGAACCAAACTCCCTCAACAGCATTGCACTGTGATCAATGGTTAGATGTCCATAATCTCCAGTACCAAGATGCACTCCAAACAAATGCTTCAAAAGATGCCCCCATTCTTTACACTAAAATGAGAACCAGGTTATAAACATTTTGAAGTTTTTTTGTGGCATACATTATTTCTTTTCATTTCATTGTTTTGTAATTTACTGATATTTTACATTCGATCAATTACGGTATATACACCTGTTTTCATAAACGTTGTCCAAATAGAAAATAGTTGTTTGTTTGTTTGTTGTTTAGGAATTAATTATCATATATTAAATATACAACTTGAACCTCAGCCAGGCCATTGTGCAGAGAGCTTCGTTTACCTCTACAACTCACTGATCCGATTGAAAACTTGTCATGCTCGAATACTCTGCTATTGTTATATGCCGTAATGATATGATAATTAATTCCTAAACAACAAACAAACAAACAACTATTTTCTATTTGGACAACGTTTATGAAAACAGGTGTAGTTTTTAGACAATAATTATAGTTATTGTAAGATCAGAATACTAAATTAATAATTTCAACCTTTGTTTATGTCCTTTGTTTTTGACATTCTTGGGTGCTACTTAGCTTTAGTAAGTTTATATTTATACATTGTTTTCACAATATGCATCTAATATTAATGTTATCGATTTCTTTATCCCGGCATTGAATTTATCATTATACACCGACGCAGCCCATACTAGTGTACTCGCTAGTTTCCATTCTACGATCGTCTAGTCCCTTACAAGTTTTGTAAACATCTTGTTTTACACTCGTGTGCAAATTCAGTTAGTTGGAGTTCGTAGTCGTTCTGAGTACACACAAATGTAAGTCTTTTCGTTTTACACTGTAATTTGTACTCAGCTACAGATGCAGCAGGGTCATTGGTGGAAGCTGTTACATGTGTGTTTTTTTACTTTCTTTAAATAAAGTCATTCATTAATTCATTATGAATTTGGCGCCATTTCCTCTGATAGATCTACCCTGTTTAGAGCTTCAATGACCTTGTAAAACTCAGGTGAATGAAGAAGGTGTACATTTGAAAGTTCCCGTTGCCTCAGAAGTCCGGCACATAGACCAAATGTTGTTGTTACATATACGGGATGGCTTGGCAACTTCGTCTTGAATGGCCATGTCCACGTCTTCTTCGCCTTCAGCTTTCCCGCCCAAATATTGACGACTTCTTTGGGAAAGTGAAGAACGTCATTGCGTATGAAATCTGCTGGTTTTCGTCCACAAATTTCTTTAGTAAGAACGATCCAGTTCTTTTGAGGATGAAGATCGTCACTTGTGACCGTACAAAGCGAATCCGAAGACAGCGAATGCATTCAAACTCCAGCTCGCACTGTCGAACCACAGTGTCGAATAGCAGCATTACAATCCAAATCATTGTGTTATATACTTGAATTTCCCGCTCTCGTGAGTAAAGTGTGAACTTTTAAAGATTAACTATGTACATGAATAGATGTATAAGATGGAGTTCGTACACAAATGTTGTACCTGCATAAAAATAAACAGGCATTCCTTCGATATGACCGCATAGGACTGAGTACAATTAAGGCGCGCGCGCTTTGATGTAAATCCCCCAAATCGTTTTCTTATACGATATATAGGCCGTATAAACGTTCGCTTGATCATCATTCAAAACATTATTAATCAATTAATGAACTTTATTGAAGTTTCTTACATATTCTGCAGCATAGAATATCCTTCGTTATTAAAGTATTTGAAATATGTACATGCAAAAAGCCTGTTGGTACTTGATATACCTTTATGTCAAGTATCACTTTTAATATAATGACAACTGACTCCCATAAGCAAACAAGTATTTCATCAGTAGTAGATTCATTATTACACAGCAACATTTACACTAACTTTATTCATTCTGTTTCTGAGTCTGAGCCGAATAGAAGTCCAATAATGAAGCCAAGTAAGAGGTAGTCTCCCTCGCATGGATGCGGATGCGAGGAAGACTAAGTAAGAGGTCGTCATTTTACTGTGAACTAGACGCTCTAGTGGTTGCTGCGATCGGTAATCTCGACTGATTCTGATTGGCTCTCGACCATTATATCCATTATCAATGAAATATTGTCAGTGGCAATAAAGCTCGTCTTGATAAGTTTAGCATTCTCGTACCCAGAGCTCCTCGCGGTCGGCACAAGGCGCATGCGCTGTAGAACCCGATTTGCGATTTGAGGTACGGTCAAAGAAGAATTACGACAAAGACGACCGCTCTGCATTTTTAGAGTCGGCTCTTCCACAGGCTAGGAAGCCCGGCTAATAAGCGGGTGTCGGTAAAGCGAGGTTCCACTGGTCGCATCCCGTTCAGTACGGACGCCTCGGGAACAGGAAAAAGTGTCCGATTACGGGGTTG
This sequence comes from Actinostola sp. cb2023, assembly GCA_033675265.1. NCBI lineage: Eukaryota > Metazoa > Cnidaria > Anthozoa > Actiniaria > Actinostolidae > Actinostola > Actinostola sp. cb2023. The sequence continues at coordinate 478,249 of JAUJYZ010000316.1, read as the reverse complement.
TTTTTACAGAAAATGTATGGCCGTTTGTGGCAGATGACTCTAGGTTTTCGGCGTTGCATTCTTTCGCATAAGAGACTATTAACCTTCACGTTCCAATTTAAAAATATACTATTTATGACAATACTCGAACGTGTGCGTCTACGTTGAACGTGGGCAAGGAAATTCGGATTCATTGATTCTGCTCAACCCCAATGAAATACAGACTGACATATCAATACCCATACGTTGATTGTATGTTTACGGCTTCAGTTCATGTCGACTTCAAATTACGATGTTATGATCTGTCAATAGTCTAAGGGCTAATTGAATTCTAACACCTGGGGATTAACACATCTATGATCTCTTACTGACGTTCTTCGACACCTTATGAGCCCTCACGCTAAGAATTGTTTTCTTGCTCTAAGCTCCTCATGGTAAGACTAGTACTTTGCAGGATCTTTCTGGATTGCCAACTCGTTTATTAATCTTTGTACCCGTGTAGCTAATAACAAACTTTGCGAGAGATCGTACACAAGCTGAGGCAGAGCCAAGACGACCAGAAAGGCTTTCCTTAGTTGGTGTGGTTGTCAGAATAAATACTCGTCCACGTTCCTAACTTAGGTCTGTCTGTACTTTCAAGCACGACCTGAACTACAACCTCAGTCTTGGTTCACAACTAAAGTACAATATATCTAGAGAGTGCGCGCAAGATGTATAATTGACAGTCCTTATATAATAGCGAAACCTAATCATGGATTTGTTTGAACTGAACAAAGGAAACTATATTGTTATAACGGATTACTACTCAAAGTTTTTCGAAATCTCCAAACTATCATCTACAAGTGCAGCAGCAACAATCAATCACATCAAGTCGCACTTCGCACGGCACGGTATACCAGAAGAAGTAGTGTCTGACAATTGGCCATTACAAAAAAGAGCAGGGGACTGGGACCAAGTCCGTAAAACTAATTCAATAAGAAACTAGCAAAAGTCGGCAACATTTTCTGACAGAGCAGATCAAACTTAGCTAATCTGGAAAGTTTGGTGAACTTTGGCTTAATATTGACGATGCTAGAGGGCATCAAAGATGTACATTTTCCCATACAAACTCTTTATTTGTTTACGTTGTCTACCCAAACCATACATTCACTGTAAAATTTCAAAAGTTTATAATTCCGACAGGATTCACTCAAATCACATCAAACTTTACACATATGATAATTTCAACATGTTGTTTCATGTCATAAACTTAATTTTGTAATTACATTAATTCTAATAAACTCGTTCCCAGACCTCTGCTCTTTTTTGTAGTGGCCAATGGCCCGCAATTCAGCTGTGCAGAGTTCCAAGAGTTCGCCAAGAAATATGAGTTCAAGCATATCACATCTTCTCCACGATACCCACAATCAAACGGGCTGGTGGAACGAACTGTGCAAACAGTGAAACACATCCTAAAGAAAGCAAAACATGACCAAGCAGATCCAAACTTAGCGCTGTTGGATCTTCGCAACACACCTATAGACGGTATCGGGTTGTCTCCTACTCAGATGTTAATGGGAAGAGGAACAAGGACCCGTCTACCTACCGACAGTAAGCTGTTGAAGCCGCTCTTCAATTCAGCAGACATCAAACCAGCTCTAGAGAAGATACAAGCAAAACAAAAGCTGTACTACGATAAAAGTGCAAAACCTCTAGAGCCCTTGAAAAAAGGAGACAGAGTTGGGACTCGCAACGAGGCCAAGGGTACCTGGATCCCTGCCACAGTCAAGAAAGTGAATGACCAACCATGATCATATACAGTGGAGAGCGACGGAGGTGAATATAGAAGGAACAGATGAGATCTGATGAAATTTCCAGAAACTACAGAACCACTACCGACCTCAGACAGCAAACCATTGCCGGGTTTCATATCGTGAGAGACTGGGTACGAGCTTCGTGTTCGCCGGACAAAATATCCAAGATGGCGTGTCAGATGGCGTCAAATGCGAAGAAGACTTGGCATTGGAACTGTGCTGGGGCATTGTGTACGAATAGTTGGCGATCGCAAATTACAGACCTGACCTGTTATTCACTAAGGGAAATATATTCAAACGAAAGATTGAAAATAGCCTACTCGAAAATCCTAAAAAACGAAAATGTTAATTGGAAAAAAGCTGTGATTTGCTCAGACCATTGGTCTGCAGGAAAGAGAGACAACAATTTTTATTGTTATTATACAGAATGAATTTCACGAACATATCACAATGATAAGCGCACAAACACCTGTCTCAATTTAGGGCGTATACATCATAGACAATCCCCGACAATATATCAATGAAACATCTATCTAAATTCTGACTGATTCTACCAAACATGGCACTAAGTTGCATGTCAAACCCCCTCCCCCGCCATCAATGTTGATGGTAGCAATGATCGCCGTGTTCGATTCGCACCACTAAGGCTCCGTCCACACGTATGCGGATATTTTTGAATCCGCAACTTTTTCGATGCGGATTAAAACAAATTCGCGTCCACTCGTAGCGTATTCGAATCGTATTAGCCCGTCCACACGTACCCGGTTATTTTTGAATCCGCAACTTTTTCGATGTAGATTGACCTCCCGTCCACACGTATCCGGTGAATACAGTCGATGAATCCGCGCGGTAAAGACTGGACTGGATCCGATACCGTGACGTCAGCGTATTCAAAAATATACGGATTCGACCGTCCACACGAGGCCGTATTCACAGCATATTCAAAAAAATCCACTCTGGAGAGCGTATTAAAAAAGATGCGGATTCATCGACCGTATTCACAGGATACGTGTGGACGAGAGACTAATCCGCATCGAAAAAGTTGCGGGATCAAAGATATCTGGATACGTGTGGACAGGGCCTACTTGAATTAACATTGTCGTTGGGTTGGGGGCGATACCTTTTGCGTGATACACAAAATACCATTATCAATGATTTTCGAAGCGTTAGTTTTTCAAAGTAAATTGGCGCCGATTGTAGCTTCGAAAAAAGTCTTCATTTACATATTTACATATTGGTATTACCATCTGCGTGACGCGCGATGATGATACGACACTAGGAACTCGTCAAGCTGTCCACTATTGTATTATACTAGCCATTGATTTTGTTTCGTAACATTACAACAGTAAGGACTGCATAATGAAAAATAAACGGAGATAAAGTCAAAGACTGCAACATAAAGACTACTTGTCTTGTGGTCAGCGGCATTACATTCCAAAACACTATAAAAATCTGCCACTTGGTGTTGTTAACAGAACCTATAACAAATCTAATATATTGTCTTAGGTAATAATTGGTGTAATAGTGGTGAGTTTACCTGCATATAGATTTATCAGGCGAAAATCGGTGAAGTTTGAATAAATGGTGAAAATTAACACATTTGAGAAATTACTGTTTTGAAACTGGTCAAATTTCACTTTTATAGAGTGCAGACCATATGTCCGTGAAATAGTACTATTACTAAATAGTACTAAATAGTGTTATCTCCATTGTTTTCTATTGTTTCATCAGTGCTATTTAGTACTAATTAGTTAGTATTGTTTCACGGACATATGGTTTGCACTCTATGTTTATCTTTAACCGAAAATGTATGTTTAGGCAAACGCTTTATTATAATTACCTTGTAAAATATAATTTGCAAGCGACTTCCACTAAACTAATGTTTGTATGTCAAAAGGCATGTTGTTCAGCTTAACAAGCGAATTTATGCAAATTAGCAGTAATCGAGACGGCCATAACTTCTCCAGTGTTAGAGATCCAGTAAATATTTTTTCATATCTTAACAGAACTATCTTAGTGCTTTTCAGAAAAGTCCTACAAATTCTCAGACCAAGTCAGAATTTTTAGAAATTATCAATTTTCGCTACGTGCTTTTCTTACTTTCTAGACTACCTATCACAGTACGCCTCTTTAAACTGTTACCATCAAATATTTTTTTCATAAACTGATCTCGTTTTACCATTTATATAAAGACCTTTGATCAGTTTATTGCTGGTGTGAACTTGAGTTTCCTCAGATCAATATTCGCTATATGACAGACTCCTAAAAATGGCCTAATTTTGTTTTTTCAAAGACCGATTTTCAGGGGTTTGGGTACAGAGGACTTCCAACCCTATATCTCGACAAATTTTGAGAGCAGAGACAAAGAATATATAATTTCTTAAGTTATATATCAACCTTGTTTTGTGTGGAAAATGTAAAGGAAATCCGAGCTTTGACTCAAATTGAGTGGTCGATCCTTAGGCGGACAGCCTCTTAATACGCTGTTCTCTTAGGGTTAGGGTTACCGTTATGGTTGCTTGATCTTAGCAAGGCCTTCGACTCCATCAATCATAATTTACTGCTGGCAAAACTTAAGGCCTATGGTTTCTCAACATCGGCATTGGATCTTATGCCGTCATACCTAGTTGGTCGCCAACAGCGGGTAAAAATCAAAGAATAGTACTGTCGTCACCGGGGTGCCTCAAGGTTCACTCCTTGGGCCCCTTTTGTTCAACATATTAATTAATGACCTGAACTTTTGTAGGCTCTATGCTGATGATACAACTGGTTATGCATCGGATGTTTCTCCAACCGTCCTTGAGTTTACCATCAATAAAGACCTGACCTCGTTATCATGCTGGTTTGATGCGAACTGTCTCAAAGTTAACGAAGCAAAGACAGAAGCCTTTCCTGTTGGAACTTGTGATTACAAATACGATCTAAACTTGATTGGGTCTGATATTAAGACAAGTGACACTATTAAGATATTAGGGGTTACTCTGGATAAAAAACTTACATAAAGATCATCTTGCTGCACAGCTACATAAAGCTTAAGCCAAAGCCACTGCACTGAGACGAATCCGTCGATCCCTTCCAATTGATGTCAAGATAAAGCTGTAAAAAACATTTATTCTTCCTCATTTTGAATACTGCAGTCCTCTACTTGTCACTCTTGGCAAAGTTCAATGTAAACGCACGGAAGACGCTAATTACTTTATTTTAAGAACGTTACTGAGACATTCCAAGTCTGTACCTTAAGAGCAATTATTAAGAATTGCTAATATGTATCACCTAAGACAGAGACGAATTTATCAATCTCTAGTTTTATTATATAAATGTTTATATTGTAGTGGTCCAGAATATCTTAAGGATTTCTTAAATTTTCGTAGGTCAGTATATAATGTTAGAGGCAATGGTTCAATTCTAAAATCGGCGCCAATTTACTCTGAAACACTAACGCTTTGAAAATCATTGATAATGATATTTTGTGGCGCACGCAAAAGGGCTCTTTGCCCCCTCCCCCCAACATCAATGTTGATTAGTGGTGCGATTCGAACACGGCGATCATTGCTACCCTCAACATTGATGAGGGGCGAGGGGGTTTGTACCATGACATGCAGCTAATGTGCAACTTAGTGCCATGTTTGGTAGAATCAGTCACAATTTAGATAGTTGTTTCATTGATATTGTCGGGGATTGTAGCTTTACCTAAGTTTAACTTGAATTGGAAGAAAAAGTCTTTTAATTACTTTATGACGCAGACCTGGAATAGGCTTCCTACTGAAGTACGACTGGCACCAAATTTGAAGGAATTTAAAACTAAATTAAGGAATATTGACTTGCACTTTGTAGTTAATTTGTACTGCAGTCAAGACTGCTTATTATCTAGACTGATCCTCGCGAATGAGGTTAGTAGTTTTACTTAGTTATTAGTTTCCTTTGAAACAGTTTTTAAAATTTGTTGTTTGCTTGTTATCCATTTATATGATATTTTATATTAGTAGTAGGTTACAATTTTTATTCTGATTTTATATTTTATTAATTAGAATTACTAGGCTTAGTATTCGCACCAGTCCCTTGCAGAGCGAGTATAAATAAGAACAACACTAATGAATTCTGTTCAGTTCACGAAGCTAGGGGGGAGGGGGGGGGATCCGTACATCCAGGGTTTCGAGTAATTCCGCTGCACATACCTAACATTTCTTAACTAGGTAACCCCCCCTAAAACAACCTTTAATTCAAACATTCATAAACATCCAAATAAAAATAGAAAGAAAGCCAGCATGAGCTGTTTTGCGCGCTAATTTCTGTATATTATTATTATTATTAAGAGGGAACCTGGATTACAAATAAAATCCAATAATTATTTGAAATATCCCATTAACCATCATGCTCAGTGATGTACGTAGAGCCCACCATTTTCAACTTCAACGACTTTCATGGAGGATTCGCATCTATATCTTTTGGAGTTTTAAGGCTTTTGTAGACGCTTGGATCTTTACAAACAATTCCATTATGAGAGAATACTATTCAAAGTACTTTAGAACATCAGTGGAGAGCATATTTTCACAGTTTGGCTTGCAAATCAGCCGGTGAGTGGTGCGAATTGCAACAAATTACACTGTGTGAACACGTCTGCAACATTTCTTTAATAGTTCATGGGGGACTAGTCGGTGGAAGTAAGCCAAATTGTCAGTCATCAGTTAACACCATCCTTTACAACAAACAACATGTCGGGAGAGTGTCGTGACGGAAGTTACGTGAGCCCATTTAACGTAATGCGAGTCCCCTTTCGAAGGGGAGGGGCGCAGAGAGATGGAGAGAGTTCGAGGTCTTCGAGGATTTTTTGTATCGTTTGTGATTTAGTGAGTTTAATAAAACATCGCGAGTTGTGAGTTCATTGTGGAGGTTTCAAACTGTGCCGACACAAAGTGGCGACCACGCCAGGACAGAATCTCAAGGGATTATCAAGGATTTCAAGGTGTTATCAAAGATTGCAAGCACTGATCAAATATTCCAAATTGTAAACAAGGTCAACATGGAAAGTATCGAGGATTTAGAGATATGTGTCGAAGGGAAATTCAAGCTTTTGGCATTCATATCGGAAGATACTGGTCGAGATATGGAACAAGGAGATGTGAAGGCAATGGAGAGACAAGCGAGAGCATTGGAGAGAAACGTAGAGAAAATACACGAGATTAAACTTCAACTACAAGAGGTCAAAATAGAAGGTGGCTGTGAACCAACTGAGGTAAGAGAATGGACAAAGGCGCTTGAAGATAAACTCAGCAAGTATGAAAACGACCTGAAAACCATCAAGAGAGACGTAGCTGGCATAGAGAACCAAGAGCAGGAAGCAATCGAAGAGGAACAGCGCAAGTGATCTCTGGGTCTTCGCATTCTAAGATCCATGATTTTTATGAAAAGTTAGTCGCCTGTGTCCAAGCACTGAGACAATGGGTAAACTCAAAGAAATCAATGGATACGTAAGGCTTACCCTAGACAAGATATCAGGCATTAGAGCGGATCTAGTGAGATTGGATGATGATTGCCAAGTGTGGGTATTCCATCAGCTAGTAAAGGCTTTGCGAAAGTGGTGTGAGCGTAACCCTGTGACCGTTGTTGACCATAAGGCGTCCGCGGCCCCTGCAACTGAGAATAGCTCACGCAAACAAAACCCAAAGCGAGAAAGAGTATTCCAAACCCAGGGAGAACCCAACAAGATCAGATCATGTGTCTACTGCGAATCGGAGCACAAGTCTGTAGACTGTGATCAGGTGTTGAGTGTTCAAGAGAGAAAGAAAATCTTAGCTACAAAAAGGCTTTGTTTCAATTGCACAGGCGCGAAACACAAAGCGTCAGATTGCCGCAGCAAGTGCCAAAAATGCGAAAGCAAACACCACACGTCAATATGCGACAAAGAACCCACTCCTCAGAGCATGATGTTAGCAACAGGGGAGGGAACAGTAATCTACCCCGTGGTGGTGGTTCTTGTAGAAGGGATCAAATGTCGCGCATTACTTGACACTGGGGCGGGAAGCTCCGACGCCTCAGCAGCGCTGTTACAGCACATTAACAAGCGACCTGTGCGCACCGAACACAAAAGAATCGACATGATGATGTGTTCTACGACCCAACGTATCAACGTATATGACTTGACTGTGAAGAGTGTAGACGGAAAGTTCGAGTTAGCGACGACGGTCAACAAAGTTGACAAAGGCGTGTTACTTACAGTTCCAAACCCTAGTTACGCTGAGAAAATCAAGAAGTACCGCCACCTAGATGGAGTGGTCATGGAGGACAACTACCCGAAAAGTGAGCTGCCTATCCATATGATCTTTGGAGCCAGTGAGTATTCTCGAATAAAAACGAGTGAAAAGCCGAAAATCGGACATCCTGGAGAGCCAGTGGCTGAACGCACAGCGCTGGGATGGACGATGATGTCGCCCGGAAAGGAAGCAGAACTAGGAAAAGCCTTCGTCACAAGTTCGTCGGCAGCAAACTACGCGCAACTCTGCAATCTAGACGTTCTAGGACTGGAGGACAAACCAGAGGGAGATCAGCAGATCGCCTACGACAAGTTCATCGAACAGCTTGACCAGACAGAAGATGGCTGGTACGAAACGGGATTGCTGTGGAAGCCAGGCCATAAAACCCTTCCAACAAACGAGCGTGGCAGCATCAAGAGACTCGAAAGTCTGCTAAAGAAACTGCAAAGTAAACCTGAACTGTTTGACAAGTACGATGAGATCATTCAAGAACAGTTGGATGAAGGAATAGTCGAGCGACGTTGAAGAAGATCCTAAAGAGAGGGAGTTCTATATTCCCCACAAACCTGTTGTACGTGAAACAGCTGAGACAACCAAAGTCCGAATTGTGTTTGACGCCTCGGCCAAGGCAAATGAAAACAGCCCTTCACTAAATGAGTGATTAGAGACGGGACCACCCATGCAGAAACTTTTGTGGGATGTGCTTGTACGAAACCGTTTGAAACCGATCGCCTTAGAGGGAGACCTCAAGCAAGCGTTCCTGCAAATTCGAATCAGACCGGAACACCGCGATGCATTACGTTTTCATTGGATAAAGAATAAGGATCCTTCAGCCATCGAAGTTCTGAGATTCACGAGAGCACTATTTGGATTGGTCCAATCTCCATTCTTACTAGCCGGAACATTAAAGGTACATTTAGATAAGCTTAAGGAACAGTATCCAGTAGAAGTAGAGGAGATACAGAGAAGCATGTATGTTGATGATATGATAACAGGGGGGTGTGTTAAAGACGAGGTCCTCAACTTGAAGAAAACAGCTGTCACTGTCTTTGGAACTGCCAAATTTACCCTGCATAAGTGGCACTCGAACGAGCCTCAACTTGAGAGTGACGGTGACCCGAAAGACGACCAGCAGAGCTACGCGAAGCAACAGTTGGGAGTGCAGCAAGGTGAGACGAAAATGCTGGGGCTCTCTTGGAACAAGCATAATGACACGGTTGCTGTTACGTTTCCCGAGAAACCTGTAGAAATAACAAAGAGAGAGATACTCCGTTTCCTAGCCTCAGTGCAAGACCCACTCGGGTTGGTTTCACCTGTCACACTCGTTGGCAAGATGTTGTACCGTGCAGTCTGTGATCGTCACCTGCCTTGAGATGGGAAAGTATCGGACAACATCGCACTACAATGGCACAAGTTCGGGGAAAGTGGAACATAGGGATCGTCGAAAAACTCATCGAAGGCAGAGACGGCGTAGTAAGAGCGCGGTGAAGCTGAGAGCAGGGAAGTCGTATCTGGAACGTGTGCCTCAACAGCTATACCCAATGGAGCTGTCCTGCGATAGACTACTCCACCGTCCACTGAACCCTACGGCTAGAGAATTTCAGCCAAGAGCAGCCGCCCAAGCAGCAAGACAACGTATCGGCGAGATTGTGCAAGAGGAAGACCAAGACATTTGAACATTGAACAATAGTATCAAGAACAATACAAGAACATTGACAGTAAATCATCAGTTAACGTTTATATATTTGTTCCTTTCTGGATCAAATAGTGTCAGGAGAGTGTCGCGACGGAAGTTACGTGACCCCATTTAATGTAATGCGAGTCCCCTTTCGAGGGGGAGGGGTGCAGAGAGATGGAGAGAGTTCGAGGTCTTCAAATATTTTTTGTATCGTTTGTGATTTAGTGAGTTTAATAAAACATCGTGAGTTGTGAGTTCATTGTGAAGGTTTCAAACTGTGCCGACAAACAGACTCTTTTAAAAATCACATCCAAGTCGGTAGCAAACAGCTCATGTTCGACTGTGTCAGTGTATACAAGTTATTTAATACGAGCAGATAACCACTCATGGATAGTTGGCTCCAGAAAAAAAGATTAGATTCGAAGCTGAGAAAAAATCGAAAGCGCCAAGAAAAACTAGTAAAAACTAGAAATATACGTCGAAGTCGATCAACTCGTTTAAAACTAAACTCTCAGAAGAGAACAAATGAATATCAAGTCCAGGCCGGCACTTCACAAGACAGCGCTTAATTATACAAGAGCAAAACCTAGAGTCACAAGAAGAACACCCAATAGACCGTGGTCACGATCACCAAGAACGAAGTCATACGGCCTCACATGAACAGAGGCTAGAGTCACAAGAAGAACGCCCAATAGACCGTGGTCATGATCAAGAAGAACAAAGTCCTACGGCTTCACATGAACAGAGGCTAGAGTCACAAGAAGAACGCCCAGATGAAGCTGGGAGATATTACCGCCACGCTGTGTTAAAGGATGCGGGGAAAAAAACAATATAAAGATACTAGCCCAGGATAGCTTAACCACTCTTGTGGAAATAGGACGTGGCAGTTATGAAGTCTGTTTCATTGGAAGGTACGGGGGAAGAAATGTTGTAGTAAAAACAAGCAAAGAACATGATGATAAATTATTAACAGAAGAAGCCCGCCTTCTTAACAAGGTACGCCATCCCAATTTGTTGAAAGTTATAGGCTTGTACAAAGTTGACGGACAATGTTCTATTGTCACTCAGTACTATAATGTTGATGGGTGGCATTTCTCTTTGGCAAGCGAGCTAGGAAGTAGTGCCGGCAAGATTACATGGACGAGACTATGGTATGGTTTTTGCAATGGATTGAAGATTGAAGTATCTACATGAGGAGGCCAAGATACTCCACAACGACATTAAGGCCAACAACGTAGTACTCCAAGGGAGCTGGAGTGACGTCGACGCTATTAACCTAACAGCACTTTTAATAGATTTTGGAAAGGCAAGAGACGTGTACACGCCCAAGGTCTATCACACGCCTGCCAATTTAAATCTGTATCCACATCTCGCTCCAGAGTTAGGAGTTAAAGGTGGGAAGCAAATCCCAAAATCGGACATATTCTCCTTGGGCTTTCTAATGAAGACGTTGTTTCTTAAATATGGAAACTTTGAAGACAAGGCATTGTTATGCCACGCTTTTCAGCAGATTTATTATTTATTACATTTTGCTTAGGTTGCACTTCCAGATTCAGTGATGAACGTTCAAAGATAGTGTAATATATACGTCAAGTACACGCCGACTTTTACGTTCACGTTTCTCCTAAGAAAGTTATTGAATACTTGTAATATTTAAAACTACGTATCATTTCCAACAATGTCAAAAAGGGATATGTCACGTGATAGTTTAGCCTTGGCATTCCTCGAGTAATGCGTTAGCCGATATATTTGTGTTGGCCACTATTTTGTAAGATTGGCATGTTTTATCATTCAACCAATCACGTTGGAAAAGGCGCCGTCCAACCTGATAGAGTTAACCAAAACACTCGTCCCGTTGTGGCATGTCTGGCTAAACATTATAAAAGGAATTCACTCATTACGAACAGATCTAGAAGCAGCGTCAGAGTGACTACTATTGTAGTTTATGGGCAACTTGTAATAAACCAGAAGAATCGATCCTTACTGTCGTGCTTGCCTACGCGGTGACTAAGTGCTCCCCTAACAGTATTGTTGGTATTTAGAGCATGTACACGCACTAATCAGGTTTCAAGGCCCACTGCTAGTGAAATCTGTAAACGGCTTAGGTAAATTAGCGACGGAAACGATGTATTTTAGGTATAAATAATAGTTGTAAACTGTATTTTGCGGTTATTTTATCGGTAGTTAGGAGAAGAACTGATGGTGTATATATACCGATTTAGCCAAAATAAATTAGTTAAACGAAAACTTATCCATAAAAACAGCTGATAAACAAACTAGTCAGTTGTCAATGTATATTTATTATAGGTAATTATTACTATTGTTACTGTTTTATAATTAGTTGTTGCGACACGCAAGTTCCTGTATAGTTAGTCATCATTAGAAGTGTGTTAGAAATTTCAGAAACTTTCAAAAAACTATTTCGAATAGACCTATAATCGGCCAACTGATTATAGTGTTCACTCAAACCGTGAACACTTGGGTTTTTTCAAACACATATATATAGATTATTGATTGAGCAAATTGATCAGAAAAATGATTTATTTGGATCACTAAGTGTATTAAAATTAAACTCAATGCTCCATTTGAGAGGCTATGAGGCAATAGAAAGTTCGAAAAAAAACTCGAAGTGTTTACGGTTCGAGTGTCCACACCAGGGCGGGAGAGAGAGGGCGGGGAAACGAGCATACATTTTCTTTGTTCCATGTGTGATGCAGAGTAGGACTGGTAACTGGCGGCAAAACACGTTCTGTTGGCGCCCTTTGAACAAGTTGTCTATCGATTGGAAGAGTAACATAGATGAACTTCATTCGGGTAAAAAATACTGATCTTTATCTTAGAAATAAAAAGTAAACTATGTAAAATGTTGTAATTATGATTCTTACTTTGTTATGAAAACCTGAGTCACAGTAATTAGTTGCTTGAGCTTCAAATCGGCTTATTCTTCACGTTCAACCGCTTGATAAATTGTAACTTTGTGTTAGTATGCTACAATACAAGAGACACTCATTTCTAGCCCAGATAATACCGAGAATAGATATCAAGGCAGAGCCATTTGCAATAGTTTTTCTGTATGTAGCATGATTTTCAGCGTGATATATTATGATATAAAAAAGTTACGATCGATTGAATGAGTCCATGTCTAATTTAGTACGTTACCGTATGTACTAAATTGACAAGCCAGACAGTCTCGGCATTCGCGCGGTTCGTTGTAGTCATCAACATGAAGCAACATGAGCTCTTCAAACCTAAAAAGAGATTACTGACTCCAGAGCGTAAGCAAACTAAGAGAGAGGCGCATTTTGTCACTCCCGAGAGAATACGAACTGCAAGCAAAAGATTTTTACAACAACTTGACGATATTCAATGTGATGGCGGCTTAGAGCTTGAAAATGATAGTGGTCTTCAAAATCGTCCTACTTGTACCTTCGCAACGTCCAGTTCATCCACTCCTTCATTGGTTGAGGACTGCAGTGGCCAGAGAGATATAGGGGCTGCACCAAGTTCTATACGCGGGTGTTTCCCATTCACATCCACTAACATTCAAGACAGGTATTCCATTACAGGAGGAAGAACTTCTATTGTATTGTTTGATGAAGGTAGAATTCCCTCAGAGAACCTTTTCCTCGAGGTCACTTGACAAGTTTACACCAATATCGAAAGCTATTGAATACACATGTGGAATCATCTACTCCAATGAAGCCATAAATAATTATTTTTACAGAGCAAGAAAGAACATTGTAAAAGACCTAGGGAAAATGAAAGGATATTTAAGGTGGGCATACTTCAGAAAAAATATAAATGTATTAATAGATGAGTTTGAAAGTTCTTTAAAGACTTTGTTAAAATGCCCTACCTCAGTCAATTATTCTCAGCTGGAGAAACTAAGAGAAGCACTAGATGTGCAGTGTTTGTCAAATGATTGCAATCAGCGGCAGCAGCAGACTCAAATTAAAGTGGAAAGTACAACACAGTCACAATTAAATATTAAAGACCTGGAGGGTCAAGGACTAAATAGTAAAGAAAACTGGAGTGTAATTTGCAACAAGCAAGAAAACACTGGACACCTTTTTTACTTTGGTGGTAATAAAGGCTATGCTCAGATTGAGATCATTATACATCCTGATGGTAATTGGAATATTGATGCTAGAAGGCAAGAAAAAACCTGACCTAGATACTAGTTGGACAGAAATTCCTAGTAAATTGTGTTCACCAACAGATGTAAAGTTCTTAATGCAAACTATTGAAACATGTAAAGTTTGTTCTGGTGTGTCATGTGATAAATTTGAAAGTGTTCTCCCTGATGATCTAAGTCAGCCAGTATTTTATACTAAAGATGGGGATTCTGGTGCATATGTTGAAGTTGCTGCATCACAATTTCATCAGAAATCAATCAGATCAACATTTTGCTGCATATTAATTCCTAATGATGATGTAGTTCATGATAAAAACTTATGTGAAATGTGTAAAAAAACTGAACACTATCTTAGAACTTTAAAGAGTAGGAACAACAAAAGAATCCAAACAGCTGAACCAGAAAATTCTAAATTTACAAGGCTTGATAATCTTTCAAAGTCAGACCTCCTTGAAGCAGCAAGAAATTCAAAAAAAAACAAATTAAAAACTCTAAAACAACAGATTAAAAGATTGGAGGACTTCAAATCCAAAATGGTTAATGTGTAGGTAACAACACTGATAGTTACTTCAAGTATATATTTGAAGACTTGTACAAAGGAATAAGAGAAAAAAAACTCAAGCTTGATAATCCTGTCTGCAAGTGGAAATGTTGTGATAGTAATGAAGTATTTTCAAGTGTAGAAATTCTTCTCAGCCATGTTAATAATAATAATAATAATAATAATAACCTTTATTAATGTGTCAAATTACTTAGCTTACACAAGTGTAAACTAATCGAGGACACCTATCAACCTAAAATCTACACCCATACCCAAACCCAAAGCCCCACCTAATTTCCCCAACCCTTCCCCCCTTATTTAAATTCTATCTGGCATAAAATATTAAAATTTAAAATGTATCCTAGCTAAAAAAATATATATATATAAATAATATCATACATAATATCATAATAAATAATAATATAACAAGATAAAAATAAAAGAACTTATAACCTAAGTGCTACACAGGTGACAGTTCGTACATGTTTCTGAGATGAGATATTCAATATCTACTCTTCTCACTTTGTCTTTTAAATGAATTGATTGTTTCTGAATTCTTTATATTATTATTTAATTTGGACCATATTACAGGACCAATGTATCTTAAACTATGCGCTTATTGTTGTGTTAATCCTAGGAATGGAAAAATCACCTGAATTTCTGAGGTTGTAACTACTGTTATTTAGCTTAAATATATCTGAAATATATCCAGGGCAAAGATTATTTTTTACTTTATACATAATTATTGCAATTTCTTGCAGTCTACGATTGGATAGTGTAGGGAGTTTAGCCCTAGTAAGGAGATCTTTATATGTACTATTCTTATCACGGTAAATTGCCCTGAGTGCTCTCTCTTGTAAACGTTCAACCTTTCTACTATCCGATGATCTACAAAAATGCCACACTGACTGACAGTAAGTTAAATGGGGCAAGATAAACGATACGTAAATTCTTAATTTTGCTAGTGTAGGCAGTAAATTCCTTAGTCTCATAATCTTATTGTCAACGTTCGAGGTATTTATCTGATTTAGTTTACATTTGACAAGGTTTTCGCACGAAGCAATCTGAGGCATTTTCTGGTATTTTTTGGAGTGTTATTTAGCATGAATACTATGAATACTATGAATATAATTGAATAGCATTTGCTCATTATGAATTCACTGGGATGTATTCATATACAACGCAGGGTTGTATATGATACATCCCAGTGAATTCATAATGTGCAATTCAATTCAATTCTATTAAAACCAGTCAATACCAGAGATAAAGCCCTATGAATAACAAAGAAAACCATGTCAAATTTAAACTAAGGACATTTATAAACCTGAACATGTCGGGACTAAAACATTTGAATCTCACATACTTCAGTTTCACTCTTCCCTTGAGTGAAAGGACTATTTTCTAGCTACAGATTGTTATACTTTTCCTGATGATCTTTCTGCTGACATACATGTACATGTTGTATTTTGCTTCTTCTTTTTAAACTTTTTGGATTTAATACCTTCTCTAAGGGCTACACTATTCTTTTGTGGTTTAAGTCCAAGCTTTTCTCTTGAAATTTGTTGTTTAGATTTAACAATAAATGTACAAATGTACTGTAGTACAACTGTTTGTGTTCCTCTACTATATATCCATGCATCCTTACTGTCGTAGTCCAAATTTGTCTTATTTCAACACTGGTGGACACTACCTTTAAACAGTTGGTCACCACTGACCCTGATAGGCATCAACAATGTCATGCAATCGTATAAAAAAATTAGCTACTTCATCAGTAATTTCAAAATGTAGCTGTTATCTGTCTGAAGTACATCATTACCCAACTTAGAAATAAGAGCCATAGCATCCTCCTTTGTAACAATCACTTCACTTGGATCTTATGGAGATTGTTTTATAATTATATTCCCAGATCGTCGTTTTATCTCATCCCTTGAACGTTTGATCGACCAAGCACCATGATATTTTATTGCCTGAAACTCTGAAGAGTCAACATGACGTGAACTATGTCTGCTGCATCAAGGTTCTCCTGAAGTTTCTCCAATATGATATCCCTTTCAATGGAACCTAACAAATCATCAGTTGCAGTTGCGTTATGTTTTTCACTCACCACGGAGCTCAAAGCTCTGGCAAAATAAGCTTCCTTGAAAGCTTTTCGTTGGGATTCATCGCTAAAATTATCTGCAAGCCGAAGTAGCACTTCATTTAGATTAGACAGCGTAATATTGGCAAAATATATATCACTAGGTCTTTCGTTAGCTTCACTGTCCATTTGAACTTCCGTTAACTCTGTACTTGCTATCAATTCCTCGTCATCTATATCTTCATCTGCCGAAAGCCAAGAAATCCACTCTTCGTCCGACATTTTGTTTTATATTCGGTCCCAGTCTCCTGCATCACACATGGATTGCGCGGCCGTGCTCGTTTCCCCGCCCTCTCTCTCCCGCCCTGGTCCACACTGTAACTTGGATGTAGGTATTGGCGACCTTCTGCTATCAAAATTATAATATACAAGTTATATGGCTCATTTCACTAGAGAAACCGGGCGTCTTTTTCTTGTAGCACAACCAATCGGGCGCTGTCCCAGTCTTGTATTGAAGACGAATATAAAAGTGATGATGAGTCAGAAACCGAACAAGAACACAGAGAGTCGACCAATATAACCGATGAAATGAATGAAATAGCCAAACGGATGAAGAAAAGAGAACAGCAGTACCTTGTATGTAGCCAGCGAAACCAGTCTGATTATGTACAAGGTACTTCTAACAATCTGCCTCTGTCCAGTCCAGCAGATGTTGTGGCAACCGTGAAGAGAAGAGCCGAAGAAGGGGAAGGAAGTAAAATGTATTGAAATCATTATCATATTAATACACGACAAGCGTTTTGCAATTAGCCATTACCAAAACGAGCAGGGGACTGGTACCAAGTCCGTAAAACTAATTCAATTTGATACTAGTAACATTAGGCATCGTTCTGAGAGAGCAGATCAAACTTAGCTAGTCTGCAAAGTCTGGTGAACTTCGGCTTAATATTGACGATGCTAGAGGGCATCAAAGATGACAATTTTCCCATACAAACTCTGTAATTTTTTGACGTTGTCCATCCAAACAATACATTCACTGTAAAATTTTGGATGGACAACACAATTTCAAAAGTGTATAATTCCACCAGAATTCGCCCAAATCACATCAAACTTTGCACATATGCTAATTGCAACATGCAATTTCGTAATTACATTAAGTTTAGTAAACTCATTCCCAGTCCCCTGCTCGATTTGGTAGTGGCTAATTGGGCATGGCGGCACCCCTAAATTCGGGCACACGGGCCAAACATTTAGGCCAGCTGTTTTTGTTCTCTGCTGACAGAAAGCAGGGAACTGTTATTGTTTTTACACGTCGACAAAAATTACCCGAGAAACGTTCAAGAGCGCCCCTAAAAAATTATGCCTGCCACATTTTATTTCCATTTTTGTCCTGTAAACAAAACAATATCTGGTGAAGTTCAATGGTTGACATTCAAATCGATAATGCCTTTGCTACTGATGTTGCCATTTCACCAGGAAGGGGAAGAAAGCCAAGAAAGGTAAGCAATCTGCGGCCCAAAAACTGGAATCGCTACCAGACCAGCTTCCAAATTTGTTGAGCACTGCGAACAAGGCAGCTGAAGCCCACATCAAAGCTCTTCAGAAATGGGAAAAGAAACAGGGAATAATGTCAAGTGAAAGTGATGACTGAACGTACAACACTGAATGCATGATGGATTGATCAAAAAGAACGATGTTCAAAATATGATATTTTGTCATCAAGCGCATTGTAATTCATTTCTCTCAATGCGCGATAATGTGTTATTAAAGGTTATTATTATTATTATTATTATTGTTGTTGTTATTATTATTATTATAAATTGTTCTGTAAATAAAAATTTATCTTGAACTAAAGAAGCATTTTCTCGTCTATTTCGTAGAAACATATCAATTATTATTATTATTATATAGACAGCCACTGGATACGAGAAATTGCGCTCTCTGATTGGTTCCTCCGCTACTAGGCTATCAGCTCATATATCGTGAGTTGAGAAATCTGTCAAAATGGTCGAACAATTTTCTGAATTTAGGAGCAAATATTTATCTTATTTTGGATAGATTCTCGATAAAAGTAATCCGAATAAACTACTGAGTACATATAAAACTAAATTGGTGGCAATTAGCAATGCCGAAGTTGCAGAAGGGACTGGGACCGAGTGCAATAATTAATGTAATTACAAAATGAACCACATCAAGAAAGATGATATTTGTTGAATATTTTTACTAAGAAATAACAAACAAATATATAGAAAACTCACCAGTCACGAAAAAGAATATCGTGCCGATGAAAGAATGTGTACCAAATTATGAGAAAAAACACCAGATATGGCCTAGAACTGTCTGGTAATAGTAACATTGTGAATATCCACGTTTTGGATGTTTTGTACGAAAAACACAAATACCAATACCTTTTACCGAACTCATATTTACAATCCAAAGGTTGTCTATGTAGATTGCATGTTTTGCGATTTGACAAATTTATGCTGAAATGCACTTGTATGTACTTGTTTCACAGATATACGACGGCTCTAAAAATGTTCTCTGTGTGTAAATTGTAACGTGCAAATATCACTTATTATAATTGCCTTTGATTTAAATCGGAAAACCCTATTAGAAACTATCCGATAATATCGGATAGTATCGAATATCAAGGGTGTTTAATTGATGGAGAGACCCTATATCTAATTAGATGTCTAATTAGAAACTATCTGATGATATCAGATAGTATCGAATATCAAGGGTGTTTAGTTGAAGGAGAGACCCTATATCTAATTAGATCTCTAATAATATAGATGCAAAATTACTCAATTCTGATTGGTTGAGCACTGTCATGTTTATTTTGAATTGTGTGCAAAAAAAAAGTAATTCGATGCAAAAAGTTGTTAATTCGGTGCAAATTACTTTGGTTGCTATGGAAACGAATGGCGTATTTTTGTAGATTTTTGCATCTGAAAAAATGGCGTCCGATGCAAATGAAGAGCGATTTCCCAATCTGAACGAAGAAGCTGTACAAAAATTAAAGGAAAATTCTGATAATTCAAATACAAAGAAGTCAACGCAGAATTGGATAAATGTGTGGATGAAATGGGCCACAGAAAGAAAAATCAACGCAGCCATGGAGAGCTATCAGCCAAAAGATCTCGATGTTTTGTTACAAAAGTTTTATGCCGAAGTGAGGTCAAAAGCTGGAGATGAATACGAGCCGGAGAGCTTGAAAGTGATGTTGGCAGCCTTAGACAGGCATCTTAAAGATGCTGGATACCCTTTCTCACTAACAAAAAGTAGAGAATTCAGCGAATCAAAGAAAGTAATTGAAGGCAAGGCAAAAAAATTGCGACAACAAGGGATGGGAAAGAGACCAAATGCAGCCAAAGCGCTAACAGCAACAGAGGAGGAAACACTCTGGAAGTGCAACAAACTAGGTAATCACTCACCTCAAGTGCTGATAAATACCATGTGGTGGATCCTTTCTCAGCATTTTGGTCTTCGTGGCCGCCAAGAACACCATACCATGCGAGTACAGGATTTCAATTTTGAGAAAGATAACAGCGGCAGAGAGTTTATCACTTTCCATGAAGGCCCAACAAAAACCCGACAAGGTGGACTTTCCACAAAGAAAAGATCAACCATTCCCAAAATGTTTGCCAATGGAGTCACGGGAAGGTGTCCAGTGGCTCTCTTCAAAGAATATATCGCCAAACGCCCAGGAGAGTTCCGTACATCAGGGCCATTTTACTTGGCAATCATCGAGAATCCCCAAACTGACGTGTGGTATAAAAAGCAACGAATGGGCGAGAAACGCATTAACAAAATCATGCAGACGATTATTGCTGACACAGACCTGAAAGAATCTGGAAAACGCTTGACAAACCACAGTGCTAGGAAAACGCTAGTGAAAAAGCTAAAGTCCAATCAAGTACCTAGATCGGCGATTGTAAAGTTGACAGGCCACAGAAGTGAAAAAAGCCTCGACGATTACGAAGAGGGCGATGAACGTGAATTGCAAGAACTTAGCAATTACATAAGCCATCCATTTACAGACGAGATAGCTGAAGAAAACGGCAGAGAAACACGTCCACCATTGCTGTCAGTCCATCCTCTTAATGATAATCCTGTTGTCGTCCATCGTCCATCCAGCGAAGTGACCAGTGCTACTAGTACTCAGCAGAATTTCTTGAGCCAGTCCTTCCAAGATACAGGCATTAAACACCACTTTTTTCAAGGCAGCACATTCAATAACTGCAATGTCACATTTAACGTTGGACAAAAGTAGATTTCCTATTTAAGACTTTTAGTGAATCGTGTTATTTTGTAAACTCGTGCGTTTGTAGTTTCTTGATCTTGATTCACAGCCGTGTGTTTGGTCGGATTTCGACTGATTTCGATTCACTAACTTTGATGATTCGTTATAATTGAGAGTGCAGAATAAACTGTTGCTTGGAAGGAGAACTTTTAAGTTATAGATGTTCTTATAGAACACTGAACGTTGACTGCTCTTTTGTACGTAGTCTTGTACAAACTCAACCGTTGCTTGTCATCATCATCCAATAAAAACTCACTCATTTTCGCATTGACGTCACGTTTATTGACCTTCAAATGGCTTTCTAAATCGCGCGCGCGAAGGTTTTGTTTATCTAATTTTTGCATCAATATTATTAAACGGTAATCATTAGTATGCTCGTACAATTAACGATTAATAGTGCTCGTGATGTTTAAAAATCCTACAAATTGCACTCGCCTACGGCTCGTGCAATTTTGTTAGGATTTTTAAACATCACTCACACTATTAATCGTTAATTGCACTCGCACACTAATGATTACCACTACTAATTAGAAACTATCTGATAATATCGGATAGTATCGAATATCAAGGGTGTTTAGATGAAGGAGAGACCCTATATCTAATTAGATGTCTAATTAGAAACTATCCGATAATATCAGATAGTATCGAATATCAAGGGTGTTTAGTTGAAGGAGAGACCATATCTAATTAGATATCTAATATCGGATACTATCGAAAAACTAATATCCGATATTGCTAATATGCAAAATATGCAAAATATAAAAAGTTCTTGGTTGTAAGAATTTTAATTCTTAAAAGTGTCAAGTAAGTTTTATATTGATGAAATAATTATGAACTACTTTAATTTAAGCTTAAGAGACATTTAGAAGGGCTTTTGAAAGTAATTTTATGCGTGGCCGAGTTGGCGTGTGCGAGTTGGTCCGTGTGCGAGTTGACTGTAATTCCGCACAACTCCTAGACACCGTGTCTAGGAAATACAGTATCAAAGAAAAACGTGAGTATTAGTTTCGCTAGACTAGACTATATATTAGTTATAAGGCCAGTTTCAGTCGGAGTGTAAACTGCATGATGCGTAGAATGATGCGTATTGTACGTTATAATAACCACTGTGTGTACCTCGCAAGAACGCGCGATTTGATTGGTTGCTGAGCGTGCATTACTATAGAAGCACGGAGCAGCGAAAACAAAGCAGAAATCCTGTTTACAACTGGTTTTATATTATAAAGCGAATAGAAGAATAAGATAACTCTCGACGTTCGTTCGGAAGGAAGAAATGAATTGCGTTGGCGAATTTTTAAAGTCATTACTTTGTTTTGTAATACAATTCACTTTGCAACTTGAGTGGGAACTTCAATGTGTAGACCGGAACTGAACCCCGCTCAGAAGGAGGGGCACTGAGTCATGTGTTGTATATACAGCGGTGTATTGCTTGCTAGACATGCGCCCACCGCACCGCCGAAATCCTAACGACAATCGAGTTTGTTTGCCAGAATGATGACTATTTTATAATTATATGTCTGATATTTTCAGTTAAACTCCTCACCGTCAATCTAAAAGGGCTGATGGAAATGTAAAAACTCTGCGATATCGATGACAGTTTCATGAAGATCTTACAGCAGGAATTGGTTCAACGACCATACATCTATGGAAAATCCATGATTGGCATTGTGAAAGGCATCAACAACAAATCCGACTTCAGGCAATCTAATTTAGACTCATATGACAATAGAAGTGATCGGGGGCCTTTTCACTTGACAAAGTTTCAAGACATTTATTGAACACTGTAAATCGCTTGAAATTTGACTCTATTATCATACCGATATTCTAAAGTAGAGATTGCGGTCTGCCTATGTTCAAATACAGTATGACATTCATGTCCATTTGTATATTAAGCAATATAAGACAAATTTCCGTGGTTTACTGGCAAAATAGCCTCCTAAAGCAGACGCGTGTCCAGGCTTCCGTTTTACTACGCCGGTCACTAAGCGTCTGCTCAGTTGAACCACATTCCTTTCGAATTGTTTTACGCACCATTGAACTAGCCAATGAAATCACTCGTATTACCTCTAGCTTGTTCAAAATTCATAATCCTTTGAATGATGATGTTTTAAACCCGTTTAAATGACCACAGATAATGATACCACTTCAAAGAAAATCATCAACGAGGACTTATGCTTTATTTGTGCCAAAAGTGAGTCAAAGGAGAAGAAAATGTTCGGACGAACGAAAGTTCATTTACTGGCACTCTTGTCCCGTACTTTTTGGATACTAGTATCAACATGCAAGAATATTTTGAATACGGTAACTCTTTGTTTGTCTGCAGAAGTTGCTTTGTTAAAGTAAATAAATGACCAGAATCGTTTGTACCGTTGTCATAGATCAGTTTCAATGCTCGACATATCAGTAATGCCTTTCCATAACCAGTCGGAGGTTGACGACACATCCTTTTTTTCAAAATAAATCGATTGGATTTACTTTTGCTGGTGGACATTCACAAGTTGAATTTTGAAAACATCACATCGCTAACTTGAAAACACTCTTCAAGCTCCAGTACGAACTGTTCACGTGATGTTTGTTCGTGGAAGTCCGTAGAGGTTAAAGTCCGCACCACCACAGATTGAAGAGGTTCGTTCTGATTGGCTAATCCACTGGAAAGGAATGTGTGGTTCATCTGAGCAGACGCTTAGTGACCGGCGTAGTAAAACGGAAGCCTGGACACGCGTCTGTTTTAGGAGGCTACTGGCAAAATAGATCAGACTGGATGTTGGAAGAACACAAGAAAAGTTTATTTTTTATTGTCGTCGTAGATTTTGCAAATCGTAAACTCCCTAAACAGAACACAGTTCAAGCTGTTCAATAGTATTGGCATTATTGTATAGAAGCTATGGATTTCTGATAAAAAGAACAAGAATAGTGAAAAATTAAATGAAAAGAAATTTGAGGATTCTGTTGTGTTTTTGAATAAAATTTTAGTTAAAGTGTGCATGCATACAGTACTTACAGCGTGAGCCATCATCACACCATCAAGCGCACACTGGGTTTGTTTTCTTCAGAATTTTAGTCTTTTTCCTATACAAACAAAACAAAAAAAAATAGCGTCATCAAACTGTGCTCCATTCTCTGATAAAGCACAGTTTACAGCCAATCAGAACGTGTGTATTGACTATATACGGTATGATAAATTTAGGGAGAATAATGATATATTCATTATTCTAAGGAATAATAAATACATTGTACCAATACATTATAATCTTGTGAATTTTGATTTGTACAGAGATGCCACCAACTGTTGCATTGAGACTAGCCTATCTCCATAATGAAGTTGATAACATCAAGCATTCTTCTACAACTTTAGATAAGGTATTTAAGTACTGAAATTTATTTAGGTATAAATACATTTTAAAACGTTTTTGTTGTACTTTCAATAGAGTACTTAGTTTTCTGATTCTGATTGGTTAATCAAGAAGGGCTTTTTTCTTAATTGAGGGCCGTATTACTTGAAAGCGACTGGTCAGTCTGTTTCCTAGCAACGGCAAGTATTCCACAAGATCTTCCACAAGCGGGAAGTGTTTTGTTCCCAATGGCCTTCCGTTTTCCTGAAGTGGATGACAATGCAATTCAAGAATTAATAATTTCTAGCGAAAATGAAAACACCATAAAGAGCACAAATTACTGGTTGAGCGTTTTTCGCAAGTGGGTATTGATAAGAGAAGTAAAGCAAGACTACGAGTGCGAAGCTCTCGACAAGACAAAATACGCCGTGACAATGGCAATGAATACGGGCCTGCACTTAAAAGGAAAGAATTATGGAAAGTCCATCTTGAAAGACGTCGAATTACAAAATTCGAGAAAAGTCCTAGAGGGAAAAGCTCGAAAACTGAGACAACAAGGAATGGGAATGCGCCCAAACAAGTCCAAAAGTCTAACAAAACAGGAAGAAATTTGTCGATTCAAGTGACTAATTCAGACGGATTCTGATTCAGATTGACTTTCTCATTGACTAAACTTAGCTCTTGTCAGCTAGTAAGCTATTTTCCATGCATTTTAGCAATCATGTAAGTCTTTTCTTTGCTGAATTAGTGAATAATCTTGTCAAGACTTTTGAACTTTGACAACTATGAATTGTCGATTTGTGAATACATTATTTTGCTTAGCAGTCGAATGGCTTCCAAGATAAACGCGCGCTTGGATTTTGCCCTGAATGTTATAAACAAGTAATCGCATGGTTCCTCGTAAAATTAAGGATTAATTTCACTCGGCCCCATGCGATTACCTATACTAATATAAACGTGTATGGAGATTGAGCACAGTTTGTGACGTCACATACACTGCTTTGCTTGTTCATGCCCTGATTACACATGACATGTCCCTGCATGACTAGGATTTACAGTAATAAAATAATACAACTATTCCACTGATTTTCTCATTAATTGCCCTTTGATAGGCGTGCTTGTTTCATCGCCTGTTGAAAAAACAGTTCAACAACAAGAAATCCTTACAATGAAAGGAAACCTATTCTCATTTGACTGGAGAAACTGTAAGTAAGCTGATTCATAATTGAAGTACATATAGATGTATTGCTGCTATACATTATACATGTTGCACATACATGAATGACTACATTTTGTATCTTAAGTAAGGCTGTGTTCAGTTCAGTGTGATTGCAATCGATTCAGATCGAGTTACATGTTCACAATGTCTTGTTTGGACTGAATCCTACTAAAATGTTCTGGTCACCGCAGTTTATTTGCTACTAGTTACCATGTACTACCATGAATTTTTATTGGCAAATATCAACACTAATTAAATCACTAGCAGTTAAACCAACTGGTTTACATTAGATGGATCTAAGGTGCATGTAGTCACTACTTTGAATGGATTGTGATCAAACTACATTGTACTGTCAATTGAAACTCTTACAAGTGTTAATTTAGTTTTACAATTAACTGTGATAATATTGAGAGATTATTTTCCTTTATTTCCTAGGTGAACCAGCTCGATTACATTTTTACTATATTGTTGGTTTTGAGGCACGGTCACTAGAAGTTGCAAAAAGCATCCTCAGGAAACAATCTAAGGGGAAACTCCTTGGCCAGAGCCTCAACAAAAAACAGTTAGAGAGTGATGTGCTTCCCTTCATTGACTTCCCTTCCTCGAAGTTTAAATGCCTAAGAGGAGGACTGTCTAAGGAACAAGCTTTAATGACTTGCAGGAAGAGGCAAAAAAGTTAAAGGAAGAAAAGTGCTTCCAAGATTTCTTTGTGGGAAAGACGTCGTCCAGCTCAAGGGACGAAGCAAAACAAAGGTACAACTACATGTAGTAATTAATTTTGTTACAACAGTACACTCAGCATTCTCCTTTCTCAGTCATTCTCTCCCCCGGTGGGGGGGGGGGGGGGGGGGGGGGGGGGGGGGAGTTTATTTCCGTTCCCTTTTAGGGTATTCAATCAACAGCGATATTTTATAACTTCCTTTTAATAACATCGCTCTGTATTGTGTCACTTCACACTTATCAATAAAGGAGTTTACTTTAATTTTTGCTAATGAGTTGTTTAATCTAATAGCCTCACGTCTTGCCAACGTCACTGTCACAATATTGATTCCTCCTCCACGTCTGTATCGTCCACGGGGAACAAGAAAAGGAGGGCCCGTTATCATACTGCCAAAAATAAAACAAAGCTATATTAAGACTGTACTGTACTGAACAACCGTTATCGACCTGTCCCTTGGTAGATATTCCGCACACATCAATCACCTCAGGCTGATCATGGAAACGTTTCCCCCAGCGGTTCACTGTTTACATGCTAATGACGTCGCCCGTAAAGATCGACAAAAATGGGAAGTAGTGCAGCGACTGAAATTCCTCTCATTACAACAATGCCTTCTTGACATTGCAAATGGAACAAGTGGAGCGACGAAAGATATATCAGTGTTAGGTACCTGGGCTTTTCTCTATGTTGCCTGGCACTATACGGAAATCTTTTTCAGTGTGCATGCGAGTCTCAGTGACAGAGTCAAGTATGCAGCTTTCGTGGTAATATTTTACAGCATATGGAGGAATTGGATAATCTTGACTCACGGAATGTCTTTAAAACATCGCTTCCTCACACGGGAATGTTTCCAAGATGTACTTCTATCTTGCCATTTCGCCGTTATTTTGATATCGTTTTTCCGCGACGAACATCCCCACTTGGAGTGTCCTCTTGATCTGACAGGATCAGACTGTTGTGAACGATACTTCTCTGAAAACGGAAGTTTTGTGCAAAATCGCCACAATTACACCTTACTTGACATGCATACAAATCTTGGCCATATGAACCGTATTCAAGAGATCTGAGCAACAAACCCCGAGATAAAGTTTCCCAAACGAAAGCATAACAATGACTTTATTTGGGATAAGCAGTTCCCTCAAGACCAGCGCAAGAAAGAGTGCAACCTTCAAGATTACCCCTCTGCCGAAGACGTAGTAGAGGCATGGAAAGAAGGGATCAAAATGGCCAAAGTCCTAGCTCGCAGGCTAGGAATGCATCCTGATCAAGATCAAGACAATGAAGATGGGGATGGTAATGACGATGATGATGATAAATGATGGTGGTGGTAGTAGTAGTTGTGGTAATGACGACGGTGATGACGACCGAGATAGTGACAATGAAGATGGCAGCAGGAGATGGTTTGACAGTCTTATGACATATATTGAGTTCAAGGACTCATTAAGGGGAATGTCTACTGAAGAGGAACTGGAGAACTTACGGCAAAATGCAGATCAAAATGACGATGAAGCGGAAATTGAACAATCTTCATTGAGAGTGAATAACGACGATCTACAGGACAGCAATGATCCTGATCCAATAACAGACATTGACACCGCTGGTGATATACGACACATTGTTAATCCACTTTTGGACCACAACCGGGATATAGACGAAAATGAAAGAAAAAAGGGCACCATGTTAGTACCTGGTGTTGGTGTACGATACAAAGCGACTGTGATTGCAGAGCTCAGAAATAATCCTAATTTGTCAACAGATCGTTTGCGACGAATTAGGGATGGAAGCGCAGCCTCAAGAGAATCGAACGACTCAACAGAAAGTTACAATTCTCTTCGATGATTGTGCTATTCATACCCCAACGCATCCCAACCATTTTGTCTTGCGTCGAGTGCAAAGAATGAGAAAAAAGGAAAACGGGGCTATCTTGAATACGTTCAACCAGTAAGCCTTGACGAACGACCAGCAAACGTGGAAGTTCTGTACACAAAATACAAACACATAAAGAACGAAAGGTACACCCACACAGAAGAAACTATATCTACACCCCTTTCTTCCCTTTCTTCCCCTTTCTTAACCTGTACATAGATGATCAAAATGACACGTTCGTACTCCAAGAAAGTGATGTTGCCATTATCAACGAGTTTCTATCGCCCTGCAGAGACCTCAACGCCCGCAGCCAAGAAGCACTTCTTGCGAAGTTTATAACATGGACAGAAATATGGATGATGACGGCAGACGAGTTGACTCTGTATATACCTCTAGTGGACGAAGAAGCAGTAGAGTATCATATCTTTATTAAGACAAACATCCATTTGAAACACTTCCATATATTAACTTTTATAGTTGAAAATATCTTTGTATTGCAGTCAGGATTCATAATATTTACATTAAGATTTGTCTCTGACTTGTTGATTTTTTGCTTTAGCGTTTCCACTGAAGGCTGAAGTTTAGTCAGTCGAAACGTTAAAGCAAAAAAAATCAACAATTCAGAGACAAATCTTAATGTAAACACTTCCATATATGTTCACAGAAGTATATTTTGCATTTTTACTTTTTGTTAACGTTCTTTAAAAATAGCTTAAAGATTTATATGACAACGTTGTCTTAAACTTGTAAGAGTGGAAGGCGTTTGATGCTAGTGTCTTTTATACTATTAAAATGACTTTTGAAATTGGTCCCTTTTAGGGGTAAAAATATTCGCTGCCACGCCCACCAAGACAAGACGCCGGTCCCTTTTAGGGGTCATTTTCAAAATTTCCGACGAGCATCCCTACCCCCTTTTATAATGGATACCGGGTTCTCTCCCCACACACTTGTAAATTTGTTGTACTCAATGTTAATGAGGGCTTGATGAGGCTCGATGGTCGATATGTGATGGAGTCATTCGAATCATTCCATACTGTTCATGAACGTTCTTTCTTCGTATATCTCGAATTGGAACGTACATACATGTACCTGTACAGTTGTATTATTTCCTTCGGGAAACATTAATATTATTGATTCCCTACTAGAATATTACATGTACATGCTTGTTATTAGCAATTACATGTACTTTAGGTAACTTATTGTTTGAAGCATTGTCTCATAGTTACAGTTGTATTACATATATACTGTTTATTTATTATTAGGTTCCCCGATTTAACAAAAAGAGAAATCAATGCACCGTACTACAACCACATCAACAGAACAGGCGAGGCCTCAGAGGTAGTCGTGGATTTTGTGAAGAGGTTCCTTTGCTGGGAAAAGACACAAAGTAATAATGATGCCAGTTCGTCAATCCCTCTTGACTCTCATCGAAGTGTACAAGTAAGACGAGGGGAGAGAACATACAATGCTTACTGTCTGTCTGATGAAAGTTTCCAGGGCAGCAGTATCCAGTTTAATGATGTGATAGAGCTGCCCAACTTCAGTGGTTGTACTCTTTGCTTTACATGAGAAGCTTAAGCCGAAAAAAAATGAAATAAGCACTGCGGGAGACACGTAGGGCTGCTATGTTGGAGAAAAGTTCAGCCAAAAATGTATGGCCCTCCCCCTGTTTGGACTATTAAATTATTTATCCCTCCCCATATTTGAGTTTAAAAAATGTGGTCCTCCCCCATTAAAATTTTAATTTGTACAGTATATATATATATATAATTTATTTATTTATTTTTGTAATTAGTTATAGTTATTGTAATGCGCACTTGATCATTTTATGAAAAGTGCGCAATATAAATTAATAAATTATTATTATTACAAGTGAACATAAAAATCATGAAACAATACATACTCAACAATAAATACCATATGTAAATATGCATATTTATGGAGTTTTTTAGCTGATAACAAGGAACCAGGGGGTTCACGTGTAGCGAACGCTGTAAGCGTGAGTCGGTAGGGGGGTTTGGGGTCATGCTCCCCCAGATAATTTTGAAATGTAGAGGGTCGAAAATGCTATTTCCAGCATTCTCCAAGCGGCTATTTTCAACAATAATGATCACATTTCGACGGTCTTTCAAATTTGACAAATAGGACAAGGAGTGAGAGCTTGATAAGAGGTACAGATTAGCGATGAAGACTTGGTTTATAAAAATGAGGTTAAAATGATGACCCTCCCCAAAGTGGCACTTAAAAATCGTAACCCTCCCCCCAAACATAGCAGCCCACCCTCCACTTATTAATGACCGGTCCCTAAGTAGCATGATCCAGCCAACTTTAGAATTGCATTTATACTAGAATAATTAATGGTTTGAGAAGCTTATCAAACACTCGAAAAAGTATTTCATCTGGATAGCCAAACACCTCAAAGTGGTACGAGCCTAGTACATTTTAAACCGGCGGCCACTTCTTGGTGTTTGAAACACCCTTCCTTGTGTTTGATATATTTTCTTATAGAATGAGAATCAAGTCTGCATACAACCATTAAAAAGATGAGCATGTATAGGAGTCATATTTTTACTCTTTCTTTTTAATGTTATGTTTATATTTTTTCCCAAACAGTCACTGCTGATACTGCTACTAATTATATAAGTACTGCTACTACTCAGCTGTTGCTACTGTATTATTAACCTTAACTACTATTTATCATAATTGTTTACACTTCCAGGGATGTTCATGCAAAAACACAGATGATGGTGATGCATGTATGGGATGCATAAAAGACTGTTTTTCTAGGAGCAAAGCAAACATCGGAAGGTCTGCATTTAAAATATTGCCAATGCTTTACTCTGAGGTCGTTAGGTTTTCATTGTATCGTTTCTTTCTTTCTTTTTTCTTGTTTTTTTTTTGTAGCTGATGACCTTCTGTTCATCCTTGATGAAGAGATAAGTAGTGTGATGCTTTGCTCGCTGCACTGCGAAATGCGAAACACAGAACAACTATTAGGCTCAGTTGGTCTTTTGCTCACAAGTGCTCTGCACTGGTTGACTTCAATACGACACTGTCATCATATGGATCCGAAAGCTTCAAGGAGAAGAGAATTACTGTAAAGCTCCATCCTGGGCAGGAATCAGCTGTTGAAAAGGGAAATATTAAAGTTGCAACCTTTTCAGGTATATGTTCATGTACAGGAGGCAGTGACAGTACCTAGCAGTAGCAGAGTATATATTAATAGTAGTAGCAGCAGTAGTAGTAGTAGTAGTAGTAGTAGTAGTAGTAGTAGTAGTAGTAGTAGTAGTAGCAGTAGCAGTAGTAGTAGTAGTAGTAGTAGTAGTAGTAGTAGTAGTAGTAGTAGTAGTAGTAGTAGTAGTAGTAGTAGTAGTAGTAGTAGTAGTAGTAGTAGTAGTAGTAGTTAATAGTAGTAGCAGCAGCAGTAGCAGCAGCAGTAGTAGTAGCAGCAGTAGCAGCAGTAGTAGCAGTAGTAGTAGCAGTAGTAGTAGCAGTAGTAGTAGCAGTAGCAGTAGTAGTAGCAGTATTAGTAGCAGTAGTAGTAGCAGCAGTAGCAGTAGTAGTAGCAGTAGTAGTAGTAGCAGTAGCAGTAGTAGTAGCAGTAGCAGTAGTAGTAGTAGTAGTAGTAGTAGTAGTAGTAGTAGTAGTAGTAGTAGTAGCAGTAGTAGTAGCAGTAGTAGTAGCAGTAGTAGTAGCAGTGGTAGTAGTAGTAGCAGCAGTAGTAGTAGTAGTAGTAGTAGTAGTAGTAGTAGTAGTAGTAGTAGTAGTAGTAGTAGCAGTAGTAGTAGCAGTAGTAGTAGCAGTAGTAGCAGCAGCAGCAGCAGCAGCAGCAGCAGCAGCAGCAGCAGTAGTGGCAGTAGTAGTAGTAGTAGTAGTAGTAGTAGTAGTAGTAGTAGTAGTAGATAATAGACGAAAAGAGGACTTGCGCTGTCGCTGTGGTGTAAATAACAAAAATGATACCAAATCTTGTACCGACCGAGAGGAATCCCACACAAAACAAAGAAAATTTGGAAGTAGATGCAAATGTTTAAAAGCTGGAGTACAATGCGGAGTGCAATGTAAGTGCAAAAATTGTGGTAATGGAAAGAGGAGACTAAATCCAAGAAATCCCGAAATAATTTACGAGCGCTCTTCTACAAGAGACATCTGACAAAATTCCAAACAACAAAGTCTTTTTTGAATGAAAGAAATGAATATCCTAGAAAGGAGACATTTTCCTTCTACGAGTTAATGGTTCTTGAATGTTGCGTGATATATTTCTTGTCAAAAAATATAAAAACAAACACAGAAACTAAAACAAAGTTGTACAATAACTGTACCGACAACATAAACCGTGATAAGTTCAGCCCTTCTATGTTCTGTTTTAGCACCTTTTGGGGGGCCAGTTCAGTCATTAAAATTAGAGCCAAATCAGCCCCCATACAGAAGGTCTAAAACAGCCTTAAAATTTAACCCATATTTTACTCAACGTTTTGGCCCCATTTTTGGGGCTGAAACAGACCTATTGAATTTACAGTGTAGGTACCAACAATATTCCATCACAGGACACAGCTCATTCGATTGCTGAAAATATTGATAGCATTGTGTCATTATCAAAGAATCTCCAAGTACCAAGGTAATGATATCTAACCTTATAACTAGATCAGACGACGTTGCACATAAAAATAAAATTGTGGATACAAATAAAGCCCTAAAAAGCTTGGCCACTCATCGGAGCTGGAAGTTGATTGAACATTGTGATATCCACGACAGTTTTCTTGACTCAGGCGGCCTACACCTTTTAAAATGGTAAAGGCCATAGTTTATTTATTCGAATTTAATTGCTCATATAAGATGTAATTGATGTCTCCAGAGTGACGAACTACTATATTCGTATAGGTAATAGCATGGTTTGTAGTGAACAGAAATGGTATGTTAATGGTACCCTATCAAGCTTTGGCTATGTTAATGGTACCCTATCAAGCTTTGACTAATGCCGTGTTTACACTTGAGTGCTCTACCAAGGTACAAATCAGAAAACAAACAATAGTTTTCTGATTTGTACCTTGGTAGAGTGCTCAAGTGTAAACACGGCATACGTTTCTTGTGGGATTCCACAGGGTTCAAACTTGGGACCATTGCTATTCCTAATTTACATAAATGATTTCCCAAAATGTCTACAGTTTTCTACCCCAAGAATGTTTGCAGATGATACTAATATAACACTAATATGACACTAACTACGATTTGGAAAATATTAGAAATTGGCTCTTTTCTAACAAAGTTACTCTAAATATTTCAAAAACAGAGTTTATGATTATTGGCTCTGATTATAACTTAGCTAATCTTGGTTTTCAACCTGAAATTCTGCTAAAATGTTCTGACGTTAAAAGGTTCCAATCAACTAAATCTCTTGGAGTTTAAATAGATGAGCGGTTATCCTGGTCCACGTATGTTGATCACCTATCAAAAAAGGTGTCTTTGGGGGTTTGAGGCAAATCAGACAATATGTTAATGATGATACTCTTATTCTAATCTACAAAGCTTTAATTGAACCATCTGTTAGCTATTGTGATGTAGTATGGGATAATCTATATAAAGGCTTAACAACCAGATTACAGAGACTGCAAAATAGGGCTACTAGGGCTGATTATGATACTAGATCAAAAAGTATATTTGGCAAAGTTAGGATGGTCAGACCTTGTGACACAAAAAACCCGGCATAAAGCAATTAAAATGTACAAAATAGTAAATGAGGCAGCACCTGCATACCTAACAGACAAATTGTCTAAAGATAAGGCAAGCTTTCACTACAATCTTAGAAACTATGAAACTCTCAAAGATTGGAAGATTATGATTCTAGACTGTAGTGTAGTTGTAGACTTCCTCTGTTACCCCTGATTAGAATTATTACGACATATAATAATATTTCTATATAAATTACAAATGCATTGTAAATATTTATTTATTGTAAATTACTGTAAATTTATACTTGGCTTTCATGAAAACCAGCATGTACTGATGGAATTCCGAGTATAATTAAAGTTAAGTTCAGTTCAGTATGTTGCTTATGCTTATGTCGCTAGTGAAGACCATGCTTAATAAATAACGAGTTCGTTATCTCAGCTTGTAGTTTGCATATATCTATGAAATAATAACAAAATATTTATATTGATAATAATAATAATAATAATAATAATAATATTCATAACCATCAATAGTTTTCGTGATAAAGAAGCCGAAGGGGATAAGTTAATCCCAGACTCCATGTTTGAAGAAAGAAAGAAAGTCTTCATCCAACTCCCCTACTCAGCCGATAATGAAAGTCTCAGTAAATCTTTCCTAAGGAAATTAAGGGCATATACCGATGATTGCTACATATTTATTGTATTGTGGCAAACAAGGAAAATCAAGAACCTGTTCAAACTTAAAGACACAAACCAGCATCAATCTCATGTTGTCTACCATGCCAAATGCTCATGCGGCGAAACATACATTGGAGAAACTATGAGAAATCTTGATGTCCGCAAGTCTGAACACGAGAACATTTCACACACTCAGAGCCCGCCCGACACCTAGCCAATAATCCTACTCACTCATTCCAGTGGAAAATACTGAGGAAAGAAACATTCATCTTTAAGAGGAGAATAATAGAGGGGCTGTTGATTAGCCATCATAAACCTTCCCTAAACAAACAAGTACATTGTTACGTGGCAAAACTATTCCCCACGGGGATTTCATGAACTTAGCCATGTACGGTATAAATAGACCGCATATGTTCTATCGACCATAACTGATGATGACTTAACAGTCGAAAACGTTTTTAAGCAAATTATTTATTTTCAAATCCTTTTACATATATATATATTTTATCTAGCAACTACTATGACAATAATAATCATAATAATCATAATAATCATAAAATCACAATAATCATAATAATAATGTGAAATTATAATGAGAGCAAAAACGAGAAATGAATACATTTTGAAGATGTTCAACTGGTATATTTCGGCGACTATCTGTTGCTATCGACTGCCAGCGCAGGTGAGCGAGTTACATGTAAAGGATAAATATATAAGTAAATTGTTGAATACAAAAAAAATAGTTAAAATAAACATAATGGAGTAGATTCCTTGTTCATTAAGGTCAGGATTGTGTTCTTTGATAAATAGAGCTTCAGCAATTTTCATTGTCTTGTAGTGTTGGTTCATTAAGGTCAGGATTGTGTTCTATGATAAACTAGAGCTTCAGCAATTTTCATTTTCTTGTAGTGTTTGTAATTGTCTGCTAAAATTGAAAAATGTTTTTAGTAATAATACTAATTTATTAATAACAGTCGAGTGTCCCTTATTATTACAGTGTTTAAGTCAGCCATCCATCCTTGTGAGTGAATAAATCAATACTGTGTTGGGCGCGACGCTCGTAGTGTTCTAAACATAAAGTGGCGACCACGAAGGGACACGCATCTCTATACGGAAAAGCAATTTCAGGATCTGGAAGTTCAACTCAAACTACTTGAATTTACAAGAACGAAAAGCGACGCAGTAATTGGTAAACGGAACACGGAGGGCATAGAACGTCCAAGGGCAGCTTGAAGCAGGGATTGTGGTACGTGTCACAGATCCACCAAGCGTAGTTACAACAGTTAAAAACTAGAACTGCATGGTCCCCCTTCATATGAATAATCTGTATTTTAAAATCAAATGCTAGTACATGTATACAAACTGAAAGGTGGAAATGCTACATGTATGCTTGAGTCAAATTCTGAATTTTAACTGAGCAAATTTGACTTGCCTTTGATTAGTGTAAGTTACATAAACTGTACATGTATTTTAGGAGTTTACACATGTATATAAATACAACATTACAATAACAGAGCGTAATCTCGCAACTTGATTGGCTAGCCGTTGTCAATAAGAGTACAGACACAGAGAATGAGGAATTGCTTGCGCATAGAGCCAGCGCATGCTTGAAACAGTTTTTCTTTCAATTTTTTTCTTATTTTTTTTGTTTGGGGACGCAATCGGCAAAAGTGTATGTGCCGCAGTTTATGCACTCATCAAGCAACCGATGGGAGTAAACAAGTGACTGGTGGCAACAAAGGCCAGGTTAGCGAAGAGGGGGCTAACTATAACTTGTCTAGAGTTAGTTTCCGAGTTAGTTATCATGGCTGTCAATATTCTCACTAATGTCAGCACTGCATTGGATGGCTTCTCAATTTCGTCACGCCACGGTTAGCTTGATAGCAGCGTTGCGCTACACTGGATTCAGGACGAAACGGAGATAACATGGCACCATGAAAGTACGAAGTTTTACCAAGATTGAGGTCTAAAGAGCACACACATAATAAATATTCAATTTCAAAAATGAATTTCAAATATTCAAAACATATCACGCTTTTCATTTTTTTATGTTTTGGAATCACATTTTCTATATAGGTTCAACAATAAAATTACAAGATGTAGTAAATGAATACCGTAGTTGAGTAACTTACATTATTTTAATTACTTATTTAATTCTATTTATTAAAATTTATTTGTGTAACCTTGCTGCTAAAAAGCCCTTGTCAGGGAGCAACAATAGTGTGTGTGTTTCTTTGGATGATTTTATTACTGATCAGGAATGCATGTAATTTGTAAAGCTCTTGTCAGCGACCTCCTAAACATACATTTTGGACAGAGTGTAGAAAGAAGAATATTGAATCGAAGTGCTAAATTAAAGCTAGTATCGAAATCATCAACCAGGCGGAAATCAATACCACGCATGCAAGGAGAATCGTAAGCATCGTATGCGTATCTATCGCAAATAAAAACAGGCTCTATTGTCTATTCAAATATTTCACAAGTGCACCTTCGCTTGGTGACGTTGCGTTGGCATTTCCGTTTGAAGTTTGATACATGGTTAGTCTGATTAGATAGATGATTCTATACCGGAGTATTCTGCTGGTCTGGAACCTGTAATTTACTGGCAAACAAGGACATACTCAAAACCACCTTCAGTTTAACTTAAACTCGGATGCCAGGTCATTTGCAAGTAAGATATTTATCCTATTGCTAACTTAATAACAAATAAGCGTCCTGGACGAACTTAATTATGGCGTATACATACTTTTTTGCCTTTTTTACTGAATTGTCCTTTGGATGTTAATTATAATGCCACAGGCAAACCATTTCATTTTGTGGGATGTGGTTGGACAGCAGCAGCTGCAAAAGGTCTGGTCGTCTGCTGATCTTCAGTGGATAGAAGAAATGGACTGCCTCTTGACCAGAATATTTGGAGCTGATACGCCGGTTTATGAGACTGACAAACAAAGATAAATGTAAGTCTCAGCAAAAAGTTATCCTGAGTTTACATACAGTCACAAAGGGTGGGGAAAAAACATCACCTCATCCTCCACACACAGCTTCTACAACATTTGAAGATTCAAAAGGTTGTCCAAACCACCAAGAGCAGACAATCAAAGTGGAAGTTCACCCTAGAGACCCAAGTGAAACTCCCCCTACTGACCCAAGTGTAACTCCACTGGCAAGTGAGCTGAATGTGCTTCTGACTTGTCAACTCCGTTACAGAAAACGCCCAAGCAAACAAAATAACTCATCAGTAGTACATCTTAAAAAACATCATATTTGTATCCTGACTTCAAAGAATGTCTACGTGATTTTTAACAACAAGGCAGCTTGCAGATTTGCAACTTCCACCAGTAATAATGTTACATGAGTCGGATCTAGATGTAGTCTATAATCCGAGTAGGCTCAGTAATCCACTCATGATAGCAGTTCGGCCTCCTGCTTCCATAGTTAAAAAGTGCTTGGAAATGCAACGAGACGCAGGACAGAGATAGGAAAATACGGCCCGTGCAGCAAACCAATCAAATTGAAGGATTCGGATACCGTGCGCTTGAAAAAATATATATTATTATTAATTATCTTTCTTGTGGTAGCTGTGGCATGGGAGAATGTTGTCTGTTCGAAGCATCTTGAATGGTCCAGCCATAACCGCGAAAACATCACCTTCTTCTTAAGAATGACATTGTAAATTGGCCAATGAACAGTAATAGTTGGTAACTTGGTAATAGAGTAAGCCTTACAATATCTCCTCTGCTATGAATCGTTCAGGCGCGGCACTCCCTCTCCTATCTCTCCTCTCCTATGGATCTTTCAGGCGGCACGCCCAATATTCTTTAATTATCTTGGTCTATTGTACAGTACAATACGGTGGCCGAGAGCGACAAGAAAAAAAGTCAAAGTGAAAAATGGAAAAATTCAAAAAAGCAAAGTCAGTTAGGAGCAAATTACAAAGTGGGTTTGTCTTCTCGACTAATTTTACTTTGCCTTATCTGCATTTCGCTTTTCGGAAATCTGCTTTTTCTCCTTTGACATTTACGACAATTTTATTGCCGCTCTCGGCCACCTTTAAAAATGCCTAGAGCGAGTTTTGGTTATGGCAATTCGACTCAAGCCACTTTGCCTTCAGTCACTTTTCCACTTTTCACTTTTCCTTCAGTCACTTTTGCTTTTTTCACATTGCCACGAAACACTTTTGCACAAGACATTTTGGCATGCAATATTCAAAATATGTCAGGCGTTCCTCGCCTAGACACGAGAGTATTATATTTCATTCTCTCTCTGCTCTGCCGTGTATGAGTATGGCCCTGGATGAACATTTTTGGCGAAGCTTGGATCTCCTTCAAAAGGTCTTTTTCGTGCAAATAAGGTGAGATTTAGAATAGTTATCTTCTGTACATTTTGTGTATTGAATCCCTTGCTTAGAACTTGAAGAAATCACTAGGTGACCCGGTTGCAAAACCGCCTCCCACGTGTGCATATTATGACAAGTTGACGTTCGGCTATGAAAAAATATTATTCGATAAAAATGAATCATTACAGGGATGGTAATTAATGCTTTTTATAATAATAACATTTATAATAATAATTATGAATAATAATAATAAAAGCAAGCTGCAGCACAACAAGGTGTAAGGTTTATAGCTCTTATGCAACTCAATTTATCTGTACGTTTGTGTTTTGGCAGATAAATGATCTACCTAGTTTTCTGAAACTAGATAGTTTATAGGATTGAGCTAGCTCCCAGTTAATTGTGATCTGCAGATCACCAGAGGCAGCCCAACCATTCCTTTTGAGGCTACTAAATAATTCAATAAATGATATTTGCATCTTTTTTTGATGGGTTTCCTGTGGTAGAGCGCGCGCGCAATATATAATACGTAGATATGTTGGTTTCCCTGTGTTGAGTACCGTATAATATTGGGCTCCCTGTACGCATCCCGCAGTACATGTGTATATTGTGATATTGTGTATACTATCTACATTACTGCGGGTGCGTCCTGCAGGACGCACACAGAAAGCCCAACATAATACATGTTTATGGACAGGGAACCCAACCTTACGTATTGCGCGCGCGCTCTACCACAGGAAACCCATAAAAAGACGCAAATATCATTATTGAATTATTTAGTAGCCTCAAAAGGAATGGTTGGGCTGCCTATGGATCACTTTATAATTACAAAATGTATGCATTAATTAATTTATGGTTTTAGATAAACAAATGGAATTGAGTGCAGTAGGTACTGGTAGTTATAAAGCAAGTGGTCCAGGGAAAGGTAATTAGCACTATCATGTTACACATTATGCAGTAACTTCTTTTTTGCACGAGGTAATTTATGGTAATTGTGGTTTAATTTTTCCCACTTGTTTTACATTTTTCTGAGGGTTGTTCTAAGGTTAGGTTCAGGGTTTTATGGTGGGTAAGTTTTGTGTTTCGGTTAGTTGTAAAGGATTAAACAAAAATAATGGACTAAAAAACTTAAACCAATGAAAAATTTCAAACCACAACATGCGCTAATATATAATACAGTCATTTGCAAAAATTCTGGCCGCTACGAAATATCAATATATCGGGTGCATTATGGGTAATTAAATAATCTAAAATTCCCCTTAAAGCAGGTTAACGCCAGCAAAGTTGGTAGAAATATTTAGTATAATGTTTATTTTAGTCTTAGGTTTGTTGTTTGTACATTTTACTTCATTTAATAAGTTAGGAAACTGAAAATAGTATTATTTAATTACCCATAATGCACCCGATATATTGATATATTGATATATCGTGGCGGCCAGAATTTTTGCAAATGACTGTATGTATAATGTATATAATACAGCAATATGCAGAAATTCTGATCCATTTGACTAAAATACATATATATCAAAAACCTACTTTAGATCATGGGATGGTTACGCTGATATTTTTTTCTAGTTGTCTGCCAGCGAGGCTTCATGAAAAAAATATCAGCGTAGCCATCCCATAATTTGAAGTAGGTTTTTGATATATATGTATTTTAGTCAAAAGGATCAGAATTTCTGCATATTGCTGTATGTAACAACATACCGGTATGTAATATTATTGCAGAATGTATATAAATGCATTTCACAGTCTATGTTTATAATCTATTTTAGGATGCCGTACTGATATTGGCGGATTACAAAATGGTAATTAATGTATTTGTAGCATTCAATATCTTTATCAGTTGTATATGCAAATTTTGCATGGAAATCCTGTAAGTATCCTACAATGTGATAGACTAAAAATGTCATAATGCCATGCGGGATCTGACTAACCTATTGTGGACTCATGATACAGATTGGAAAAGGAAAGGAAGGAAAGATAGGAAGGAAAGGAGCTACACTTCCTGATCAGTCAACAAATACTAAGGTATAGACTTTTTTAAGGACAATTAATACAGATTGGTCACAAAATTATATATTGACATGAGGGTACATGTATTATATATATCATTTAGGAATTTTCTGTGGCAAGAATGTCATTTTCACGCCAAAGAAACATTCAAATCGAAAAGGGGCAAATACCCTCAAGGTAAATGAATTGGCGATGATAAACACTTTTTGACCTGACCCATTTCAAATATTTTGGGAATACGGTTCTTTGTCTGTTGTATTTTGATTTCAATAGAGCATTGACATGGAAATGAAATGGAAATCAAGTTTATTATTATAAAATTAAGGTCAATAAAACATTGCTTGATCTATTTAGTTAAATATTGTTTTAATTGTTGTAAACCACTTGACATTAGATATGTTGCAAACCCACACTTGATAAAGTTAAGCTAAAATGCTGGAATGCATTTAATGATGATGACATCAGAATATGACATCCTTATTACTGACAACTCAAGGAAAAAAAAAATATGTCAGCTAGTGGAGGATTCACAGCTTGAGAAAGTTTACAGCATTGGTATACTCTTCAAGGTATTTTTAAATATACTTAAAAGTATATGCACTAGCTGCAATTCATTTTTGAGAGTTA
Organism: Actinostola sp. cb2023; assembly: GCA_033675265.1. NCBI lineage: Eukaryota > Metazoa > Cnidaria > Anthozoa > Actiniaria > Actinostolidae > Actinostola > Actinostola sp. cb2023. The sequence continues at coordinate 437,037 of JAUJYZ010000316.1, read as the reverse complement.
ATTGATTAATGTTTGAGTGGAAAGCAAGCAGTCACACGTCCCAGGCCTAATGGAAGTAATGCGCATCACTTTATATATATGACTACATGCCTTTGATACATTATATCATTACAGGAGAAGTCAAATGGGAGCCAAGAAAAGAAATGGAGGGTCAGGACCATGATAGGTAAGTAGATAATTACTACAGCTAGCAGCTTCTGTTATGATTGTTCTTCAGTTAATATATATATACATTAGGGTTAGTATTAGGGAAGACTATATAGTAATGAACTAAGTACCTTGGGGTTATGTTTAGGGTTAGTATTAGGGAAGACTTTATATTAGGTTTAGGTTTATTAATAATGTGCAATGCATTACTACCAATGAAATCTTGGATGGTCAAGTGGTTACGTAGTTTCCTCGGACTCGCATCGTACTACCGGCGGTTCGTCACAGGGTTCGCACAGCTAGCAGAGCCTCTCTTCCGCCTAACTCAGGCCAAGGCTAAGTTCGAGTGGGGTCCCGATCAAGAAAGTGCATTTTCTAAGCTCAAACAATGCCTCGTGGAACCACCCGTACGTGCCTACCCCAACTTCGACCCAGGAGGAGGCCAGTTCATCTTATACACTGATGCCATCACGGAATTGGTGCTGTGTTGTCACAAGTACAAGCTGATGGGTCTGAACGAGTTGTAGCGTATGGCAGTCGATCTCTTCAGCCGGCAGATATAAACTACTGCGTCACCCGCCTGGAGATGTTGGCACTTCATCGACCACTTTAGGTACTACCTCCTGGGTGGAAGTTGTCTTGTCTTGTCTTGGGTTCAAATCCCAGTCAGGTAGGATATTAATTTATTTAAAGAAAATGCTAATTAGATATATATTAGTTCTAGATAGTTAGACAGACAGATAGTTAGACAGACAGTTAGGTAGCTGAGAGGGGAGAAAATAGAGAGAGAGAAGGGAGGTCAAAATTATTTAGTTATTTTTGAGGACCCTCCTAAAATAAAAAATTAAACCAGTTCAATTGAAATTAAACCAGTTTAATTTAAATTGAACCAAGGGATCATTTTAAACTACAACATATACACTGTATATTTTTCAGAATTGCAGTACGAAGCAGCTGAAATTGATGGGTATGGTGTTGTTGAGGATTTTTTCAACGATGAGTACACAGATATAATCAAAATTGTAAGTATATATAACTGACATGTTTTGTCACATTTATTATAATTAATATCTGCATAAATTATCATTAGAAACACAATATTAACAATGACATAATTACAATAATTATAACATATTTCCACCATGTGACCAGAATATTGACCTGAATATTTCAATATTAAAGTAGTTTATAATAGTGCTTATAAAAAGGGTTATAATTATATGTTTTACTGCAACAGAATTCGTCTGGTAAAAAGGGGCAAGTGTCAAGTGAATGTAAGTTAACAGACTGGTAAGTTAACAGACTGGTACACCTGTTTTTTTACTTGTAGTATGTGCCAGCACTTATGTTGTTTCAGTAAAAAAAAAGGTCTTTTATACAGGGGATCCATGGCGATATCCATTGTTGGGATCGAGGTACTAGTTTAGACATTGAACTCAACTTTAATTTTATTTTTCCTCAGTGAAGGAAGATGATGACTGTAAGATTTTGGAAAAACTTGGACCTGCTCCCAGTTATTGCCCATATGGGTGGAAAACTAATAATACCGAGATGCCAATGAGATCACCAAGTTCTAATTTGGGTGCTACAGAGTCCAACTTTGTCAAAGTTGATGAAAATATCTCTTTCATGAAAAAGGGTAATAATCCATTCTTGATTAATAACAGTAAATAGTGATATTGGAGTTACAAAACATACATTATGTATTGCATATTTTGCTATGCAATTGTACAAGACAGATACCTGATTTTGCCTGGTCCCCCCCGGGGGTGGGAGAGGGGACTTCCATACTGAAAAGGACAGGGATGATCGTCGTCTCTTTCAAGGGTGCAAATTACGGTTTCTGGTAGTGTTCACGATGGAACGACAATATTTTTAGCCATCAAGGTATCATTTAGGGTTGCTCGTGAATAAAAACTATCTATACTGTGTTGGTAGTCTAAACGGATGAAGCAGGAAATCTGTAATATTTCTGGTTTAGAATGATATCTTTTAGGGGTCAAATAAAGCAAACGCCATGCCCAGATTGTTCTCCTTTAGGGTCTAATTCATATTTTTCTGATGATCATCTCCATACTTTTCACATGGAAGTCACCCCCCGGGGTCCTGGTCATTGATGTTAACCATTGAATATTTGTCATCATACAGATTATTCAATGATACATGTATACAAATGTAGAGACAATTAGCATATCTTTTTACTGTAAATGTTGTCATACAAACAATCACATATAAAAAAATAAAGAATAAAAAAAACCCAATCACATATATAAGCACACCAGCTGAGCTATTCACCATAGTCTAGAGTGCAAACAATAAAAGTGTGAAATAACTTACTAGAGTGCAATTTAGAAAATATTGAAAACTAAATAACTAAGTAGTACTAAATAGCACTAATGAAACAATAGAAAACAATAGAAATAGCACTATATAGCACTATTTAAAGTTAGTACTATTTCAAGCTTTTCTAAATTATACTATTCACAATACCCGAAAATAAAGTACATAATGAAATAAAGAGGTAATCGATGATCAAATTCCACGGGGTTCGTGGCAATGTTGTTTGTGGTCTTTTGGGATGCTTTGGGATAAAATGAGTTGGTTTAGCACTCGATACTCTGCTCATTCACAAGATCAGTGCCGAGGTAGAAGGTTGCCTTTTTCTTGTGTCTATATCCACGAATTTGACCAGCGATGAATAGGGTACAAGTTCCACGAAATCCTCCTGCTCAACAGCAAGCAGCGGCTCCAGCAGCAGCTCCAGCAGCAGCTCCGGTAGCAGCAGCGGCCCCAGTTGTAGCTCCACCAGCAGCTCCAGTAGCAGTGGCCCCACCGGCTGTAGTTCCACCACCAGCGGCTCAACCAGCAGTTCCACCAGCAGCAGCTCAACCTGCCGTTGAAGAACGACCATTGACGGCTGAACAGAAGCTGGAGGTAATTATAAAGTGCTAATATGTAGTTATCTTGATTTTCGCATTGTTAAATGCTACAGACGGTGAGGTTTGAAACGTATTTGAGAGTCAGGCGCTTATTTGTAGAATGATTCCTCGGTATTCCAAAGAGGTTGACTGCAAATAGGGGAGTAAAAGATAGCCTGGAACACGAGAAATGTATTTGAAAGTCAGGCGCTTATTTGTAGAATGATTCCTCGGTATTCCAAAGAGGTTGACTGCAAATAGGGGAGTAAAAGATAGCCTGGGAAACGAGAAATGTATTTGAAAGTCAGGCGCTTATTTGTAGAATGATTCCTCGGTATTCCAAAGAGGTTGACTGCAAATAGGGGAGTAAAAGATAGCCTGGGAAACGAGAAATGTATTTGAAAGTCAGGCGCTTATTTGTAGAATGATTCCTCGGTATTCCAAAGAGGTTGACTGCAAATAGGGGAGTAAAAGATAGCCTGGGAAACGAGAAATATATTTGAAAGTCAGGCGCTTATTTGTAGAATGATTCCTCGGTATTCCAAAGAGGTTGACTGCAAATAGGGGAGTAAAAGATAGCCTGGGACACGAGAAATGTGTTTGAAAGTTATGCAGGCGCTTATTTGTAGAATGATTCCTCGGTATTCAAAGGAGGTTGACTGCAGATAGGGGAGTAAAATATAGCCTGGGACACGAGAAATGTGTTTGAAAGTTATGCAGGCGCTTATTTGTAGAATGATTCCTCGGTATTCAAAGGAGGTTGACTGCAAATAGGGGAGTAAATAAAGCCTGGGACACGAGAAATGTATTTGAAAGTCAAGCGCTTATTTGTATAGGATAATTCCTTGGTAATCCGCTAGGGAGGATTGCAAATAGGGAGGTAGGGGAAGCCGGGAGTGTTGAAAGACAGATGCTTGTAGTGATTAATCTAAAAAAATATATATAAAGAATCAATGAAACTGGGCTATTTAGAAATGCAATTTGTTAAAAATCAAGCTTTGTAGTGCTTGGGGTAGAATTATTCCCAGAAGTTCAATGGAGTATAATTTTGTTAGGGGGTGTGTCAACCCTGAATTTGTGTCATTAGGCTGATTGAACTTCATTCATAGATAAGGATATTTTCTTGCAAGAGGATAATACCTATTGTTCACCTTGGACAATGAGAATATTAAACAGAGTGTGTTTACTTTGCCCACCGAGTGCGAGCTGAATTCCCCTAGACATACCGGTGGGAATTGGTCAATAACACTGTTGTTTAAACTTTGCGCTGTTTCTTGTGGAATGTTGCTTCGGAAGGCTTGACTGATTTCAATTGTTATCCTTTAATTGTTTGGTTAGGCATTGAAGCGTCAGTATGATGAGATGAAGAGGACAATGGACGCGTTATCAGCTTCGAGCATTGATAACCTGATGAAACAGATTAGGAATCTGGCATCCCGCCCTCGACCCGAGTTTAATAAGTATGAGGCCATGGAATTGCTAGAAGCCTTGAAGAATGCTGCCCAAGATTCTGGCCGCGAGAAAAGTGGCTACTTTAGACTGACGTATGAAACACTACGGTCAAAGATGGACCAACCCGATGAGCTCTTCCGAAGCTACCTGTTGCCTCTCCAGGGTGACAAAGACCAGGAAAAAATTCTTGAAGTCATTGCTCGTGTAGAGAAGAATCAGTCTCGCCGGGTTCCAAACTACAGGCCAAACCCGTATGAACGCCCACGCCAGGAGAGTTATGGCCCACGGTGTTTTATATGTCATACTCGTGGGCACTTCAAGGCGGACTGCCCAAGACGTCAGCGAGCTAGTCGTGGGAATCCATCAGATGGGAACAACTTCCCGGGCCAAAAACCTACAGAAACACGACACTCCTAGTTGATGGGCCTTGGCTGTTGTACGAATGAAAAGTACCCAAGTGTCATGAATAAAGCGACATAAAGCTCAATATAATGTCTAATTGTGTCTATAAGCGTCATTTCCCTGTTTCCTTCGGGCCCTTACCCCACCCTTCCTTAAATTCAATCACCATTTAATTGGGAGGGTTGGTGAGGGTCAGTTATGAAAAAGAGCACCTAAAACAGCTCCCCTAGTTTACTAGGTCATGACTGTCACTTTCTAACCGGTCCTGGAAATCTTTTTGGTCAGTTTGATAATTCCCTCGCATTTTCTCTTTGTTAGGATCCCAACTCCACCTTTTGGCAATGGGAACTAAGCAGTGATTTTGATGCGACTATTGAGAGTCGATCGTATATCCGGTTGAATCCTGTGGAGTGGGTGGACTGGGAAGGCAAAAAAGTCGAGACCGGTTTAGGGGTGACAGTCAATGATCTGGCAGGCAGGGACCTAGACCCCGTTGTCCAAGGTGTTCAACTTGGCAATCCAGCAGACCTATTATTCCGTGATCCTTCGTCTTTCCGAGCTGGTGAATTACATAACCATTATGAACAATGGGTTCGATTAGTGGGCGAGAATCCTGGTACTCAACAAAAAGAAGTTCTGGGGTGGATCAGGAATAAAGTGTCTATCTTTCCATTTTTCTCTGAGTTTGTTGGCTCCTTTAAAGGTGAATTGTACCACTCCAGTAGACCACCGTCACGGCAGTTCAAAAACAACTCATCATGTCAAGCGTTTGTGGAATTTGTGCGTGCAACTCTACTAGAGCGCCTTAAAACTGGGGCAGTGTCTCTCGTTGGAAGAGTGGGGGAGTGTGTCCCTCCCCACTTAGTGCTCCCGTTGACAGTTGAACCGACCAAACCAAGGCTATGCCACGACGCAAGATTTCTGAACTTATGGATGACGGACAAACGGTTTTCACTCGACAAGTTGTCCGACGTGCCAAGATATGTTGGCCAGAATCACTATCAGTCGATCCTGGATGACAAGTCAGGATATGACCATCTGTTCTTGACGCCCTAAAGTCGGTCGTTTTTTGGTATCGAATGGGGAGGTTGGTGGTTCGTTTATAACACGTTACCCTATGGCTGGAAAATTTCGCCATTTGTGTACCACACAACCGCCTTGGTCTCGTCGAACTGGTTTCGTTCCATAGGAATCCCGTGTTCGATCTACATCGATGACCGCCATAATGGCCAGCTACAAGTTGCTCGTACTCACGGTGCCTTTGCAAGCCTTACGAGCGTTGACGAATACAACCAGGCATCAGCCAAATCTGCATTGTTTATCGTCGCTTATACTCTGATTGAGTTGGGGTACTTTTTGGGACTGTCCAAATCGATCCTGGCGCCGCGAATGGTTGTGCCTTACCTGGGTTTTCTGGTTGACTCATCGCGTCAAGCGTTTGTCTTAATCCCTGAGAAGAGAAGGAAATTCCTCGACTTAGTCCGTCAGATTGTGTCACACAAGTTAGTATCAGTGAAAACCCTCCAACGTCTCGTGGGAAAATGCGTATCTCTGTCCTTGGCAGTGCCGGGCGCCCTGTTCTTCATTCGTGAAATGAATCACGCCATAGGGAATGGGCTTCGTTCAGGCCGTCCCATCCGAGTCGACGGTAGACTGAAGGACGAAATTCAACACTGGTTGTTCCTGGAGTCATGTGACTCGCCAGTTCGTTGGACAGACGAGCGCCATATCCAAGTGCGTGTCACTAGTGATGCGTCGAATTCTGGTTGGGGCGGTTGCGTGAGTGGTGACTGGCCAATGGAAATGTCAGACTACTGGACAACAGAGGAACAAAAGTACGACATCTCTATCAAAGAGGCGCTGGCCCTCAACAAAGTGCTGCTGTCCGTGGGTGAGAGGATCCGTGATAGTTGGGTCGATGCCCAGGTGGATCATCAAGCTGTTATTCATGCGTGGCATCGCCAAGGTTCAAGGAGTGTCGGCTTAAGCAGGGCCCTCAAGGAACTGTTTTTCACGGTAATTAAAGTGCACCTAACCCCCTAATTTCCGCATATCTGAAATAAATCTTTAGTTAATTTTAAACAACTTTGCGAAAAAATTGTAGTGTTTCATAAAATTCTTGATTTCTTATGATCCTCTAAAGTTCCGAATAAGTACCCCCTGAGAAATCTGATCGGAGAAATGGCCGTTTCCAAAAGAGGTCTGGGTCTAGTCGGCTTGTGACGTCACCCCGGGCCGAGTTCACTATCCACTGCACTGTGTCCTGCACTGTACACCAATCTTTACGTGAATATTTACTTTTTAAACTTGTGTCAAAGGCTGAAATGCCTAGTAAATGCGTCGTTGGTGGTTGTAGTAATGTCCCTGATATATCCAAAGGGATTGCACTCCATAACATCCCATTTTCAAACGACACGAGACGTGAAGCGAGGAAGAGAAGAAAGAAGTGGGTTGATTACGTGAAGTTGAAGCGGGCAAAATGGGAGCCCACAAAGTGTTCTGCCATTTGTTCGTGCCACTTCAAAGTGAATGCCTTTGAACAGCGGTTCTGTAACCTGCCGGGTCAGATGAAGCCTGTCTTCCCTAGACTCAATCGAGATGGATTTGGGGTAAATGTTTACCCGACACTTCAACCAGGTCAAGTTGATTCGCCAAACAAAACTCTGACAAAAAGAAGTCGTAGGAAGGTGAGTGACTGAAATCTTACTGCATAAACTGTTCAATATAGCATGTTTGTATGTATTCAATGAATTAATATTTGCTTATATTATAATTGCATGCAAGATTCTGAGAGAGACGCTTATTGCTTCTGACCTGCCGAGATTGGATCTCCAGCCATCAACATCAACAACAGATGCAACAACAAGTGTAGTGCCAGTGCCAGTGGCCTCGAGCTCGGCTGAAGATCAAGATATACATCGATGTGTGTCAGAAGACGTTCAGGAGCCGACTCAGGAGCCCGATTCACCGTTAGATATCACACATGAAGTTCAAATAAAAACGGTAATGAACAGTGAGACTTTAGTTCAGGCTTGGTAATGATAATAAAGCTTGATTGTTTCAGCTTGATCTGTTGATCGATCGTGGTTGTGATCCGTCCATAATTTGTATAATATACACATTTTGTATAATATTTTAAACCACAATATTATTTTAGGTATTTCTTCATTTATTCATAGAGTTTTGAAATCAAGCAGGATGGCAAGAAGGAGTGGTTAGAGGAAAAGAGAAGGCTTCAAAACAAAGTCATCACACTTCGGTCACAACTCAAGAAACGGAGAATGGAATGCAGGAAGCTGAAGAAAAGCAAGTGCAACCCCTGGGGGGACTTTTTTGGGTAGGGGTGTGCCGCCGAGACCCTGAAACCAACCCTATTCCAGACCTAAATATGCTATTTTTCACACCCTATCCCAGACCTAAACCCGGCAATCTATACCCTATCCCAGACCTAAACCCGAAAATCTATACCCTATTCCAGGCCTAAAATTGAAAATTCGTGCCCAATTTGAGGCTTAGATTGAGTATTTTGTCGCTACGATCAACATGAGAGATCTTCAAATATTCGTAAAAATTCGAAGAGTGATAATTACTTGGTTCTCTGTAAAAACCATACCCTATCTCGACCCGAGGAGCTCGAAAACCATACCCTATCGGGCGGCACATACCCGTATAGCTTATATAGGGGAGTACCCCCCCCCCCCCCCCCCCCGGGGAGCAACCTATTAATATTATATATCTATTATATGGGAATGAGGAATAGCTCTAACACTATACAAATACTTACACTATTCACAAGACAAACTTTTTTGAAAGAGCTCAGTATAAATTTCAAATCTTATATGCATGTACATATGTATTTCACAGGACTTGCAAGAAAACCTTTGCAAAAGCGTAAGAGTAGATCCACGCAAACCCACCATGAATTCAATTTGTACGATCTAAACTCTGTGACAGCAGAGACAGAAAATGATGATTTTTCACAATCAGACAGTGAAGGTGATTTTACTGAGATGGAACCTGAAGAAGACATTTACATTACAGAAACAGAGGAGTCTGAGGAATCTGACAATGAAACTTCACAATCTCCTTCCAGGTTTGTTACTTACCTAGACTGATTTTCTCTTACTTTGATAAAACTTTACTACTGACAATGAAACAAAGTATCTTATCTTATATGGTCAATTATTCTTGTGATTTATTTCAGAGTATCAATGAAGAATAGCAATATTCGAACCGAGCCCAAACACATTGTCTTCCTATCTCAACTATTGCTTCTTTTCAAGTTCTGCCACTGGTGTAAGGATGATGACCCTTTGGTAGAAGTGTCCCAGCTGGGAACAGAAGTTATTGTGAAGACCATCTGTAAAAATCCTAAGTGTGCAAATAAAGAAATTACTTGGAACAGTCAGCCTACTCTTCCTGGATGGCCGGGTCTACCAGCTGGCAACTTCCTGCTGTGTATGGCTATCCTGTTGACAGGAGGGTCTGTGACAAAAGTCACTCAAATGTTTGCCCACATGGGACTTGGCTGTATATCACTAAATACATATTTCAAGCATCAAAGGGTGAGTTTGATTTATAATAATTAGTAGACAAAATGTTTAGGGTTTGTAATTTTGTTTCTTAAAATTCTGAAATCCAAACTACTGGTACATGTAGAGTACAGACTAATAAAAGCATGAAACAGTACTAACTAAATAGTACTCAATAAAGTGATGAAACAATAGAAAGCAAAAGATATTTCACGAATTATTACTATTTAGATTTAGTACTACATGTATTTCACGCTTTTAGTGTTTGTACTCTATCATAAACTTCCTGGGCAAACCTTGAATAAAATATGTTAAATAAAGAAATACATATTTTAATGTGTTAATTTTATCAACAGACCAAGCTGTTTCCAACTATACATGTGTACTGGAAGAGGTGCCAAAAGAAAATGCTCGATGGTCTGAAAGTTATCGAAGGTGGTATTGTTGTGGCAGGTGATGGAAGGCATGACTCCATGGGACATAGTGCGAAATATGGTGCATATACCGTTTTGTGTTGCTCTGTTCCTATGATTATACACTTTGCACTAGTTCAGGTACATCTACACACCCTGTAATAATTGCATTAGATTCATCTTGTTGCATTGTTGCTATTTCAGTATACATATTTTTTAATATACAGTTTATATATTTTCCCAATGTATTTCAGTCTACCAGTAGTATTAACTGGTATGACTACAAAATTGGGTCAATAAAGTTATTATTATTATTATTATTACTGTGTAGTAAAATTTTCAAGATGGAATTGAATTCTTTATCATGTGGCACAACAATAAAAAAAACAGAATACATTCTTTGCTTCAAATATTATTTTTGTTTACATTTTCAGAGAAATCAAGTTGGTAATAGTCCTGCCATGGAATTTGAAGGCTTCAAACAGAGCATGGAGTATTTGATTGGTTATGGAATATTGATAAACACTTTCATATCAGATCGACATGTTAGTATTGCATGCCACATGAAGAAAGTTTTCACTAATATTGTTCACTACTTTGATATATGGCATCTCAAGAAAAGTAAGTCTGTTTAAATTATTTTCAGATTTTTTAAATAGAAAAACATGCTGATATAGACCGAATGCAATAATGGCATCTAATTTCAATTGCTATTGCTCTGGACTGGCATTTTCATGCAGATGAAAATACTTTTGTGTTTCCACATGAACACAAGATTAGTAAGTCCAGAACAATGGCAATTGAAATTGGACGCCATTATTGCATTCGGTTCATACATATGGTACATGTATTTATGTTGAAGGCAATTTATTGGTACATGTACGTATATTAATTTAGCAGTGGTACAGATACTGTACACATATTATATAACATGAATGAATATTATGTACATAGTATGTTATATGTACTATTTTGCATTTCAGAAATCAGAAAAGTGCTCTCTAAATTATCCCAAGAGAAAGGTTTTGAAGCTGTGAAAGAGTGGATAAAACCATGCGAGCGCCATTTATACTGGTGTGCTACTTCAACATTTGATGGTTCAGGTCCTGTGATCTGGGCTAAATTCAAGTCATTCCTAAGCCATATCATCAATAAACATGAAGACCTGGATGATAACATTTTTAATAAGTGTAACCATGGAGAAATTAGACCAAGAAAATGGCTCTCAAGAGGTACCTTGTTCTATACAATAATATAAACATACGTATATATACATACATGTACTACTCCATAGAGAACTGAACATTTTTAAGTTTATATTTTCATTTTGGTTTACTTATACAGGTTCTGAGGTATATGATAGGGTATGTAAAGTGTTGACCACTGATTCACTGAAAAGAGGGATTAAACAGGCTTCTCCTTGGGCACAGACCAGTTGTTTGGAAGGCTTCCATTCCCTTCTTAATCAGTTTGCACCGAAGATGATCGCCTACTCATATGCTGGAATGTACTGCAGGTGTGGATTTATTCTTCTTCTGAGATAGAGAGAGAGAGAGAGAGGGGGGGGGGGGGGGGGGGGGGGGTGTCCATTTTAGGAAGAGGAAGCCGAAAAGTAATAAAATAATGTTGGAGTATGTAATTGTTCTAAAACAGCAAAGAGATTCATATTTTAATTTATTTTAATATTTACTCCACAGGCATATTCTTGCTGCTGTACATTTTAATTTCAACCTACAAAGAGAAATCAAAACTAGAGAAGCCGACCATCAACCAAGACAAAAAATTGTTTTTCCAAAATTCAAGAATGGTGAAGCTACTATACGAGATGTTAGAGTCAAGGCAGATTTTGGTAAAAAAAATATTTTTTTACAGTATATATATGGCAAAAGTCAGTGCAAATTATTCACAAATACAAACAGGGAAGTGAAAAGGTGTTCATTGGACAATAAAAATAAATTCTAGTTTATAATGTGTTATTCTCTCAATTGAGGCTAATTAAAAAATAAATGCATATTTTACTTGACTACATATATGCATTTATTCCAATCAAATATGGTAGTCAAATTTCCTAACCTGTTGTAATTTTGTAATTCAATTATTAATTTGGTCTTGGTTTTTAATTTTCAGGATATGTTCAAGAAATATATGACACTTTCCTGGCATCTACCAAAGATGACCTTGCTTTTGCACGTGCAGAGTTACAAGAAATGACACCAGCACCAATGAACACAATGCTGAACAAAGAGTCAAAAGAAGAGGCATTGGAAAAGAGAGCACAGCGAAGTAGCATAGTGGTACAGGATGTTCCTCCAACCTCTATAGGTACTTTTTACTACCACTCACTTAGTAAATAGTACTATGTAGTAGAGTGCAAATAGTATATCCGTGAAACAATAGTCTATACTAACTACATTAATTAGTACTAAATAGCACTGATGAAACAACCAACTACTGTAGACATACTATGCTGAATCCTGCAATTTGATTGGCTAACATACTCACTATCTATTGAGTGATAGTGAGTAGTGAAAAAGCCCACGTTTTGAACAAAAACAAAGTGAAAAATCAATAAATATTGGTACAAATCCGAAGGTAGTATGCTAGTTGGTTTCTACTAACAATTAGACTACTCGTTTTCTATGAGTTTAAAAATAGTCAACTCGACGCTACACACCTCGTTGACTACTCGAACTCATAGTCTAATATTATTGTTAATAGTACTATTTCATGGTTATATTGTCGTGTACATGTATTTAGTGCACTTGCACTAACTTTCACATATCTGTTTCCTCAGTTACTCAAGATTCCAGCCAACAAACTAACCAACCAACAAACAGAGCAGCACCATATTGCAAAACATGCAAAAACCCTATGAAGGGGCATAAAAATATCAAAGATTGCCCAAAAAACCAAAATAATTGAAGTTATCATACAATAAAACAGCTGATATTATTTGTTTAGATTACAGGTTCAATAAAATCACTAACAGTGATATACATATTTGAATCATATACAGTAGTATTACTTATATATTGTTTCTATGCTATTGGGTCAAGATCCATCTCAAAACCAGAGTACAATTCGTCGCATGAAACTGGAAAGGTTGTTCTGATTGATGAACATGCACAAGCTGGTAGTGGAATTCTTTTCTTCTTTCCCAGATACCCATAAACTAGTCTTGTGAATTCTCTGTAAGCAATGCTGCGAAGAAATCTGATATATTGAAGCAAATCAGTTTTGTGCTTGGGATTTCCTAAACAGTTAATCACATCTTATTTCTTATCTCATTTGTTATAATAATTATTTCAAATCCTGAATATATACATAAATGCATAATCGTTGTCGGGTTGAAAATCATGAAAGCTATGACCAAAAGGAAGTATGGGAAATTGGAACTCTCAAATATCATCATAAAATCATTGACCTTTTTAACCAGACTTGTAGGATCTCAATTACAATGTAAATAGCTCATATATTTCAAAAAAATACGAGAACACTGAATCTATCTGCCTGTAAATCGGGTCATATGAACTGATTTCCCATCCATCCATTATTTTTTTACTCTTATGTAATGTAATATTTGTAAGCTTATTTTAGACTTTTCGATTGTTATATTCATATTTATAGGTTTATTTAGTTTAGATTAGAGGGCCATAAGTTTATCAGCTTGTGACTGTTCAGTGTCACCCTCAGAAAATAAAGTCATCTTAGTATTAGTATTATTATTGTTATTATTATTATATTAGCTTCTACAGTATGTATGATTTTCAACCCAACAACGATTATGCAATTGTATGTAAGTTATAAGACATAAAAGCTTATATGTAACGAGTTTTGTGATCGAGCTGTACTATCAGTAGATTACGTACAATCTCAGTGTATGTACTGAAAATTAGATCAACATCACGACGTATTTGTAGGTCGCATTATACACTGTACCTTTCCTCAGACCCCAACTGTTGGTATCTTTTTCTTTCCCTTGTTTTATACTTGTCGGCTGACAGCCTAAGACTCCATTTTTGTAGACAAACTGGTGTAAATCCTGGATGCTCGGTTATACATTTTAGAACAGTACCATCATCAACATCTTGAAGGACTATATCAGATTGTAGGTCTTCGACACATCCATCTAGCTCTTGGCAGCAATAACATTCACTAATGTTATTTAAAACATTCGTAGAACAGTTACCACACTCGCACCTAATAGAGAGTTTGAGAACATTTAGCATCATATATAAGCTAAGAGAGTTTTGAACGATCAAGATATACAATTATTGTGTGATTTTTTTAATTGAAAGTTCTGAGAAGAGGCCCAAAGACCAGAAAACCTTTTTTCACGGCAAAAATTAGCCTGAGTATTTCCCTAGAAAAGACTTCATTGATCTTATCGAAGATGTTCTTATTAAAAAAAGGTAAACAAAATATGCCGTACCGAGACGGTCGCCATTTTTTACATGACTCATGAGACTTACCAATCGCTTACTGGTACAGTGCCAGTTAATCTTTTATTGAGCATCTCCTCAGTTTTTTTATATTCCTCTTCTGTCTCTTCATAATCTTTAAGCCATTCACTGTCTGCCAATGGTTCTTCCGAATGATGGCCTTCATCTTGATCAGACGATTCGCTATCGTAAGTGGCCATCTGTACAGCTTCTCGACCTTCTCCATCATCGCTCTCCAATTCCTCTTCGATCTCGTAATCACAATCAGATGCTACAGAAGTAGAATCTACATCTGACTCATCAGAGTCCATTTTTTAAAGTAACAAAAATTCACCGAGAAAGCCGAATACAACCAATCTAGTGACCAACAACGCACTTCAACAGCGAGCAATGGCCCGGGGTGACGTCACGCTCGATTCCAGGCTCTTTTTGAAATATGACGGCATTGGGTCCGTCATTTCGTAGATGAAATAATTTTTTTTAGGAAAGGATTTTTGTCGAATTCATTTTTAATGCCTGAAAATGTTTTATAATTTATATTACAATTGAATAGAATTACGTCCAAAATGGGGGTTAGGTGCACTTTAAGCTAAATATTTCTCTGCACTTGACGTACGTGGCAAGCGAAGTGAACCCGGCCGATGGCCCATCTAGACGTATCACAGCTTCGGATAGTCGGCTGACGCCAAGCGTTTGGCGCGAAATCCAAAAGAGATTTGGTGGTGCGAGTGGGCATTCATGTGACTTAATGGCGCTCGACTCCAATGCCATGAAAGACCTCGACGGTACGTCATTACCTCATTTTACCCCGTACGCGTCGCCGTTTTCAGAAGGGGTAAACTTCTTCGCGCAAGATCTGGCATCTGGTGCACCGTTGTTGGGCAAGCCTTACGTATTTCCCCCATTAATCATGGTTGGTCCGGTGTTGCGCCTTCTCAAGTCGCACAGATTAAGCTGTACACTGGTAACATTGGATGTATACCCCCGGAAGTTCTGGTGGCCTCTCCTTCAAGCATGCAGCGTCAAGTCGTGGCGTATAGCCCGAGTGGGTACACCTGGTATTCTTCTCGTGCCCGCCAAGGATGGCTGGACCCCTCATGCTGGCATTCCAGGCGACTTATGGGTATTTGCTGTAGAATTTCCATAATGCTGTACTATGCTTTTGACACGTTTTTGTCGGTTAGATCAAGCTGTTGATTAAAGTTACTTACAGTGTATCTAGTTTTTGGTGTAGTTTGTAAGTTTCCTGGGTGCTCTTGGGTCGATGTCCCTCCCTCTCCCCTGCCCTTGTTCCACATCCAATGGAATAGAACCAACGGAAATCCCTGATTGTATATGGATGGTTTCTGTCGACAGGAACTTCTCGCTACCGCGAAACTGTTTGTGCTCTCGGTGAGATGCCCAACGTGTGGTCATGCTAATGATCACGACTTTCACTTCTGTCAACGCTGTGGTTATAGGAGACACGTGGTTACTTCTGTATGGAGGGTTGGTAAGGAAGTAGATGTAGATACAATTGATCGTCGACTGGATCAGTTAACCGTATGGGATCAGTCCACTAACTATGCCAAACAAAAAGATTCCCTTCAAAGGTCCCTGGAAACCTTCCTCTCGTCCTTACCTGGTAGGCCATCAATTCACACAGGGAGCCCACGGGACATATGTCGTTTTTTAGTGTATAAAGATAAGGATGGCAGAACTCAGGTCCACCGTATTGGGTGTAGGTTTTTGGGCCAGAGAGGAATTCAGGCTTGTGGCTGCCCGTTGAGACTGGCCTACAACACCGTCGACTCGTACATCGGCAAACTGCGTTCCATTTTTCATGCCGTTGGTAGGGAAGGAGAATGGGACAGACGACTAGGCCTGGGGAACCCAGCAGCAGGCAAAGTGGTGAAGGATTATCTACGTCTGGTAACGGCAGAACAACTACAAGCCAGAATAAGCCCCAGACAGGCGATGCCATTCTTCGTGGACAAGCTGGTCCAGCTGTCCAGTCATCTTCATAAAGCTCTGGGTGTGACACCCTTGCAGCGATTCATCCTAGCCCGAGATCAAGCATATCTGAAGGCAGTATTCTTTAGTGGTGATCGTCCAGGCGACATGGGACAGGTAAAAACACCTGAGATATTGCGATTTCCGAATGATGATGGGTTTCTCTTTAACCATGTTTGGGGGAAGACCCTAAGAGATGGCGATAGTAATGTGTTTGGTATCCGAAGAAACCCCAACCAAACAATTTGCCCGGTTTTGGGGATCGAGAGATATATGTTGGTGGCCCAAGAGTTGCAAGTAGATCTGGCTAAGGGCTACCTGTTCCGCCCAACTACTCCAAAGGGGGGAATTCACGACGCTCCCCTATCGTCGTCGACAGCAGAAGCCCGACTGAAAGTCTATTTGAAGGAAATGGGATCGGATGATGGGGAGACTTTGCATGGTTTCCGGTCTGGTTGTGCCATTACATTGGCTCTGTCTGGAGCAGATCTATCAGAAATCATGGACCATGTTGGTTGGACTCGTCGACATACAGCCCTTCATTATATTAAGTTAGCTAAAGTATTGAATCCAATGGGTGCGTCAGGAAGACTGGCAGCACCAGAATCAGCATCAACCGCAGAGTGGGAGGATCTCAATACCTTGAGACGTTTTGTATCAGCGTTTCCAGCTGAAGAATCAGGGAAACGACCACACCCAGATGAATGACATTTATAGTTTTTTCAGATGATTAAAATAGTTGATATTTAAGTGGTTGGATTAAAGTGCCTATCACCCCTGTGAGATTCTTTCAAAAATCTATTCAATATAAGCTGAATAGTTGGTGGGTTCAGTATTTTGTGATTTGAACCTTGCGTTTATGAGTTATAGAGGTTTGAAATCTCAATATGCAAATTTGATGACGTCAACCCAGGAATTTGCCATAACTTATTTAGACTTTTTCAAGAAGAGCTTATTTTTTGAAATGGTGAAAAAGTTATAAAATCATTTATAAAGACTGTGAAAATATTCTGTAAGTTTCCAAATGTCAATAATCAGCACAAGGGCGTTTTTGTATAATAAATGAAGTCTTAGTAGACGTCATCAAATTTGCATATTGAGATTTCAAACCTCTATAACTCATAAACGCAAGGTTCAAATCACAAAATACTGAACCCACCAACTATTCAGCTTATATTGAATATATTTTTAAAACAATCTCACAGGGGTGATAGGCACTTTAAGTATTTGGGTTTGAGAATTGGGGTGTGTTAAGGGGGCATGTCCTCTTTAGGATAAAAGTAAAAAGGGGGATTGTTACACAGGTTGTGACAAAAAGTCACAGTCTGGAGGGGAAGTGCGGAGATCAACTCTTTCCAATCTCTTATGCCTCTTATTAACAATGAGTACGAGTTGAGGGTGTTGTGTAATAGTTTACTATTCACAATACCCGAAAATAAAGTACATAATCAAATAAAGAGGTAATCGATGATCAAATTCCACGGGGTTCGTGGCAATGTTGTTTGTGGTCTTTTGGGATGCTTTGGGATAAAAATGAGTTGGTTTAGCACTCGATACTCTGCTCATTCACAAGATCAGTGCCGAGGTAAAAGGTTGACGACCCACCCACCCACCCCGATCGCTGGCAAATTCGTGGCCGCTCGGGCAACCATTATGTCACCTTCCTCCGTGGCGCTTCGATCAACTCTTTCCAATCTCTTATGCCTCTTATTAACAATGAGTACGAGTTGAGGGTGTTGTGTAATAGTTTACTAAATAGTACTAGTTGGCAATAAATCCTTTGTTTTCTATTGTTTAAAAAGTTTTAGTTAATATTATTTAATACCAATTAGTCAGTACTACAGTAAAAACCCGCATATAAGAAACTGCGGATTAAGAACCTCCATGCTGAAATTTAGCCAATTAAGCATCCGATATATAAGAACCAGTTCAGCCTGACAAATGAAGCAGGTTCTTATGAGAAAATGACTAACGCTCATAACACACAGGTACAGTCGGTGCTGAATATGCAGAAATATTATATATTTACTATACAGTTGGGTTGTTAATGTTTAGTGTGAATATTAGACCTTTCAGGGTCTATAGTTCACTAATTAAAACAAATTGTAAGGACATACACCATATTGTATCAGGAACAACATTTTTTTTGCCCTGTAAATAAGAACCTGTTAAGAACCTATTCAGCCTGATTTCTCACTAGACACCCAATATATAAGAACCATTTCAGCCTGACTTGGAAAAATAGGGGTTCTTTTATGCGGGTTTTTACTGTACTTCACGCTTTTATTGTTTGTACTCTAATACTGGTTCTCTTCCTTACAGACTTCCAGATAAACTTACTTTGATTGTGCTAATAACATCTGAATGCAACAAGTTTCGATCATAACGGATAATGGAGTCCTCTGCACAGAACTTCCTTAATGATCTTTCACTGGAATAAATAAAAGAACTGGTCAGAGCAGGGGCTGATCCAGGACGTTTCAAAAGGGGGTTGACTGTTACAGGGTACCTCGTGCCAATAGGCCTTATGCACGAGTGTTGATTTTCGAGATCAGGATACTATAATTTTTCACATAAAAATAACCACTGTCATCTGAAAAAGCAATTATTCATCAATATTTTTGGGAAATTTCTATTAGTATTGGGTAAAATCCCGCGAAGATATCGTAAATGACAATTATAGAATTTAGTATGGGATTTTGCCATCATGCCATCATTTTGCTGTCATGCGTATACAGCCTCGTTCTGATGTATTTTCAGAATTAAAAAAAAATCCATAACTCCGCAAGGACATGGCATTTCGTCCTACAACGTTTACACTAATCTTATATAAATATGTTATTTTAGTGGAGCGTGTTAAACACCTTGAAATTAAGCAATTTGAAAACTGGATGTACATCAGAACGAGGCTATGTACGCATGACAGCAAAATCCCATACAAAACTCTATAAATGGCATTTACGATATCTTTGCAGGAATTTAATTTATCCAATACTTTTGAAATTTTCCAAAAATATTGATGAATAGAGTGGAACCCCTTTATAACGGAAACTGAAGGGACCAGAGAAAGTGTCCGTTATAACGGGGTGTCCGTTATACGGGGTTTCTTACAGATTACGTCACTCTTTATTGAATTTATTAATAGAAACCTATTATAGTAGCATATGCATCAATAACACAACATTTGAAACGTCTCAAATGAAAACAAAACATAAAACCTTGATAATACAAGGGAAACTTTGTTCTTTTTCTAACAAAATGCTTATCCTCTTGCAAATATTCATTTCCATTCGTCTCTAATCAGGAATAAATCTTCACAAACAATGGTGTGACGAAAGATTGTACTCAAACTGTCCGTTATAACGGGGTTAATTTGGTATTAAATTTTGCTGTTCGGGCTGCAAAAAAAGTGGCCGTTGTCCGTTATAACGGGTGTCCGTTATAACGAGGTCTTTTTAACAAAAAATGTACCACCTTTCCGCTGGGACCTATAAAACTGTCTGTTATACCGGGGTGTCCGTTAGGCGGGGTTCCACTGTGATTGCTTTTTCAGATGGCAGTGGTTATTTTTATGTGAAAGATTCTAGTATCCTGATCTCGAAAATCAGCACTCGTGCATAAGGCCTATGCCACAGGAAACCCATAACATGTGGGAAAATGTTAAAAAATATGTCAAATCAAATTTGAGAGCTTCAAGTAAATCGAGTGAAAGTTTATGCACATAAATATTTTCATAAAGACATTTTTTTTAATTTTGCAAAAGAGGGGGGAGGCGGGGGAGGGGGAGGGGGAGGGGGTGACTACCACCACTGGATCCGCACCTGCAGAGATACTCTGTACATAATAATAGGTATGTGACAATTTGTTATAAAATGGATACTGAAATCTATTAAGACTTATATTATTATTATTATTTACTTATTTTTTTAGTTACATGTAGGACCGCCCTGAAAATCATATTAGGCTGATTGGAGTATCCTCATTATTATCTAATGTTAATGCACTCACCGCCAAGTGATGTCAAAGTCTTTCTGCAGCCTTTTCAAAATAATAGCTGGACGTTTGTTGAGATGCACGAGCTGCTCAACTAGGTGCTTGACTTGTTCACGTACTGTGTGGTTTTATCGATACAAATTAATTAGTTGTAAAGCTTACCGAAAAAGGATAAATAAACTAAAATAACACATCTTACCTTCGGCGCTTTTTATTTGAGGTTTTCTTCCCATTATCAAGTACAAATTAAACTAAAGACATCGGACAATAAAACGCACAAAATGAAAATGGCCGCTGCTTGATCTGCAATAGTTAGTCACCAACGGTGAGATGTCAAATACTGAGGTTCTCACTTGTCGATACCACAAGGAACAATCCTGGGACCTCTGTTGTTCTTGCTTTATATAAATGATCTTCCAAATTCCCTAAAATTCTCACACATTCAAATGTACGCCGACGACACTAGCCTTACAATGGCAAGTGCCTCAGGCCAAGAAATAGAGGTCAAAATGAATGTAGACCTAGAAAATATTTCTGAGTGGCTGAAAGCCAATAGGCTAAGCTTGAATACAACAAAGACAGAGTTCCTAGTTCTGTGTTCACGACAAAGATCGGCACAATTGTCTTGTCCAACCCTTCAAATTGGAGCTAAACAAATACCTAAAATTTCTTAAGCTAAAACATTAGGCGTACATTTAGACGAAACATCGGGCAGAATGGCGCGTCACATCCGGTAACTTATTGTTCGAGATTGCCCGGCAAATTCAAATCTATAATTGAATACAAGTGATTGAAACAAAGAAATTGTCCAAAATTTCAATAATGGTTGTAAATTTGATAATTTTTTGGACTCAAAACTTTTGGTTTTCTGTATTCGACCAGTGGAAATTAGTACTTGAAGGGTTGATCTACAATTTACTGTTTGAATTAATCCAAATAATCGCTTGAAAGTAATATCGCGAACACCCTGAACATTGGTAATTGTGGCTTGTTTTACTGTGGTAATTTATACAGGTAGTCTCATAAAGACGAATCCCATCGTAAATAAACTACATATTGGTGGTCCTGTGTGATTAATTTCAAGATTGTCAGATCAGTAAAAGACATATCGCGATGCGGTTTTATCTTCCGACTCCTTCATGGTTTCAAAAGTACCTCAAGTTCAAATTTGCCGCCGCATGCTTCAATAATTATGCTCCTCCCACAATACGCAAGACAAGTGGTTGTCATGGTGAGCAATGATTCATACTTAATTACGGTATGTCGTGCCTTACTGCCTGTAACACGGCTTTGAAAATAAAGGCGATATTTGATATACCCATTACGCCTCCATGGACATAAACGATAAAGATTTGATTTCCTTGTTTTATTTCCATTCACGAAATCAATCTACACACTCATTATCAGGTTACTCCACAAATGTATTGCTTGGGCTGCCTGTGCTCAACTGTACTGATATAACCTTTGAAATACCGCAAAATCCCTCTGGTAGACTGATAGACCTTGGACTTATACAACTTCGTAAGGGGGCAGTTTGAGATGGCTTATAACCCGGGGGGAGAGGATTAGACAGGATTCTTATTATCTATGATATAAATTATGGGAACATCCATAACCATATAACCATACATTATTATTATTATTATACTGCAGAAGTCACAGCTGATTTAGAAGGGCAAAGTGACCCATCACCAAACAGAGGTAAGAATATAATATTGTGTTGTAAAAAGAGAAGATACAGTACTTCAAAAGTATCAATTCATATAGGGTAAGACAGTAGTGTATAATTTTATAACATCCCATCACTTTTACCCCCAAGTCCCCCCCCCCCCCCCCCCCCCCCCCCCTCCCCCTGGGGCTACAGGTTTGTTAGAAATGCTAAATGGCACTGTTATGTACTACTATTATTATATAGTTAAATAAAATTAAAACCAAATATTATTCTCTGTTTCAGAAAATTCCAACTCCTATGAAAAACTAAATGAAGAGGAAAAAGAAAAAGTACGGACAATCCTGTACATCATGGACCGCTTCTCAATATCCCTACAGGGATACCACGAGTTAACTCAAGCGAACAAGTCCCTTCCAAGAACCCATCTCCTAGTCTATGTCTATGTCCTAGAAAGATGCGCAAAAGTATTGGACAGTGAATGGAATGTAAAACGAACCCCAGGCGAGGCTCAAGGATCTGAATTGCCAATTAAGCTTTTGCTTGAGAGGGAAATCAAGGAACATGTAAGTTGAGCTTAGCTAAATAATAATCATGTCTGTAAAATATATCCGCTATTCATAACTGTACTTCATAATTTTAAATATAAATTGAATAACACAATGTAATCCTATTTGATCTTTTCATATTAACTTTGTTAGGTGAAAACCAATCCTGAAGCACAAAAGATAAAGATAAAGACATCTGGCGATGGAGCAAGAATGTCTCATAGCAGTAACCTATTTGTGCTATCATTTTCCATTTTAGAAAAAGAGCAACACTGTTTATCCAGTTCAGGTATGTCAAACGTTACTTCTAACTATATATTATTATTTAATGAAATAATGATTGACTAAATTATGCTACTAAGTAAAAATTATCTGACTCTATCTGACTCAGGAAACCATACAGTTGCCTGTGTGAAAACTGATGAGAACTATGATCGCCTCAAATCCTCTCTGGCAAATGTTATCAAAGATATAAACTCTTTGATCAATGATGGGCATTTGATTGTGGATGGCAAAAAAATGGAACTGGAGTTTTATTTGGGAGGCGATTATAAGGTAAAAATAGGCGCTCATAGAGCAGTGTCCACGATTCTCTAACATCACTACACCAGATTTACATTTATCATATAACAATCAGTGGTATACTGGCTGATAGCAACACAGCTACCAGTGGTGATATCATTGATATATTAAATTAAAAAGAGAAAATCTGTGTTTTCTACCACTGATAGAAATGAGCCCAGACCTCAAAAATAGCATTTTAGTACCATCTGGGGGGGCAAATTCTATCATGAATTTTTGAAATCCCTAATGATTCTAGTTTATTTTGATGTATGATAGCCTTGTCTACGATGTAGCTTTCATTGGATTTCAAGGTATTATGTATACACCCCTCAGACCCATTGATTGTACGTTTTGGCAATATCTCTCCATTGTTATCTCTGTTAACTTGTGCTTTACTATGTCTATTTGTGTTGTAATGACATGTTTTGTTGATGCTTGACTTCTGAATATGTTAGTCTACAATATTAGCCCAAATAGAGATCAGCGAGTAACACTTGGTTGCTATGGTAACGTGATTTGGTGTACAAACGACACGTGAAGGTGGAAATTGTAGAGTATTATTTAATTATAATTACATTTTAAGGCTCCTTGATAATTTGATGCATATAATGGAAGGTTTTGTTATTGGTGCATAGGTAAAACTGAGGAAATTATTTATTTGCTTGTCAAAAATTGACACTAAGTGCTTCGACCCCCAGCAAAGGTGAATAATATCACCATCACTTTAACTAGAATCCTGCCAACTTAATTGCTCATATTTATTTGGTACATTTGTACGTAGAAATATTGGTATTAGTTATCTAAGTGACAGTTCAATACAGACGCTGCTCTTTCCATAATTCGAGCTAAATTGGTTCAAATGGAGTCGGCTTTATTATAGTTTACTTCAATTGTGATCGCAGCATGGACAATAGAGTCGTTTTCGTATGAGGAACAATAGTTTTTTTCCATAGGAGTGGAAAGTGGTTACGGTACGGTTCGTACCGTGCAGTGATGGTGTCGTGCGGTGACCGTGCCGTATCTAACTGCATTCGGATTGGTTGAGCAGTGATTTTGCGCGCTGTGATTGGTTGAATAGAAAGTCTATAAAGTCCCGTAACTCTGTGCGGTAGGTTTCCCACTCATACGAAAACAACTCTATAGCATTTGTACGAACTGTAGTGTCATTGAGAGAAGAGACTTACGTGGACAAGCTCATGAAACAATGAGCGACATAAATAAATAAGTGGTATAAGAGCTAAAGAGATTTTAACGAGCCAGTAACAACCATACTTGAAAGGTTCCCAGTGCGCAAGTGGAAATCTGATATTCTGGAGCAGGATGGTGAAGACATTCCAAGAAAACTGGATTGGAAAAGTGGTATAAGAAAGAAGACGTACTTGAAATTAAGGCAGAAATCAAGACCAGTCACCAGACCAGTGACAACCAACCAGTGAAAAATAGTAAGATATTATTGAGTCGACTCAGCAGCGTATATGACCCACTTGGAATAATATTACCCACCATGGTCGAAGTATCACCCACCATGGTCGAAGTATCACCCACCATGGTCGAAGTATCACCCACCATGGTCGAAGGTAAAGGGATCTACAGAGATGTGTGTGACGAGTACGTTGGTTGGAATGCTTTAGTCTCAAACAAGGCAACTAATGAGCGGTTAAAATGTATCAACCAGCTGAGAAACGTACATGTGCCAATAAGTTAGTGTAGCTAGAGGAGTAAACGAGATCAGCATTGTGCATCTACACGTGTTTGCAGATGCCAGCAAAACAGCTTGTTCAGCAGTTACAATCGCAGTAGTTGAACACTCAATGTGCATGGTCAGGTCGGGATTGCTGACATCAAAATCTAGGATTTCAAAACGAAACACAACATTAATTGCATAACTGGAACTGGTGAGTGGCGAGAAGAATCTTTGCATGACCCTCAAGAACAGTTTGGATGGACAGCATATGGTGGCACTTTACTGGATTTGCAACCCAGTACATAAGGTGTGGAAAGTGTTTGTTTCCAATTGTGTCCTGAAGTTAGCAGAAACCACAGAAGAGCTTGATATAATGTGGAAATACTGACCCACTGCCTGACATGGACAGTGGCCTGAGCAACTAAAACTTGAGACGACAAGAAACGTGAACGAGGAATACAAAGCCGGCACTGAAATAGCTTTCTTCCACACAAAACGTGCATGAGCCAGACGAGTGGGACAATGAACAGCTACTGGAAGACATTGCGTATCATCGCATGGGCCCAATGATGTGTGAACAGCGCCAGAGGAAAGACATCCCGAGGGAAAGAAACAAGCCCATTGAAGAAGGAAGACCTCACAGACACAAGAGACCACTGGGTAACGACTGTCCAACCTAGAGACCCCAGGTTGGAAGGTCGATCTACGTCGAAGGAGGAGTGTTCACGGAAGAGGTCGATAAGGCATGTGCATGAGAGCATCAACCATCTGGGTGTCGCCAACACAATGGCAGCAGTTAAAGAGCAGTGGTGGATGCCGCAGTTGAGGTCCAAAGTCAAGAAAGTCAAAATCAGTTGCAACATATGCAAAGTATGGAGCAACAGCAACACTTGACATACCTGAATTTCTCACTGAGGGAGACAGCCCGTTTTAAACTACAGGGATTACAATTTAGCTCGAATTATGGAAAGAGCAGCGTCTGTATTGAACTGTCACTTAGATAACTAATACCAATATTTCTACGTACAAATGTACCAAATAAATATGAGCAATTAAGTTGGCAGGATTCTAGTTAAAGTGATGGTGATATTATTCACCTTTGCTGGGGGTCGAAGCACTTAGTGTCAATTTTTGACAAGCAAATAAATAATTTCCTCAGTTTTACCTATGGACCATTGAAATACAAGATTCACAAGAAAGAGGGAGGCAAGTGCTATATTCTAGTCTTTACTTTACGAGCTGTACATTTGGAGATGACCATATCTCAAACTGCCGACAAGTTCCAGAGGAAGCTAAACACGTTTGTCACCCAACGTACTAGACCATGACTCATTGTGTCAGAAAACGCTGCTGTCGTCTTCAAAGCAACCGTCACGTGGATCAGAAAGCAGCGCGAGTTAGATGGCAGTTCAACATATCCAGTTCCCATGGTGGGGAGGAATGTATGAGAGATTGATCAGAGATCATTAGACATCAAAGACCTTATACAAGACGATGGGAAGGACCTTGACTTTTGAGCAACTATATGTAGAAGCAGTAAATCATGGACATCAAAAGACACACGAATAACTGTCCCTTAACGTACGCGGAGAGTGATTTTAACCCCAATGTCATGATCAGTTGGGGACAAAATGCTCACGCTTTAGAAGACATAGAGCGATGGACAAGATGTGTGTCAGAGATGGAAGAAAGAGTACACCCATAGTCTTATGGAGAGTCATTGTATCAACAAAGGTACAGGCAAGCACCCCGATGTAGGAGAAGTAGTACTCATTGATGGAGATGCAAAGAACAGATGTGAATTGAAGAAAGGACGTGTCATGAGACATATCAAAGGAAGAGATGGTGTGGTCAGGGGAGTAATCCTCCTCCACAAGGGCGACCATGGTGTGCTCTCTAGAGCTGAAGGCACCTGTCAACCTCTGGTGAGTACCAATCACAGATGTACCAGAGTAACGACAAAGCATCAGAGCAGCAGCAAATTAGGACGCTAGTTCAAGGATACAGATACAGGCTATAGGAAGAGTTGAAAGTATAAAGACTTTATTGCCCTGATATACAAAACGCAACCGTATCATATAAAACGAAAGTAGAACATGAACTTTAGTAGCCTTGGCTATGGGGATTTTATATTTTGCAATAATAGTTTTTGGGTGACCCCCACTCAAACTTAACATGCTTTTCAGTGACCCCCCAAAACTACACACTTTCAGTGGATACTAAATATCATAACTCCTGGCTCCTTCCACAGTAGTAATACATATTCGTTCCTCGAAAGTAAGGGTCCAAGTGTGCAGGATATTGTTGTTACTGGGAAAGCCCTCCTTTATGCAGTAGAGAACCTGCTGATCCACGTTTTCTATTCTGATTGATGTAAGCGGATGTTCAGTCTATATGGATCGGCCCTTTCCGAGTCTTTGTCAAGTATTTTCGGTAACGCCCTAATTGGAACTGGAGAAAGTGGCTGCCCCCCCCCCCCCCCCCCCCCCCCAATCCCCATAATCCCCCCCCCCCCCCCCCCCCCCATCAGATACATTATGAACCCTTTAGGAGAGTGTGAGTGGAAGTTGATTCTTGTAAAGCTGAGAGATGGGGTTCCTGTGTTATGATTTGATATGTAATCTGATAGGGGGTGTTAAGCGAGAGTATGCATTCCCGTGTAAGAGTGAAGCGAGAGCGAGCGCGTAAGTGAAAATAACTAGTGCTTTACAATGTTGATAAAAAGTGATTGATGGGAAATTTAGTACTCCAGATCAAGTCGGAACATTCCCACAACACGGCTAATTCACAACAAATATAAGTAAGTGCTCCACGTAACACTTTTTTTCGAACATAAATAAATAAGCTAAGGGGATTATACGCCATATATAATTTATGAAAAAAGTAGTCATGTGACCTCTTTCTGATAAATTGTTTTACATACGTACAGTAAAAAGCCATATATTGTTTTAACAACTAATTTCGTTGACGTTTTCATTTTAAAAACGTAAAAATCGCCGTTTATTTGGTCAAATTCATGCGAGCCTCGTTTTCATGCTGAAGGATATAAGGGAGAAACTTAAATTGCGAATAATTAGAGCCCGCTACAATTTTGCGAAGGCTATCATATGACATTTGACACACTTTAAGGTCATAATCAAAATAGTACTACTAAGAATTTGCCCCCAGATATGGTACTAAAAAAAACCCTGGCTCATGGACTAATTGTTATATGATAAAAAGTAAATTACATGGCCGCTTGGAGATACGGAATTTACGAAAATGTAAAACTTATATTCAACAGTTTTTTCTCATTGCCATGGGCATGAAAGGTGCAACTTCCAATAATAGTTGTATATGGTGTACCCTCCATCACTCTTTCACCATTAGCTACTGCAACACCGTGTAAAAAACAGTACTTAACACTACTGATGTTTCGAGCCTTGGCCCTCCAACGAAAGGCCAAGGCTCGAAACGTCAGTAAAGTTAAACTTGTACTGTTTTTCTTACACAGTGTTGCAGTTTTCCTTTTACCCATCCTTGATTACTTATTAACTAAAAAGCACTAATTGATACAAATTTCCTTTACGTGTAGCTGCAACATGTCTTCCTCTTGTCATGACTTTACCAATACTCCTTTGGCAAGAAGTCTAAATTCAAATTGGCAAAAACAACCTGGCTGTCACAGTCAGCCATTCTTCAACATTAAGCTAGAAAATGTCATCATCGATGAGCTTCATCTGATGCTGCGAGTGACAGACCGGCTAGAAGATGGTCTCATTAGAGACATTGTATCATGGGATGAGGTAACTAACAAAGTAATTTCATGTAATAATAATAATTGTGAATCTCAAACTCAAACTCAGTCATCATTCATGATTTATATCTATTAGACTGATAATGAAGACAAACCTCCAAGACAAAGAACAGATGTTCACATGAACAATTTCATAACAACAGTACGCTCGCTTGGTGTTTCCCTGAGAGTTTACAAGGTTGGAGAGAAGTTGGAGTGGACTTCACTATTAGGGGGAGAGAAGAGGCTCCTCTTAAGAAAGCTTCCACTCCAATTTGATAAGTTACTGCCACCATCCAAAGTTAATTCAACTAAAAGCCTCTGGAATGTAAGTAGAACTGTTATGGTATGGTATCCCTGTACTATATTAGTATATCCTCATAATATCCTATTAATTAATTCATATTAATGCATTCAATAAGAACTTATTATTATTACTATCAAATTATCATTTTGTATTTTCACATAGAACTTTGCAGAGCTGTTAGAAATTCTGAATGGAGATGATATGGATGCTGATAGGATAGCAGCTTTTGAAGATAAGGTATTAACAATAATTATTGTTGTGTACCACCTATATGCTAGTATTTAAATTGCAAAAAAACCCAATATATTTATAAAATATTATATAACTAACACTGTCTATTTTTATTGAAGGCTTTGAACTGGGGCAAGGAGATGTGTGGGGTGTGTGGAAAGGGCACCGGATATTCACACACTACCATCATCACACCATACATGCACACACTTATCTACCATGTCGCTGAGATGCTGAAAAGACTTGGCAGCTTAAAAATGTTCAGTGGTCAAGGTAATTATAATAAACTCATGAAGTCTTACAAAAAATGCTCCAGGCATGTACCTATTGGCTGGTGGCCAGCAAAAAAAAAACACTCAACATTAGTCTGTTAAAACAATTTGATATGCTCTGTTTGTTTTTGCAGGTTTTGAGAAAAAGAACGATGATTTTCGAAGGTACTTCCATAGTGAAATAAACAGATGGGATGCCTCAACAAACCTTCTCCTGATTGAAAAGCGGCAGGAGGTGTTGAGAGGGCATGACAGAGGAAAGCGAGGTTATGTAAAGAGGGATACTGCCTTTTGTCTAGAGGGAGGGAAGCAATAAGTGGCAAAGAAGGTCCCAATAATTTCAACTGCCATCCAACCAGCCACATCTTGTCCACAGCCCGCCACATCTATTGACCAGGATCTAACAAAGAAGGTGCCAGAGCTCATTGCCCTTCTTGAGCAACTAACAGGGAGGGTGATGAGCAAGAAGACAAGGAAGAACATCCTCATCAATGCAATTCTCCAAACAAGAATGAGTTGAACTCATAACAAAACAACGGCTCTTTTAAGAGCCACCCAATTTAATAAAGTCAATGGCCAGATCTAATGCTTATAGTCTATGTGTATTATTCTACATCAGATGCACACACTTTAAGAAGACCATAGGGCTTTATACAAAAATGACCCCCACCAGCTAGGCGACAACCTCATGAATAAATTTTGGTTTGGGTAGGTTAATGGTTTCCTAGATTATAAAAACACAAACAATGATAGCTATGGCTAGTACATTTATAAGTTAATAAGCTTAATAATAACATATTATTCCAACTTTTTAAAGTTAATAATAATATGTTTCGTGCTACTTACATTGTACTTTCAAGCTGACTATAGCTTTTGGAATGTTACTGTACTGTTAACGTTACTTGTTTTTCATTAAAATTCACTTGAGAATGGCGTCAGTGACGCCGAAACGTCGTATAATATATTGATCTTTATCACTAAAACTCTACTTATAAGTTAAGCTTTATAGCCAGCTAGTATTAAAAAAGTTAACTATACTAGCTAGAATAGAAAACCCACCTTGGCTCTTAGCTAGAAAGAAGAAAACAACACATCATTCAATCGTTTGTACTGTAACGCTTGTTTCTACAAAAGAAAATTAAATTAATAAGCTTACTTTATACCTTTAATTATAAATTAAGCTTATAGTATAAAGTTATGGTTCGTTCGGACAGTCTAACTATGTCTATGGACTATGGTTCTACTCAGTGGGTGAAAATATACCAGGAAATGTTCAATAACCAAAGTACAACACGGTAAGATTACAATTACGAGCTATCTAATATTGATATACGAAATCATACAGACTATAAATATATCATAAAGTTACAAGCCTTGCGCTAATATCAAAAAATTTCAATGCATATAGTATATAGCGACATGTCAAATCTTGTCACAATAAGCGGTAGTTAGAGCATGACTAGACTCTTTCGTTCCCTACAGATCATTGTAAACGATCCGCAGGTAAAGCTATACCTGGAGGAGCTGGCCTCTGTCCTTACCGGCCATCTGGAGATTCTTGATGGAGTAAGTGTGCGACGCGATAAAAAGCAATGCGCGCTAATAATAATATCATGTTCATCAAATCAAGTCCAACAACAGCGTTGGTATGTAGCTTACCAGTGTATTAATATAAAAAGATAACGAGAGCTAATGAACTACATATTTATTTTCATTTCTTCTAGGGATTATATGATATTAAAGAACCTACATTTCGTTGTAGACCAGCTTCTGTTTGTTGTTGACGGCGCCAGGTTACACCCGACAAACAACTGTGAGTATCTGGACGGATTCATCTGGACTACTTGTTTTTGGTCAAACGGCTTTTGCGTCGCTCGTTTTCCATTTTGCCGTGAATGAATGACACTGGTTTGTTTACAAGACTCGCGAACGGATAAAAAATAAAACGAAATACTTTGTCAAGTTGTAACTCGGTGTCTGCTATTACTTTTTAGCAACCCACATGGGATCGCCGCAAGACAAACACAAGCCAAAGAGTCAATAGTCGAAACATGAACATTAGGCATTGTAAATAAAACTGTTTATGATCTTTTATTTACTGACACTAATTTTACCCTCTTGAAAATAAAGGGTTATGTTATAAATATTTTATTCAACATTAAAGCAGCATAAAGTCAATGAACCCTCAGTTCATTTAGTGGCTCCTAAAAGAGCCGTTGTTTTGTTGGTGGCTTCTAGAGAAGCCATTGTTTTGTGAGTTGACTCATGTGGTGTTCTTTCCGCTGTAGTATTCTTTCAGAAAAGTAAATTTAACCTTTTCAATAGGGCGAGTAATCTTTTTGCCGCTATTTTCATCTAAGAAGGCTGGCGACTTTCCAATGTGCATCTTTATCTGTAGTGGGGTAATCACAGAATAACCAGCTCCAGTAACACTCAAGCACTTCTTCAAGGAAGAAGCTAATCCTGCATCACACAGCTCTTTCTCGGTGACGCTTGTGTAGCTTCCTTGGAGGTCTAAAGGTAACTGTGGTAGTAGGCATCGAATAGCATCATGTCTCATGATCAATGTCTCATATTTGGATTGAAACCGCGATTTGAGACCTCTTTCAAGAAGAAGAGCCAATCGTTCTCTACAAACGTCAATGCGAACTGGATCAACAGATCGATTCGTGAACGCAGTAATCAGTTCCTCAGGCAGGTGGTCTTCGGGTTCCCAGGTGTTGTCGCTGGAGCTGTAATCTAGCCACTTGATGAAGTATTCGCATTTTGTACCGCGAATTCTCCTAGCGACAACGCGCTCTACTTGGTAAGACCCCATCACAACTGGTTTTGACTCTGGTCTGTACGTTTTCTTGAAAACAGGATCATCATTTAAGTGGGATGTATAAAACCCGGGTGCTTCTCTAAATCGCTTCGACATGTTAACTGCAAGACGGTTGTCAACAACTAGCATAATTTTGACTGTAAACAGGCTTTTGTGAAGTTTTCATCAAAACAAATTAACCGAGCATTAGTAACCAATACCTAATCAGATTTCAAAAAAGGGGGCGCCGTTTTGCTTTGTGTTGTAAGCACGCCCTAATTAAGCACAATGGGAGCGTGCCGGCTAAACAGCTTACAACATGCTCTGTCATGAAGCGTCAT
Source organism: Actinostola sp. cb2023 (assembly GCA_033675265.1). Classification (NCBI taxonomy): domain Eukaryota; kingdom Metazoa; phylum Cnidaria; class Anthozoa; order Actiniaria; family Actinostolidae; genus Actinostola; species Actinostola sp. cb2023. Next base: position 404,552 of record JAUJYZ010000316.1, on the reverse strand, counting down.
ATTCAACACCTTGTTGAGGACAACCAAGAAACAATCACCAGAAAGTCATGTCCGACAGTAATCAAAACTCGCAAAACTCGCCTTCGAATTCCGACTGTGGATGCACAGCTCCACTTCTTTTCAGGCAGAACGCCATGAGAGGACAGGAGCTGATGAACACCCTGCGCTGATCAAGTGGCAGTCAAGTACCACCACTTATCCGACGACACGTGATGCGAGGGCAAGATCTGCTAAACGCCATGACAAGACAAGACAGTCAGATAAGAGTAACTGAACCGGACAGGAAAACGAGAAACCGGAGTTGAATATCGACTCCAACCAACTTTGCAAAAGTCAATGGTCAATATGCTTATAATTTAAAATACTCTTTACCGACTCAGTATAGTAACACTTGTTTGTGCCGTATTTTTAAAAACATTCCGGGATCCAACGATTTGCTACAATTCTCTGCTAACGCTAAAGAAATAGGAAAGGCGCAGAAATACTTTATTAAAGTTTTGAATCTTTCTAGAGTTGTCCGTTGAGGTAAATAACACACAAGGGGGAACCACAGCAATCGCGCTTTCATTATAATCGCCAAGTTTAAAATCACAAGCAAACTTGTCTCGTGTAAGATGACTGATAGATACTGACTGAAACAGGAGATTTGTTGCTTCGATGCATTTGATATGATAAACAAGTAATGCTTAACGACCACAGGGAATTTCGTGGTCCCAAAGCAGATAATAGACAGCTGTCAAAACTTGGTATGGGAATACCTTAGTCCCTCAAGTAATAATCGTCAACCAATCAAACTCATTGTAGTCAATGATGCATACTAATTATTCCATCTGCTCGCATCTTAGCGTCAGTAAGTACATGTCATCGAGAACAATAGGAATTCTGCCCGATGACACTTAGCTGGACAAGGCATATTGAGTAGACCTCAAAAAAACAATCTGCCTGCATAGGAGCAATCAAACGTGTGAGACCATACGTTCCCATGGCTTCCCTCCAAACTATGTACACTTCATTTGTTCAACCCAAATTTGACTATTGTAGCACAGTTTGGGATGGTCTGGGATCAGAACTTGCAAAGAAAATTCAAAAAATACAAAACCGCGTGGTTAGAATAATTACAAATTCGCCGTACGACTGTAGCTCTGCTCCTCTCCTAGCTAAATTAGGATTAGACACACTAATAGTTCGGAGAGGAAAACTCTTAGCTGCAGAAATGTTCAAAATTTATAATAAGCAGGCACCCGAAAATTTAATAAGTAAATTTACAATGGTCAAAACGCCATACGATACCAGAGGCTCGCAATCTAAATTACAATTGCCTCTCCCAAAAACAAACTACGGGAAAAGACACTTCGGCTATAGAGGAGCATTTATCTGGAATAAATAACCGGAAGATTTGCGAAACTGCAAATCTATCCAAACTTTTAAATCAAAACTAGATCAGTTACCCTCTTCCTTCTTTGATGACAAATTAGTTTAGTTTTACCATACATATTATATTTTAATTTATTTATAATATTATATACATGTAAATTGTAAATCATTACGAAATATCAATATATCGGGTGCATTATGGGTAATTAAATAATAGCAAATTCCCCTTAAAGCGGGATAAATTTAGTATAATGTTTATTTTAGTCATACGTTTGTTGTTTGTAAATTTTGCTTGATTTAATAAGTTAGGAAACTCAAAATAGTATTATTTAATTACCCATAATGCACCCGATATATTGATATATTGATATATCGTGGCGGCCAGAATTTTTGCAAATGACTGTAGATATTGTATCTTTCATATATATATATGAGAATTGCCAGCACAAATAGGGTTTTGGAACGGATGTAACTTTGAGAAAGCTTTCCAATTTTTGGAAAGCGTGTCATCAAATGGGTCTTAGTTCTGAAGACCCTATTTGTACTAACATCTCTCATGTCGACTGACGGTCACGTGGTGCAACGATACTGTGTCGTCATAGGAGACAGGGTAGTTCTCTTCGGTATTTTCGAGATTTATTGATAGCGAATATTGCGACAATGAGAGCACAATGGCCGTAATGCGTCTTTAATTACTAATTGTGTTCTTTGCAGACGAGTCGTGCGCTCATTGTGATGCAAGCTAGACAGAATCGCGCTCAGTCCGTCAGTGGTTTTGGCAAGGTATGTGCGTAATTGTATACTAGGATAAGAGTCACATCATGAGAATTGCCAGCACAAATAGGGTCTTGGAACGGATGTAACTTTGAGAAAGCTTTCCAATTTTTGGAAAGCGTGTCATCAAATGGATCTTAGTTCTGAAGACCCTATTTGTACTAACATCTCTCATGTCGACTGACGGTCACGTGGTGCAACGATACTGTGTCGTCATAGGAGACAGGGTAGTTCTCTTCGGTATTTTCGAGATTTATTGATAGCGAATATTGCGACAACGAGAGCACAATGGCCGTAGTGCGTCTTTAATTACTAATTGTGTTCTTTGCAGATGAGTCGTGCGCTCATTGTGATGCAAGCTAGACAGAATCGCGCTCAGTCCGTCAGTGGTTTTGGCAAGGTACGTAATTGGGAACCTTTAGCATTGAATACTTTCTTGTTGGAATGTATGAAATGAGCCCGATTTGGTCTTGATGTCATTCATGTCATGAAAGGCGACACAAATTTAGTGAAAACACGGAAAATGAAACAATTATGAACAAAATTAAGAACAAAGCACTTTTTTCGAACTTCGTCGTCCTCGACCATGTCGACGTCGTCGTCCTAGTGCTAAAGGTCCCTATTGTGTACATTGACGAATATGTGAGGTCATCGGATTGGGCAGATTTCATATAACTGTGAAAAAGTTACGACACGGATCGCGCCGTACCGTGACCGTCAGTGCCATGCCGTGTATCGTAGCTTTTCACAGTCATACGCAAACTGATCTAACTAGTTTTATTCAGTATTTCCTACATTTACATTAGCAGAATCCAAAGTTTCATTTCTTATGTAATGGTCAGCTAGAGTGATTTCACAACCTGTGAAGTAGTTATTAAACAAATAGACATTAGCAGCAGACTCGTTCCCAGTCGCTTCTCTTACTAGGAATGTGGGCGCGCTTGCGTCCCTCCTTCCCAAGCGCCTTTGCGCGCTTTCCGGTCCGGTTACTTCCCTTTCCACGTTAAGTAACGACTAGCCCTTGCGAAATGGATTCCCAGAAAACTTGGAATTCCTAGGAATTCCTAGGAATTCCAAATAATTCCAAGACATTCAAATTAGGTTCATTTGAAAACCTTGGAATTGCTGGGAATTTTTGAGAATGCTTTCACACCAACTTGGAATTGTTAGGAATTCCTAGGAATTCCAAATAATTCCAAGACATGCAAATTAGGTTCATTTGAAAACCTTGGAATTGCTGGGAATTTTTGAGAATGCTTTCACACCAACTTGAAATGTTAGGAATTCCAAATAATTCCAAGACTGAAAAGAAAACTTCTGAGAATGGTTCTTTAAACTATAAGTGAGTTATAATTGATAATTCTCTGGGATGTCTATATAAAAAAAACGCTGCACGTCTAAATGCAAGGAATTATCTGAGCTGATTAAATTCAAACCCTCCCAAGTTTGTTAGGAATTGCTAAGCGCTTCATATAATGGGCACAGATTATAAGAAAGACGCTCTCGTGACACTTAGAAAAATTTCACAGCAACTGCTCGTAAATTGGCCGAGGGAGTCTAGTACCTACAACTGTAGCTCCATATTTGGAACATATCTCCTGCAGAGCTTCACTCTGATTGGCTAGAACACGGTTTGAATTCATGTGTCAGGTCGTGTCAGGCGCCAATTTTGTATTATTCGCTGAGTAATGTTTATAAGCATGTAGTGGAAACTATTAGTCGAATCTTTATCACTCTTTTCTTCAACTAAATCCCTGGAGAACGACATGGAACAATTGACATTATGTGGCAGTGTTATATATTCACAAACATGCGGTGAAATTCAAGAACTTGCACGCTGATTTCACAAGGTAAGTTTCAATGCTATGTTTAGAGTTATGCATGCCAAGAAACCATTCAAACTGGTGGAAAATGTAAGCCAAATCAAACTAAAAGTAATGCTTCTAAAGATAACTTTAAATGCTTTGCTTAAAACAGAAAATATTAAGACTGCTTATCTCTGATTATGAATACCGATTTTCGCAATTGAACCATGCAAGAACTAAATAATATTAGATTAAGCGCGCCGTTGATACTTCGCTGTTATATTACTCCTGTAATTGGACCAACATAATTTTGGAACCCCTATGAACATACAGATAAGAAGAAGAGTTAACAGAAGTAGTATATTTTCCTTTCCGAGGTGAAACAAAGTAAAATTAGACTTTATTAAACGTTCATGTTCTGTTGCTGCTTTCTTTGTTATGGTATGCTAAACAGCACATGTAAACAGCCATCCTTTCTTACAATGGGAATCTAATCTCTCACATTGTCATGGAAATCCATGAGTCTATAGTGATTGACTGATGAGTAAATAAAGGATTAGTCATGAATGGATTGTATTAAACTAGAGACCAAAACATCCTTTAATAAGATATTTAATATAATATTCAGATTAATTTTGTGAGAAAGGATTTGAAGAAACAGAAAGTAATGAAACCAGCAAAAGAATACCCTGGTCGCAGAGGTACTGACATATACACTCTTCTATTAAACTCGTCTTCTTAACTTCATGTTTATTAAGGGGCTGAGCTCCGGCCATTATAGGAATGGTTGATCAACAGCAATGTTTTCTAACTGAAAGATTTGTACAGCTAAGCAGTGGTTTACTTGAACGAAGAAACTATATAGAATGATTATATTCTTATTTCAGTTCTCTGCTTTCAGTTGGTTACTGTACTATATATGTACTGTATGCACTGATCAATATACATGTATATGTAGTTATACATACAGCTTTCCTATTGTATTTCCTTCCATAATAATAAGTTATATTCTCTGTTAGATTTTGATGATTAATGCTTTAATACCTTTATATGCAGGCAACAGAGGAAACTGCAAGGCTTTATGGTGGATAATTAAATTACGCCACAATTATCATATCACATTGTAACTAATAATAATAAATATTAATAAATATTAATAATTGTGACTACTGTTGTTATAGAACTGAACCCTGATTGGCTGGAATAGTTGAAATCCCAAGAATTCCTAGGAATTCCTAGGAATTCCAAGATCATTGCTTCAGAATCTTACTTATTTCTTACTTTTTATTAGTTTTATTTCTTACTTTTTACTTTTTTAATTTTTAATTTCAAAGATAGTTCTCATTTTATTCATCTATAACCATCCATCCATTTATTTATTTTCACTTCTCCATTCTATTTTTCTTCTTTTCACATATCCCTCTTTCAATATGTATGGATTTAATTGCATTTGCCACCCACAAAAAATACAGCTTGGAATTCCTAGGAATTCCTGGGAATTCAAAGCCTGATTTACAGTATGGACACTCGAACCGTGAACACTTAGGTTTTTTCTAACACATATATATAAATTATCGATCGAGCAAATTGATCAGAAAAATGATTTATTTTGATTACTAAGTGCATTTAAACTTAATGCTCCATTTGAGAGGCTATGAGGCAATAGAAAGTTCGGAAAAAAAAGTTCGAAAAAAACTTGAAGTGTTCACGGTTCGAGTGTCCACACTGTAATGAAGCTTGGAATTCCTAGGAAATCCTAGGAATTCCAAGTCCAAATTTACCGTGAAAATTCACACCTCCATTCCTAGGAATTCCTAGGAATTGCTAGGAATTCCAAGTTTCAAGGGAGGTACCAGTCTGCATTAGCAGACTCTAATACCATTGTTTGCTGTTGTTTCTATTTGACTATTACAATTTATCTAATAGTCTTTGTTTCTTGGGTTAAGTGACATCACTTTATTCTGCACATTAACGCAGATTTATAATAAGCTTGTTTTCATCATTTTATGCATGAAAAGTGCGCAATATAAATTAATAAATTATTATTATTATTATTATTATTATCAGAATTGATGTAAACTGGTTTAAAATTTGAAAATGTTTTGCTAGTAATAGAAGAGACTGGACGAACCTAACTAATATGGTTGACTTTCTTTTTTTGAACGAAGAGGATTTAGAAATTAAAATATCAGTGACACTTTTCTTTCCTTTCAGAAAAGAGATTAATGGAGATCGTTCTCGCCAAAGTGAAACATCCGCCTTCAAGTTCTGTTTTAAAAGGAATCCACACTCCAGCTAGCAAAAATGAACATATACACCTAGTTCAGTTATCCTTGCCAATACATTATCAAAAACGGCTTAGAAAGTAAATTGTATACCCAAAACAGCGTATATGGTGCCATTGGCATGACTGTTCCCGGTATATGCCATGCTTGTAGTAAAACAGCATTGTTAGGATGACGATTACTCAAATTACTTTTACGCGCACATGGGCATGCAGTAAAACTGAATCAACTGTCAACGTGAAACGCATCCCCAAGAGCACGAAAATTTAGGCATCATGCCTTGAGAATGATATTTCTCTTCATGTACAATTTCATGCTGTGCATGGATCTGTTTTTTCCCAGGGTGCCTAGCGAATCCCCATTTCGTGGGCCCGCTAAGGAGCCCTGGGATAAACCACATCTGATGAATCTACGATAATATTTTGCGGTGTTCGAGTGTTTAATCATCGCGGAAGAAATAATGAGGCATGTTGTTATGCCTAGTACGCCTCGTAACGGGAATTGATGAAGTCTTTTCAGTTGTGTAAGATAAGGAATCAGACAAAAACCATGCCCATGCATTTGAAATTATAAAAAAAAACAATCAAAACTTTACTTTCTAAGTCGCTCAAAGTAACCTTTTTGTAAATGAAATGAGAATAAGAGAGAATTAATCAAGCTATACAAGTACAAACAACATTGTTTCTGATGTTATTAGTCTACATTTAACTTATCGATTAATTTATCTATCTATCCTTTCATGATTACCGTATATCTGAATGGTTGAAAGGAAATTTCTAACACCGTGTAAACATCGTGACTTACTTAACTGACGTTCCGAGCCTTAGCCCTTCGTCCTTTTGACTTCGATGTCAGTAAGTCTCTATTTTTACACGGTGTTACAAATTTCCTTTCAACCAGCCCATACTAGTTTACTTGCTAGATTCCATTTATACCGTATATCAGTTGTCTCATTTAATGAAATTGACGAAAAAATAATGGTGGTTATCCCGAAACTGATCTGGAAAAGAAAAACACCTCACTATGAGAGAAAGCGACAAGTGTATGCACATACTAAGGATCTGAATAAGCCGAAAATTAACATGTTGCCGAAGTTAATCATCGGTATATTAGATAACAACACTATTCAATTGTAGCGCAAGCCACATACGCAGACTTAGTATTGTATTGGGGCGGGTTGTCCTATCTATCTATCTTGTTCGAAAGGCGATTAGTGCTAATCCTGGATTAGCGTCAAATAGTTTTCATAAGATTTAATCCTGGATTAACGCTAATCTGCTCATTAACTTGCTTGTCTTTTCTCACACCTACGTGATACTTACGACACTGGTTTGCGTATGTTGTTTGCGATTACGATTATGTCGGTAGTGTGAAACAGGCTAAGAATACACAAAGTTACACACTTGAGTATCACTAGTTCAAGTTAGCGGGCCGAGAATAAGATCATCACAAGTTGTCTCATTTGATGAAATTGACGAATGCAAAGGTGGTTATGTCTATGTTATCCCGAAACTGATCTTGAAAAGAAAAACACCTCACTATGAGAGAAAGCGACAAGTGTATGCACATACTAAGGATCTGAATAAGCCGAAAATTAACATGTTGCCAAAGTTAATCATCGGTATATTAGATAACAACACTATTCTATAGTAGTATTGTATAAGCTATTGACAAAGCGCCCGCACGATTCTCTCTGTGTCAAAAAGCCAATTGCTTAACCTAAATATTCCCATGGGAATGACGGCTGATCAAGGATATATAGTGCTAGGTTCTTCACCTCACAAGAGAGATCAATAATTCAATGGACGCTACTGGACAGCCAACATCACTGATGCAACGCGAGCGTTCTGATGGAGTTTCATCATTCCACTTCGACTTTCATAAAAACATTACCTGTCCAAAGCTTTCTTGTCAGCAATCTTACTACTCAAGCAAATTAACGACGTATGCGTTCGGAATACACAGTGGCGAAACTGAGAAAGGAACAGTTTATGTCTGGCCAGAAAGCGTTGCACCAAAACATCCCGATACTTGTCTCGACCGTCACCTACAAGAAACTGAAGAAGAAAACAGAAAATGGTGCATCTTTTGGGCGGATAACGCTCGATCTCAAAACAAGAATTACACTGTTGCCATGTATTTAAACAACTTGGTTTCTTCGGGAGCCAGGGAAAGAATCGACTACAAATTCCTCATACCAGGACACTCTTATGGACCGGTTGACAGAAATGCAGGACGCTGTGAGAGTGTTTTCAGGAGAAGAGCAACTATTGAAACACCAACGGACTACATCAACCTGATAAATAACAGTTTAAGTCCAAAGATAACCTGGATTGAAATGGAACAAGGTCACTTTAAATGCTACTCCACATGGCTCAGAACAAAATACGCAGATCAAAGAAAAGACATTAATGGTCAGCCTTTTCGCTTCAGTGATATGGTACACTTTAACTATGGTATTGGAGAACGTATTGATCCCACTGACAACAGAGTAAAAACATTCGGTCACCCTGGTGTTGTGTGGATGAGAAAAACTCTGGATCCTCGTGAAGAACCAACTATATTAGACTTGAGGTCCACAAAAAAAGAAATAAATCTCAACAGCAGTACATTAAGGACGTTAAACAACAAGCGAATTAAACTTACTGAGAAAAAGTGTAAAGATCTACTTAGCCTAAGCAAATACCTTAGCCCTCGCGCTAACGCATATTATCGTACCTTCATCGGGAGTCAGTGAACTGTTCGTTATAGTAATTTGACTGTTTTTACTATTATATTATTACTATTACATGATCTATCTGTCTGTCTGTGTATTTTGTGAAGATATCCCTAGTTCAGATAATAACCTTAGAAACATTTTTTGTAAATAAAATAAGAGAGAAAATAAATCAAGATATGTAATACAAACGACATTGTTTCTGAGTTACAAGTCTACATTTATATATCTACCCGTTTATTTATATCAAATTATTTGCGGTTGTTGTCATTTGTAATTGGCTAATGCTCCTACTTATGAAGGAGATCACACAGAAAGCCGCACCCTCGTGGTATATTAAAAGGGCAAAGTTAACGGGACTCATTGAGATGGAAATAACATCGGCGGCCGATCCGTTAGACAAGTATTATAATATAAACCGCCGCCCATCTCCTCCTCTAGCGACATAAGCGCAAGCCACATACGCAGACTTAGTATTGTATTGTATTGTATAAGCTATTGACAAAGCGCCCGCACGATTCTCTATGTGTCAAAAAGCCAATTGCAGCTCGTAAAACAATAGACCCCAAACCATAGAACGAGTAGATAATGAATTCTATTGTTTGTATTATCCAATCACAACAGATCTTGTAAGCAGCTGCGTGGATAAACAATACCTATTTCTCTGGGGATGATTACATGTGAAGAAATAAATTAGCTAGTGATAAGAGGACAGTCAGTCTTGTTTGCTCCCTCTGACGATGGATACAACAACCGGTTTCGGGTATAACTTTGACCCAGAACAGAATGTTAGGCGACAACCTCGAAGGAAAACGAATCAAGTAACACATGAGCACGAACGTCTGCCAAGAGCAAAAATACAAAAAGTATCAAGCAGGAGGAAAACTACTGCAACGGCAAGAAGAAACAGGCCTTACACGAATGTCCGCGATATGAACTTACAATGCTGCACAGAAAACACATGCCTTTTAAACCATGGACGTGAAGTTATCGTTGCCATACGCAATGACTTCGACAGTAAACTCTACGACCAACAAAACACTTACTTGAGTTCCCTAATTGACGTTGAAGTCAAAAACAAGAGGAACCGCCTAACCTACAACATACGATATATTTCTGGCCTGAGAAAAGTTAAAGTATGCAAGACAGCGTTCTTAAAGATTCTCGGAGTTGGAAAAAAGCGGATAACAGTCTTGTTGAAGAAAATTCAACCATACTCTGGCCACGTGCAAGAAGATCAGAGACGAAACAACAGAAATCAGAAGAAACTCCCATTACTGTTAAAAGCCGAGGTATAAGTCTTCAGATAACTGATTTTGATTTGAACTTCTAACGAAAAGTTATAAAGTGTGAGAAACAAATTAAAACTAGCGATAATCGGAGTTCTTCTACATTTGTATTTATCATGCCTACTTTTCTTTCATATTGTTTTAGGTAGTCCAACACATACGTAGCTACGAACGGGAAGTCTCGCACTATGCCAGAGAGAAGACAAGAGACATACAGTTTCTAGATTCAAACTTGAGTATTGCTGAGATATGGCGTCAGTTTCGGAGAAAGAAAGAGGTAGAAGTAGGCGGCAATGTCACTTTAACTTACAGTTCATGAACATATTTCGTAGTTTTAAGCTTTCCTTTCGAAAACCTTACGTCGATACGTGTGGTTTATGTGACGGGTTTTCAATAATAACAAAATATTCAAAAGACGAAGAAGAGAAGGCAAACACACAAAGGTTGAAATCTGAACATGTCCAAAAAGCGGATCAACACTATGACTGCATAAGCTATGATCTTAACATTCTTCCCCGAGAAAAAAACAATCAAAAAGAATGTGCTTGGGTACTACCTCCTGTATGGATTTCAAACAGAGGTTAAAAAAAAGTATTGGTGACCAATGCGCAGACGTTTGACCGCTGTGTGGCCCATGACATGTTTTGAATACTCAAAGAACTGTGAATTGACCAACACAGGAAAACAATTTTATCTTCGCTAATATAGCAATTGCTGGTTATATTTCCTCTCTACAATGTTCGAACATTATCTTTTGAGTAATTCTGTTGAATTTGTATTGTAAATAAAAAAAATTAACTCAATAATAAAATAAGTTGTCTTTGTATCCGTCTCCAGGCGCCCCCTCCCCCCCCCCCCCCCCCCCCCCCCCCCCCCTCGAACATCACTCGTGCGTGATCGATTCCTGTGCACGTTTTGGATATTTCAAAAGTTACGACAATTTCAGTTGGTGCATGTTAGACGATTTACGAATATTAATTGGGTACAATATCTCAGATATCTTATCCATATGAAGTTGAAAACAGCTTACCTCCTTCCTAAATCGCTCATGTTTCCCATTTTACCCATGCTAGACTTCATTCCAGGTCAACATTTCCAAATACAGCGATTTAGGAAGGAGGTAAGCTATTTTCAACTTCATATGGATAAGATATTGCACCTAATTAATATTCGTAAATCGTCTAACATGCACCAACTGAAATTGTCGTAACTTTTGAAATATCCAAAACGTACACAGGTTTTTACAGATTTGTGTAAATGAAATGATGTTCAATCCGACTGTGTCAATGAGAGAGTCCAGCGATGTGCCACTTTTGCAAAATAATCGAGTAAAGTTGGGTAATTTTGAGCCGCAGTTCAGTTAGATCTTAGTGGTGTTAATTATCAACTAATTTTCTCATAAACGGCTGAACCGATTAATAACGCTTTACCTCTAGACAAACTAGATACATTTATCTACAACATGATGTAAAAAGTTTCGCTGGATAATGCGAGACGAAGTTTGTACAGCGCCGTAACGAAGTGCATAATTTCATGCAAATTTGACCTCTTGACCAGCTCTCAGACGGAATCATTTCAAAAAATAAAATAAAATAAAATAAAAATATTTTGAAGCAAACCAAACCCGTTTTAGTTTTAACCTTGATATAGTCTTTCATTAGCTAGAGTTTGGGAGATATTTATTTTAGAAGCGAAAACTGCGACTGAGAGGTTTTTAGAGAGACGGCCAGTTAAGCATTCGAATGGTTTCCCATTTGAATTTGACTCAAATTGGTGACCAAACGGCCGGCTCCTTATTGGCTGAAAAATCACACCAAGACTGATTGGATCAGTAAAAACGCTACTTCGTTAGGCGTACACTCAGTAGGCAGTTGTATCTTCAATATTTCCGTTGCGATGATATCAATTTCGGAATTTAGGAAGTTTGTTACTTTCGTCGAAAAGAAAATTCAGCCACTGGCAACGCATTATGAAGAATTTCGCTCCGCTGCTCTGGAGGTCAAAGAGAAGGCGAAAGAAATAGAAAATTCAATTGTCAGCTTTGAGTCCGAGAGTCAAGATGAAATTGCTGAATCCGAGGAGCAACTACTTTCACCTTGCCTGAGTGAATCAGAACAGTCACAGTCGGAGAAGTCGGAGATAGAAGCTCAACAGCGAACGGTGAAAAGGAGAAAATCTAGGGTCCGTCGTAAGATTAATGAGGTTTGTAAAGTATGCCTTGTTCTAATTACTTCCCTTGTCATCCATCCATCCATTCATCTATTCGTTAATTCGTTTTTCACTAACTAGAGGAACAATGAATAACAGACTGATCTAGCAAATGAATGAGTGTATCGATAAGATAACAATTGAACGAATGAATGATTATCTGATTGTCTTATTTGTTTCTTTGTCTGTCTGTCTGACGTCATATGAATTAAGATGCGAATAACGTTTTGACCATCACTGACTGAATAAAATTATTATATCATGTTGATTTTGTTTCAGACAAATGCAACTGGAGGTCTAACAACATCGAGTGCGCCAGTTGACTTTTCACAAAACAAAGACCTGAAATATCTGACTGAAGAGCTGCTGAAGCAACCAAACAACGAAAAGCGGGTCCAGGTTCAACACCGAATTTAGCCCCGAGGCAATTATAAAGTTTAGTCAGGAGGATATCGAGGATCTTGGACAATGGGCAGCTTCCCAAATACAAGATCAAGATCAAAATCAGCCAAATGAACTTCCACAGGTGATCATTATATTAGCTATGATAATGTACATGAAAATATTTTCGATTCGATCTCATTGGCTCGTTCCAATTTATTCCAAATTGCACTCGAAACCACATGATTGCCTGTACTTACACCAGTCAAGTGCAAATATTAGTTTTCAAAACGTTCAAACAATCTATTTTTTCTTGATTGTGCTGCATCAAAACTATCTGTGAAGCGAAAAATGGCAAAAAACCCTGAAGATTAGGTTGTGTTTTTGAATCAAATTTTAGATGAAGTGCACGCTACTGACACCACCATCACGTCATCGAGCGCACGCTCAGAGTTCTTTCTTTACTTTTACGCTCTTTTTTTCTCGGGCACTTTCGGATGAAGCCCGAGTATTAAAATGCGCTTTCTTGTTTGCCCTTCTTTTTTTTTCCGTTGGCCACAAACGGGTCGAACAATTTCGAACGCCTTTCGAACTAAATCCGAAAGTATGATTCGCGCAAACGGGTTGAATAGTTTCCGAGTGCATGTCGAATTGAATCCGAAGTATTGTTCGAGCAAAGGTCAAACATGAGGCTCTTTCTCAGTATATCCCTATCCTCAATATAACTGTATATAATCTCAATGTCAAAAATTAAATACCCGAATATAGTCTTCCTCGCAGCCATTGTCACGCAACGCTTTCTCACGGCTGCGAGACCACAGGAAACCCAAGCTATGTTCTTGTGTGTTCGTTATAAAGCAATGTATGTGGCTAAATTCATGTTTGAAATTGAGGGGGCGATTTCCAATAAAATTTATTCACATACTACATTGCTTTGTAACGGACATACGAGAACAGAGCTTGGGCTTCCTGTGGGGTGACTACGTCAAATATGCTCAATTTTATGGACATAAGTTTTTTTTAAATTATAGTTCTTGCATTTGCAAAGTAACTGCTTAGCTACTTCATTATTCCTCTCAATAATGCCCTAGTATACGCTTGCTGAGCGTCTTGTTATCAATAAAACTCATCATTTTCATTTACAGTTTTAATCATGTATAGTATTGAAAGGTAATCATAGACGTTTCCTCGTTCAATTTGGAATTCTCACTCGTAGTGTGTTTTTCAAAGAGCTCAAAATGCACTCGCCAATGGCTCGTGAAATTTTGATACACTTTGCTACTCTTTGAAAAACACACTCGTGCGAATTAATTCCAAATTGAACTCAAAACCGTATGAATGATTACCTATACTTATTGCACTGCTTGTATCTTCTATACTTATATCTCTCCGTACATAATTTAGTGGCGTTGACTGAAATACTACCTAACATAATCATTTGTTTTTGCTCTTATATCAGGTAATGGAAAAGCTAAGTTGTGCTTTAGAGCAAAAGTTCCAACTTATTTCCCAGCAAGCAATGGAAATAGGTATGGAACAAAAACAAACAAAAAACTCCTCACGTCATTTGCACTGTACACCGATGCAGCTCAATACAATACAATACAATACGATACGATACGATACAATACAATACAATACAATCTAGTTCGCATGAAATTACATATGTACTAAACGGCTAAGATTTCTGGGTATGCATAAGGACACCAAAATATTGATTGGCTCCCATATAAAGTGGCGGAAGATATCGGCGAAAGTTTTGAAAAAAGACCTCTTGATATTAAACAACAAATCTCCAAAGCCAGGCAGAAATGCAACCGTCAAATTTCTGAAAAACGAGTCAATGACTTTCATATTTTTACTAATGTCGCGAACACCGTGAATACATGCACGAAAACGTGTTGCGAAATCGATGTTGCTATAAGCGCCATTTAAACAGAAAAATGGGTGTGTCTTTGAGAAGTTCGGTAGCGAAGCGCCGCTAACCCCTGCCACAAAGTAAAATTTAAGTGTAACACTAATCCTAATTTTTTTTGTCTTTTTTTCCTGATAGGCATGCTACTCTTGGGAGCCGAATCAACTTTTAAAGAACTAAATATGACTCAATCTAGTAGGCCTGTTGACCCAGGAAGACCTACCACAAGAAGCATCTTCGAAGTCCTTGCCAAAAATCAGCACTCTATCGTTTCCGAAGCAGCACTACGGGAAACAACATATGCAACTATGGCAATGACGAAATTTCCACTACTCTCATATGTTAACGAGCTAATATCACATTTTTCAAGTGCGACAATCCGTTCGTCAGTACAGTTACTTGGGGATGCGCTGCAAGAGTCATTCTCTGTACCAGGAAGTATTACCGCTGCATACAACAAACTATCGCCATATGTGTTAGATGCTTTAGAAATAAAGCCTGAGTGCCTCTCGCCGCCGATACCGTTGCAGATGTTAGTTCCAAACGATGGCGATGGGTTCGTAGAACTAGAGTCTATTGGCCAACTGCAAAACTCCCTTTACCATCGTTTATTTGCAGTAGACGCCCCAGAGTTGTATTCAACTAGTTTTATCAATATCAATGGGAAAATCATCAAGCGACGCAACAGCCATTTGTCACATCTAGCTGTTCACTACTACGTGAATAGCTTTGTTAGGCCAGGAGGTACAGGCTGCATAAGTAAGGAGCGTCCCCGTAACGGTGAGATACCGACAGACACTTACCAACGACAAGTATCTTCATTCTGGTTTGTTTGGATTGATAGTCCAAATGCGTCAGAACTGTCTATCTTAGATGAAATCTTGAAGGTATGCAGGCATGTGTGAGGAGAAGAGTGGTATCTAGTATGAACCCAAGGGCTACAACTGCCGAAAATCCATTTCTTGTCAATCTCAATGCTCTTCTGGTGTTATCTGGATTCTGTCACGTATATACAAGGTAAACAAATTAATAGGGTATTAATCGAAATTTAATTTTTCTATTATTTTGTCGAAATATAAGAATACCACTTGAAGAGTCAAAATTAGCATGACAAGTGGGAAGGGCGTATAAGTAGGGACAACGTTTGGAGATCTGTGCAAAGTTAAACTATAAAATAATTTTTCCACTTGAACTTCTACGTCCATTGACAGTCATGGTAAAGTGTCTCCATATATACTATGGAGGTGGGACAGTCTACCATAGACCATCATTGACAGCCATGGTAAAGTGTCTCCATATATACTATGGAGGTGGGACAGTCTACCATAGACCATCATTGACAGCCATGCTAAAGTGTCTCCATATATACTATGGAGGTGGGACAGTCTACCATAGACCATCATTGACAGTCATGGTAAAGTGTCTCCATATATACTATGGAGGTGGGACAGTCTACCATAGACCATCAATGACAGCCATGGTAAAGTGTCTCCATATATACTATGGAGGGCGGACAGTCTACCATAGACCATCATCGACAGTCATGGTAAAGTGTCCCCATATATATACTATGGAGGGGGACAGTCTACTATGTTCCAGAGAGAATTGTCATGTTGCTGATGATGAATTGTTATGATGTGACCATTCCAACAGATGTCTTGGCATTATTTGAAAAATAAAGTTTACCAAGGATAGGTAAGACTTGGTCTTCAGCAGTCAGCAATTCAGAGCCCCAAATCCTGACAGCTGCAGACTGAGCCTTAATTGGGTTGAAAACTTCTCACACCCAGACCTCTGTTTGCATGGTGACATAAGTTAAGTTCCTGGTGGTACTGCAGACAACTCAGATCAAATACCAAATTTAAGCAGCAGAAGAAGAACAAAGCAACAACAGAACAATAAAATACAGTATGTACAAATTATCTACTGGTTCAAAAGCTAGCTTACCTTGTAAATATATTACTTATTAGGTACAGCCCTGATGCATCTCTTCTGAGGTTACAGAAAATTGCAAAAGATAACCATCTTGGTTGTATATGGTCTGGTGTGAAGAAGAACATGGTCTTGGGCGCCAAGCAACATGATTTTTCAATTACTGATGAAACCACGAGACTGATGGCACCATTTGATTGTACTACAATAGAAAGGATAGGCTTCCCTCTCAAATTGCAAGATCCATCAGGTGAACTAATAATGAGGCTACTGCCATGGTATGAACGGCGGTGCAAAAGGGAACTCGAACATGCCACAAGAACCTAGTACAGAGAACACCAGAAGCGTGTAACACAGCTGCCGTATGGTTTTGTGATTGATATGCATGCTGAAAGATAAATAATAAAACATCATCATTTTAGTGTTATTATTTAAAGTATAAGTTCTATGTATAGCCATGCCTATAATAATAATTGACTTTTCTCTTGAAAAATAGGCAGTCTTGGACTACATGTAGCTACTGCTGTGAAGCCAGTAATAAAACGAAAGACAATGAGTTAAGAAATGATCAAGAGAAAAAATAGATAGAGGAGAGAAATGAAGGAAAGAAATTATGGAGAAAAGAAATGTAATGTGAAAAGAAAATATTGTGATGTTGGTGTAACGAAGTGGCTCTTCGTCTATCCAAAAGAACAAAGTAAAGCTATAGATATAGAACTTATATAATGAACCATAATAACAAAAATAAAAACAAACATTTGAATGAAAGCTAAAGCTAAGAGTGAGATTTCAAGTGTTCACAAGTTTTACACAAGTAATTCAGTAAACGATATGAACGGAAATCGACAACAAACAACAGTCTGGCACTGAGCTCCCTTGGTCTACACGAATAGAATAACTACGAAAATAACTGTTATTTAAAATGTAATCAACAAGAATATTTGGTAATCGTAACAATAATTTATTTGAGAGAACATATATAATAGAACTGTGACTAATTGTAGTAGCAATGTCTGTTTTAATACTGTGCTAAACAAGTACGTATAAATATTCTAGAAGACCATCGTGGCCATCAACTGAACCACCACCTTGGTTCGGCGATCGTTTGCATGGTGGAAATTATATAAAGACTGTCAAAAAACCTGAACAATTATCTACGAGAAAACACTGGACACATTGCTTGGAAGTTGTGCTTGATTACTGATGCAGAAAAGCACAAAATCATTGTAAATAGAGTCTTACTTTACCTCACTCGTAACGTAAACATCACACATCGAACGTAGCTTGTACGTTGCAATCGATAAGAAGTCAATTATTGACGCGAGTTGACAAAATCAACAAAATGTAGTCAAACAAAACGCCAGTCGAGACGAGAATAGAACAAAAAATACATCTGGTATCATCGTGAAAAGGTTTTCTAGTCTTCACTCGTCTTCGCTCTCGTTTGAGTAATTCGACTCACTTCAATTGGGTTTTCCGAACGAATCCGAGTCAACCCGACAATTTGGACACTTACGGACTTACTTACACACTTCCCAGAAGGCAGTAGCTACAAAAATGGTATATGAAAGGTTGAGAGTATTAGCCATTACCAAAACGAGCAGGGGACTGGGACCAAGTCCGTAAAACTAATTCAATAAGAAACTAGCAAAAGTGAGCATCATTTTCTGAGAGAACAGATCAAACTTAGCTTGTCTGCAAAGTTTGGTGAACTTCAGCTTAATATTGATGATGCTAGAGGGCATCAAAGATGTCTATTTTCCCATACAAACTCTGTAAATTTTTGACGTTGTCCAGCCAAACCATACATTCACTGTAAAATTTTGGCTGGACAACACAATTTCAAAAGTTTATAATTCCGACAAAATTCGCTCAAATCACATCACACTTTGTACAGATGCTAATTTCAACATGCTGTTTCATGTTATAAACTTAATTTCATAATTGAATTAATTCTAATAAACTCGTTTCCAGTCCCCTGCTCGTTTAGGTAATGGCTAATACCAACTGAATCTCTAAGGCTGGAGCCTTTCTGTAGCAATCTTTGTCGCAGGGGAGGAGTGGGGGTAATCTGGTGATTTTATGGTAGGGGTGTGCTGCCATGATATCAAAACCTAGACCCTCTATCCCAGGGCTAAAATGTTAAATTAATACCCTATCCCAGACCAGACCACACTTCTGGGCTTAAAAAAGCATTATTCTATATGGTGATACATACCCATATAGCTTATATATTTAGAGGTTAACACACTCGAGCGAGTGGGTTATCGGGATTTACCTGCACAAGTTCACTAACAATGAACGAGAATTTAAATACTGCACGAGGCGTAGCCGAGCAAAGAGGGCGCTAACAATTTTTATTATTCAATTTGAATACATTGCGGAGGCAAGCTAATACTACTAAGGGTGCATTCGATTGACCTTATTCCAGAATAGGAATACACGGAATAACATCCTAAATCGCTGTCACACAGCTACCATAATATTAATACTGTGGAATAAAAGCTGTAGTGTAAATAATTTACACCACAGCTTTTACACCACGATAAATGATGTAGCCATGGTTGTAACATCATAACCACGTGTCATGTGGTACAAATCAACCAACCAGAAGATAGGAGTGGGGAGGGGGTAATGGTAACATTACTGGAATTGATCCATGCATTATAGCTATACTCACCTGAATCTGGCTAATCTTTGTAGTTATAGCTCCCATGGATGCAAATACAAAACCATCCAGACAGGTGAACAGTTCCTTCAAGCAAAATCTTCAATGGTTGTTGGAATTTCTGGCAATAGCACTGGAATGGGGCTCTTTACTTTAAAGAAAATACAACAGGGAAAGTGGATAACAAGTTATGCACCTTTAGCACCAGTTCGCATTGGTCATAACTATGATGACTCAAACTACATCATCAAGACCACAAGAGATGGCTCAGAAGTAGAGATTGATGGAAAGTTGTGTCCACTTGGTTTGGGCTGTATGGTTCAGGATGGTACCTTTCCATTCATTCTTGCGTCTGAGAAGTTCTCATCTCTAGTCAAGTCACGCATAAACTGTGAATGGGCTACCCAAGATGGGGAGATCTGGTTCAGGAGCACAAGGCACATTTTGGCTGGAGAAGAGCTCTTCACAAGATATTCCCATGACAACAGCTACTGGACCCTACAATTTCCAAAACATGAGCTCCATTCCTTGAGAGAAGCCTTGCTCACAGCAAATCAGGGAACACTGCAAGAAGCTGAGAGAATTTTGAGAAATTTTAGTTTTACAAGTTGAGGTAATTACCTTAAATCAATAATTTAAGTAAGCTTAATGGGGAGTTTGCAGGTGTTGCGTGACATTTAAAATTTTTATCCAACAAAAACAAAAATATAATATTTGAAAAGAGCACAGTTTTTGTTGGATTAAAATTTAAAATGTCACGCAACAAAATGTCACACCTGCAAACTCCCCATTGGAATAGACCTCTTGAGCTTGTATGCAAATTGCCGATTTCAGATCATGTGATGTAAACACTGATATTCTCTGGAGAATTGTTCCTTTATATTTCTGAAATTTATTCGTTTATATTGAAAGGACTAATTCTCCAGAGAATATCAATGTTTACATCACATGATATGAAATGGGCAATTTGCATACAAGCTAAAGAGGTCTATTGAGGGGCTAATAGCCTTTGTTCAGATGCATTCAAATGATAATTTCTTCTATTCATTTGATAACTCTTCTTGTACCAGGGCCGTAAACAGCACAGGGACAGGGGGGGAGGGGGGCAGTTGCTCCCCCCTATCAAGGCGAAAAAGATACCAAAAAGTACTGAGAATTGTACTATTTTTATTTATTATTTTTCTGTTCAATACGTATACTGCCCCACCCCCCCCCCCCCCTTGAATTTTGGGTTATGTACGGCCCTGTGTACTGATATTAATCCCTCAATATATGGGTGTAGACTTTCAGTTATACAAGGATATTAATCCCTCAATATATGGGTGTAGACTTTCAGTTATACAAGGAGAAGCAAAGAAAACCAATCTTAAGCGTATTATAAGCTTATGTACAGTTTTATAATGTTAAGATCTGTGAAGAGTCATTTTATATACTTAAAAGTTAAGACTTTAGCGGCATTACTGCATCCAAAGATATTTATATACTGATGGGAACAATGATAACTGAATTCCAATCCAAAAAAACACTCAAAAAGACAATAAAACTTCCAAAACTTACCGATTAACCTTGTACATTGAACTATGAGTGTATGTACATGTCGGGTAGACGCCATATTTGTTTCGTACAAAATTTACCCAGTGGGGTATGGTATGAATCGTCAAAGGCTATCTTAAGGGTGGGGTAGGTAGTGGACAAACAGATAGGATTGTGGTATTTTTGAACAGAATTACTGATCAGAAATCCCAAAATGCAACGCGGCGGCCAAAATATAGAGGGATACCAAAATAAGAAAACAAAGAACAAGCGAGAGAGAGATAAAGAAAACACATATCATCATCAAACTAATAACATTTTCTCAAAAAAGCAATAATGTTTTTTATTTCGTTAACAGATGTTAACGCACGTTAAAGATAAAGTTACAATTTCCAAATAAATGTAAGTGAAGTCTAGTTTTCTCAAACTTCATCAATTGATCCAAATATAAAAAAACTAAGAAAGGAAATAAAAATCAAAACTTAAGTGACTGTTAAGTGATTAATACTATTATTATTATTATCTGATTTTTTCTTAACATTTCCTCTGTATACATACTCATCATGCTAGTTTCTTTATCAGTATTATTATTATTATTATTATTATTATTATTTTTATTATTATTACTGTAAGCAATTAATAAAATAACGTGAATTATGTCTTTTATTTTATATCATTTTTCCCCCAGTGTTATTTAGTTGAACGTTGAAGAGTTAGCAGCGCTAGCAAGATCCGCCCGTTTTTCTCCAGGTAATTTATATTTACTGACTGACGGTCACGTGGTGCAACGATTCTGTGTCGTCATAGGAGACAGGGTAGTTCTCTTCGGTATTTTCGAGATTTATTGATAGCGAATATTGCGACAATGATAGCACAATGGCCGTAATGCGTCTTTAATTACTAATTGTGTACTTTGCAGACGAGTCGTGCGCTCATTGTGATGCAAGCTAGACAGAATCGCGCTCAGTCTGTCAGTGGTTTTGGCAAGGTACGTGCGTAATTGTGTACTAGGTTAAGAGTCACATCAATGTCGACTGACGGTCACGTGGTGCAACGATACTGTGTCGTCATAGGAGACAGGGTAGTTCTCTTCGGTATTTTCGAGATTTATTGATAGCGAATATTGCGACAATGAGAGCACAATGGCCGTAATGCGTCTTTAATTACTAATCGTGTTCTTTGCAGACGAGTCGTGCGCTCATTGTGATGCAAGCTAGACAGAATCGCGCTCAGTCCGTCAGTGGTTTTGGCAAGGTACGTGCGTAATTGTGTACTAGGATAAGAGTCACATCATGAGAATTGCCAGCACAAATAGGGTCTTGGAACGGATGTAACTTTGAGAAAGCTTTCCAATTTTTGGAAAGCGTGTCATCAAATGGGTCTTAGTTCTGAAGACCCTATTTGTACTAACATCTCTCATATATATATATAAGCACGGCTTTTATGTAAACCAGTTTGTACTGATAGAACCACCGTGTAGAAATAAAATGTATCTATCTAACTATCTATCTATCTATCTATCTACCAGTCACTCTCGTGTCTAGGCGAGGAACGCCTGACATTTTTTGAATATTGCATGCCAAAATGTCCTGTGCAAAAGTGTTTCGTGGCAAAGTGAAAAAAGCAAAAGTGACTGAAGGCAAAGTGAAAAAAGGAAAAGTGACTGAAGGCAAAGTGGCTTCAGTAAAAGTTCCTTGTGACAAACTGTCTGAAGTCAAAATGCCTCGAGTCGAATTGCCATAAGCGAAACTCGCTCGAGGCATTTTTATAGGTGGCCGAGAGCGGCAATAAAATTGTCGTAAATGTCAAAGGAGAAAAAGCAGATTTCCGAAAAGCGAAATGCAGATAAGGGAAAGTAAAATTAGTCGAGAAGACAAACCCACTTTGTAATTTGCTTCTAACTGACTTTTTTGAATTGTTCCATTTTTCACTTTGCCTTTTTATATTGCCGCTCTCGGCCACCGTAGTACTACTTTTGTAGTAGATAGCAGCTTTAAGCCAGTGCAGCATACGCCACGCCGCATTCCTGTTGCATTGCAAGATAAGGTTAAAGCCAAAATAGCTGACCTAGAAAAGAAAGGCATTGTCAAGAAAGTTTCGCAACCGAGTGGATTAGTAAATCAGGAGGCAAGATAAGGATTTGTTTGGATCCGCGTGATTTAAATAAGGCAGTATTGCGCCCTAAGTACCAGATGGCAACACTTGAAGAGACATTACCTAAGCTAGCGAAAGCAAAAGTGTTCAGCACGTTAGATGCAAAGGACGGGTTTCACCAGTTGAAACTAGATGAGGAAAGCAGTTTGAAAACCACGTTCTGGACCCCATCAGGGAGGTACCGCTACTTACGTATGCCATTTGGAGTGAGCTTAGCACCGGAGGAGTTTGAGTGCAAGTTACACGAGAAGCTAGATGATCTTCAAGGAATAGAAGTCTTGCGTGATGATATCTTAGTATTAGGGTGGAGAAACCCGAGAGCAAGCAGAGAAGAACCATGACGAAAATCTGGTTAGACTACTAGACAGAGCAAGAGAGGTTAAGCTGAAACTCAACAAGGACAAGATGAACCTAAAGAAAGAGGAAGTGAAGTTCATGGGTCATGTCATCACAGCAAATGGACTCAAGCCAGACCTTGCCAAGGTGTCAGCCATCCAGGAAATGCCTAGACCTACATGTAAGAAGGAGCTGATGACATTACTGGGATTCATAAGCTATCTGTCTAAGTTCTTACCCAGGCTTTCTGATGTTGTGAAACCGCTACGCGACCTCACCGCAAAGGATGCTCAGTTCCTGTGGTCACACCAGCACGACAAAGCTTTCCAGGAAGTCAAAGAACTTGTGGTGCAACACCCGGTTCTGAAGTATTACAACATCGAGGAAGAGGTAACCCTGCAGTGCGATGGCAGTGAGTTTGGCCTTGGTGCGACATTGCTACAGAACGGGCAACCAGTTGCATTCGCATTGCGCACACTTACAGCTACCCAGAGAAATTGAGAAGGAGTGTCTAACTATAGTATTCGGTTGTCAGCGCTTTAACCAGTACATAGCTAGAAGAGAGATGGTAACGATCGAGAGTGATCACAAGCCTCTACAGGCTATCTTCAAGAAATCAATCCTGTCAGCACCAAGCAGGCTACAGCGAATGCTTCTCAGATTGTAGCGCCACAACCTAGATGTATGCTATAAGCCAGGCAAAGAGATGTATATAGCAGATCATCTCTCCAGAGCTCCAATGTCAACAACCGAGGAGGAAGGAGATGAGTTTGAAGTATTCACAATCGAGCTAGACAGCACCGATCCTTACGAATTCATCCAAGTGAAGCCAGAACGACTCGCACATCTGCAGAAATGCACATGTCAAGATCCAGTACTACAGACCTTGAAAGACATAGTACTCGCAGGATGGCCAGAACGAAGAGAGCAAGCACCAGAGCACATTATTGACTATTGGAACTATCGGAACGAGATAACGGTCCACAATGGAGTTCTGTTCAAGAGTCAGCGAGTAATCATACCTAGAGTTATGAGAGCAAACACACTGTCGCGCATTCATTCAAGTCACCTCGGTGCCGAATCGTGCCTGCAGAAGAGGGAGCGAGACTGGGGAGAGAAGAGATGGGATTGGGGAGAGGAAGGGAAGTGAGAGCCTGCACGGACGCCATACATTTTCGAGTAGATGCGTTCGTGAGCGAACGCAGCATTCCCATTGGCTAAGAGTGACAGATAGATAGACACCTTTATTTAAAACCAAATAAAACAGCAGGGTAGTCCAGTCAGTGGCTAGTAGCCTCTGATATCAAAAGGAGCCCTGCGACACATATACAATATACAATAAATTTGTAAATGGATTGGAATTTATACCACTGAAATAAGCCAGACATGACATAATTCCTCGAGACCTCGACTGACCTTGACTCATGGCTGACTCTCTAAAAGACTTTAAATATTACCCGTAATCGTAACAACCAAATCAAAACTTCGACCAGAACAATTGCAAGCAGAAGCCGTTACTGGATTGCTATTAAATGATCGAGACGTCCTTGCCGTACCTATGGGTTTCGGTAAAAGCCTCATATTTCTAATTCAACTGTTTGTGAAGGTGAATAATATATCCGATTCAACTGAAACTGATTAGAGATCAGCCGTGAGAGAAGCGAAGTCCTTTGGCCTGGACGCTGTTTCAATTGAAGATCTTCTGAAAGAACCCAACAATTATGATCATGATTTGCTATTTAGATCGGCTGAACTACATCCAAAGTTCATGATTTGATATTTAGATCGGCCGAACTACATCCAAAGTTTGCGAAGGAGTTTAAAGACAATTCTTTCCAAATACACAAGCGTATAAGTTTAATTTTGGTGGATGAATCACACACAAATTTATGTATGTACTGTAAGGATATCGATGGGGTGAACCAGACGGTTTCCATTGCTCGACACAACATATCACCTCGTTCAAATGTTTATTTACCTTTTACTTCACTGCTATTGGCTGCCTTTCTGACAGATGACAAATCACTGATGGGTTGAGACACCCCACGTGCCAAGAGGCGGCACTCGAAAATGTATGGCGTCCGTGCAGGCAGGCTCTCAATTTCAATTTCAATTCAATTTCAATATTTGTTCAATACCACAGGATTTACAATAATATAATTAATTAAGAAGAAAGAATAATACAAACATAGGGTATTAGCTACCTAGAAATAACCAAAAGAGCTAATCGGACTAGATTCTTGGTTTGCAATCAAACCCTTGAGAATCAAGAGATAAAGACACGGCGGCCATGTTGGTTGAACAAACAATAGACACTAATGAGCAATCTTTTGTTGAAGTCCAACCAAGATGCCGCCGTGACGTGTATTGCAAACCAGCAATAGCAAGACATTGAGATTATCATAAAGATAAACATATTATTCTTAAAGTGTATATGACACGAAATTTTTTCTTTTAAAAATCGATTACATACGAAGTGAATAGTGGGATGGTTCAGTATTTTGTGATTTGAGCTTCGCATTGGCGAGTTATAAAGGATTGAAATCGTGATATGCCAATTCGATGACGTCAGAGTGGGTTTTGCTATAACTTCTTTATCATGTATATCAATTGTAGAAAACGTTTTGCCAGATTAAAAAATGTCAATAATTTGCACAATGGTGGTTTTGTATAATAAATGAAACCACTTTAATGACAATGACATGCTTAAACTTGGAGAAACTGAGAGTCCTAAGAGAATCATGAAAGTCATTCCAGAGAGCAGCATCTCTAAATTGAATATTAAAATTACCATAATTTGTTCTAGCAGCTGGAATGCAGAAGGTATTTCTGCAGGCCAGTCTTGTTTTGTACTTCTGTCTTGAGGATATAGGTATTAAAAGTTCAGCAAAAATTATTGTGAAATTTAAACATGAAGGAGCAATTTAAGTAATATATAATGTCAACTAATTTTAAAATACCTAGGCTTTTAAATAATGTCATCAAACTTCGATCATGTTATCACTCTGACCACTCGCTTTTGAAGTACAATAGGCCATATGCACTAACGGGTCACGTGACCCAACTTTCTCAAATCAAGCAGCAGTGTCAAAATGAACTCCAGAAATGAAAAGAGCAGCTCGATATTAGTAAAAGGGCGAAGTTTCAGCTTATAATGTTTAACACAGCAGAAATGGCATGAAATATAAAATTGCAAATTTTATTAAGATTCGTATGGAAAAATGTGCTGGATGGCAAAAAATGCCATCCAATGCATTTTCCAAACAAATTATTAGAAAACACTCGATTTTATATTTCATGTCATTTCTCCTGTGTCAGACGTTATGACCTGAAATTTCGCCTTCTTACTAATATCGAGCTGCTCTTTTCATTTCTGGAGTTCATTTTGACACTGCTGCTTGATTTGAGAAAGTTGGGTCACGTGACCCGTTAGTGCATATGGCCTATTAGAGGTCGTAAGCTTGACTCATATGTATTACCCCAGATAATTGCACCATATGTTACAAATAGGCCCGCAATGCGTGCATGTGGCTACTATAATATGGTACAATACAATATCAGATGGATCGGCAGACGCTGAGCCACTCGAGGTGTTGGGCTGTAGTAATCACTCGACCATGGCCGCCAAACAAGACACTTTGAAGTGCTCGTCTTTCTGCTGGAAAATATCCGAGATCGTCAAAAAAACGGACAAATTATTTACGAACAAACACTTGACCCAGTGCTGGAAAGCTGTGCCTGATTAATGGTGCAAAATAGCACAAAATCATAGTAAATATAGAGTGAAAATATAGAGTGAAAACCTTCAACCAACGTGTGAATAAAAGCACATGGAAGAAACGTAGGCATGTTTCAATCGATAATAAGTCGACAACCAGACGAGAGAGTTTACGGCAATCGAAACATGTCGTCGAGCGCCGATGTTGTCGCCGATAAACTCGATAGCCACAAAAATTATCGCCAATAAACTTGATGAGCACGAAAATATTCGAAAATACAAAAGTCCATTGAAGAAACATCGAGCAGATATAGGCCTTCGGTGTTGATTGAAGAATTCCGATCACTGTCCGATTCCGAACACTATCCGAAGATTAGGACTACTTACCGACGGACTTACAACTCGATAGCATAGTGGCTACATCTCCATATATGGAGATAGTAGCCAAAAAATTGGATAAATAAGGGAGTAATATAGCTGAGTCAGTAGATATTTATTAGTATAATGACGTAGTTTAGAAATTATACCAATGCTTCTTGAAATTTTCTTTGTAAGTTGGTGAATATGTTCTAGGGAGAATATGAGGCTGGAAAGAATATGAAGAGAGGATATTAATAAATTTAATTGTGTCACACTTATGTAAATTGATATTAAAATCTCCCATGAATACAGCTAAGTTTGATTCACTATGAATAACATCAATGGTTATGGCCCCTTTGACAGGACCGAAATGACAGGTTTTTGCACCTTTTTGCGCCATTTCCAGAAAAATACTGGTGCGAACCTGTGCTTTACTCCAAGATCTAAACTATATTTCGTGAGTGTAAATGTTAAGGTATCAGGGTACCCCAAAAAAACTCTCAAACCACCGGTTTTGAGATTTTTTGACAATCAAATCATCTCCAAAAAACAGAATCTTAAAATATTGTTTTCCTAAAAAGTTAGAATCAAAAAACGAATTTTGGATTTCATTTGAAGGGAAAAGCTGTTGACAAGCGAGTACTCACACACCTACATCACAGTGTGGTAATTAGTCACGCAACAGACTTCCCGCAAATATTTCACGATTGTTTACATGAAATTACACTTGTTTGAATACCGTACCAATGTGTACTGGCCATGTATGTAATTTCCCGCAAGCACGAAATGATTAGGCAACAAGCACTGCACGTTGTGTGACTGAAAAACAGATACTCTGGTCACTATCTGTCAGTGAGTAATTAGATCACATTGTCATGGTATGGACTAATCTCTTATGTAAACAGAGGCACATTGACTTTCTTTTGGCTTTTTCTCAAAAGACGAAATGCCAACAAATAGGCTCAAATTTTGAGCTTCACAAAAACCATGTCTGATAATTGATCTTCAAAAGGGTGTCTCCGATTTTTGATTTTTTCTTTTTTTCTTGAGTTATTAACTGATTAGTAAAAAACAATGTATTTTTAGCATACCGAAAGTTTAGCGGCAAATAAAAAAGCAATGGGGCAACTTATCGAAAATCGGAGACACCCTTTTGATAATTGATATCTCTAGAGTACATAAAGACAGTTATCTTGAATTTCCGATCAAATGCGGCTGACAAGGAACTCACCGAATAACGCTATATGAAAATTCATTGAACTCCACTTATTTCTAAAACGCGTGTTTCTTTTGTGTAGACCATTAGTTGGAATCTCCATTTATTTAGCTTTCAGAAAATGTATACTTTATTGGGGTTTAAATGGACGGATTCTGTCTTATGGCGTCTTGAATGCATACCAGTCGGTAGGGGTACCCTGATACCTTAAATGCCATTGATTTTTGAAAAATTCCAAGTACACTAGTCGAATTCAAAGTAACCCCACTTTCCCCTCATCGTGGCGACGTGAAAATGTGACCTAATTTAACATTAAAATTCTCAAAAGTAGAATGTAAATCTGATCTAAAATGCAATTCACAGGAAGGGTTTTATCTACAGGTGTTAGATTCTGGCGTAAAATCGATGGGTATCCCTCTCGTTCGGCAGCGAATAAGCAGTCTAAGATGGTCATTTGAGCGTTTTAACCAACGTCACATGCCACGCTACCAACTGCTTATCCCCAGAAATAATATATTTTGCAGCTCAAAAATGTCAGTCACCCTTGAAACTACAACAAATGACTGTTTCATTGGGAATTTTTTATTTACTAGAAATATTATTATATAAAGATTTTATTTCCCTGAGACTTCGAAAATACGATTTATTTCCTTGCTAGGTTAGTTATCGTAAGTAGCGTGACATTTTGGTTCCTTTTGAAGTCGTTCAGTTAAATCATAAATAATCGGAAAGTCTTGAATGTTTTGCTTAGCTTAGTTTGAAGACGACATGAATAAAAAGAAAACTGTTAATTATGTTTTGAGTGATAAAATAACTAGCTAGGTTGCGAAGGTCAGTCGCTTTTCTGCGCTCGCGCCACCCCATGGTGGAAGCGTATTTCTAGTCCAACATGCACTTCTCAAAGCTTCTCAAAACTACAAAACTGACTGTAAGACAACAGTTATATATATACCGCAGTAGGAACATGTACACACTACTAACCTCAGCTCATTGCACTCAATTTGCAGAAGTGTGGGCAAATGATGGATGGGGCTACCGGATGGGGCTGTGTTTGATTAAAAAAAACAATTTTGGACGAAGAAAATTGAAAACCAACACTAACAAGAAAATAAAATTCTTACGTCCATCAACAGTGAAAAAAAAATTATGCCAAATTACCGCCTTCCTAAAAGATGGAACTTTATAAACTAACAGACTATCACCCCACTGCAAAACACAAGTATGCTAGTAGGCTAATATATCTGCTGCCCAATCATCTGTTTGGCACATTATCATCATGTTCCCGAAAAGTATACATGGTGTTGGCTCGGCCTTTATAATTTAGGTATTTTCCTTATCAGTATTTATCGTCTGGGTAGGGAGGGGGGATTTACCTGGGGGTAGGTGTTGGAGGATTTTGGGTGGGAGTCCACTTGGTTTTGGAAGTATGAGTGGGGGTCACTAGGGTAAGGATTAGCGAAAGGGAAGGTAGCCTGTGAACGAAAACACCCGGGCGAAAACATAATAGCAGTGTCTGTCTATTTCTCCTTATAAAAAGTTTCACTTGATATTTACTTGAAATAACTCCAAAGACATATCCTCACAAGTAATTTCCACTCCAATAAGGCTAGCAACCTTGCAAACGATTTCTGATGAATCTTCTCCACGCTGCGCCGGGATACCACGGATTTCAAGGCATTCTCGTCGGCCATATTGTTCAAGGACATTTAGCCAAGTTTGTAGACGATCGCAGCGGTTTTTGAGAGATTTGTAGTTTGGTAGTCATTGTAGTTGAATGTGTCCATGTTTGCTCTTCCACATTATTATATTTTCCCTCTTCTTTAACATGTTTAACGTTTATATTTATTGAGCAAATGGAATCCGACTATTTAACTAAGGCTGATCTGGATGAAGTCCTAGAAAAGATTTTCAAAGAAATCTATCAAGAGAAATTATCTTCTTTAGAAGAGTCGCTGGGATTTTTGTCTCAAAAATATGATGATCTCCTGTCCAAGTCATCTAAACAGGAAGAATCAATTAAGCTCCTAAAGTCAGAGAACCGAGCTCGAATATGATCACTCCCCTTCCTCTCCCCAATCCCCTTTCTTCTCTCCCCATTCTCCCTCCTTCCCTCCCTTCCCCTCCCCCCCAAAAACACACATGAGAGCCTGAAGGCAGGCTACTTGAAATATGGTACCCCCTACACTGCAAGAGGCTATGAACATCTGAGCGAAAATGAAAAAAGTAAAGTGGAACAAATTAAATATTTAATGGACACATTTTGTGTTGGGGATGAAATATACCATGAGCTGTGAATGATAACAAATGGACTACCCAGATCTATATTATTAAGCAAGCTAGAAGTGAGTTAAATAAAATATATCATATTGAAATAACTCCTTGCAGATATCCTGGGGCAATGCTAAATTCCAACTCCACCCTTAGAAGACACATCAGGTAGCTTTTGAAAGAGCAACCACAACTACAAAATGAAAAATAGGCAGAATAGGACTGCATGTAGCTACTGCTGTGAAGCCAGTAATCAAACGAATAGACAATGAGTTAAGAAATAATCAAGAGAAAAAAATTAATAAAAAGAGAGAAATGAAGGAAAGAAATTATGGAGAAAAGAAATGTAACGTGAAAAGAAATAGTGTTGTGATGTTGGTGTAACAGAAATGATAATGTAAATAGTAAATGATTGCATTTCCACCGAAGTGGCTCTTTTGAACAAAGTAAAGCTATAAATATATAACTTATGTAAGCTTTAATAATGAACTATAATAACAAAAATAAAAACAAACGTTTGAATCAAAGCTAAGAGTGAGATTTCAAGTGTTCACAAGTTTTACACAAGTACTTTCAGTAAACGATATGAACGGAAATCGACAACAAACAACAGTCTGGCACAGCTCCCTTGATCTACACGAAGAGAATAGCTACGAAAATAACTGTTATTTAATCAACAAGAACATTTGGTAATCGTAACAATCATTTATTTGAGAGAACATATATAATAGAACTGTAACTAATTGTAATAGCAATGCCTGTTCTAATACTGTGCTAAACAAGTACGTAATCGTCACTGAACTGAACAACCACCTTGGTTCGGCGTTTGCCTGGTGGAAATTATATAAAGACTGTCAAAAAACCTGAACAATTATTTACGAGGAAACACTGGACACATCAGCTGAAAGCTGTGCTTGATTACTGATGCAGAAAAGCACAAAATCATTGCAAATAGAGACTAGAGTCTTACTTTTACCTCACTCGTTTTAAACGTAAACATTACACATCGAGCACATGGAAGAACGTAGCTTGGACGTTGGTTGCAATCGATAAGAAGTCGCTTGTTGACGCCGGTCGAGACGAGAATAGAACAAAAATACATCTGGTATCATCGTGAAAAGGTTTTCTAGTCTTCACTCGTCTTCGTTCTAGCTTGTTCGAGTCATTCGACTCACTCCAATCGGATTTTCCGAACGGAATCTGAGTCAACCCGAAAATTTGGACACTTACTTACTTACGCACTCGATGGCATAGTAGCTACGCCTTCCCAGAAGGCAGTAGCTACAATGAAAAAAATACAAGTTAAATTAGTGGCGATGGGGCTAAAATGTCCCACACCACTAATTTCATGATGTTTTCATTTACTGTTCAGTTGGGAGAGAGAGAGTCATGTCTTCAAAATACAACAGAAGCATTGCAACAATAAATGGGCCTGACAAATATGACACACTACAGGCATCATTCACTACACTGTTTAATGAAATCAATCGGCTGATTGAGAAAGGTACAATATCTGTTGATGAGCAAGAAATCAAGTTAGAAATGTTTCTTGGTGGTGATATTAAATTTCGTTTGATGATTATGGGTTTATCCAATGCCACAGTTAATTATGCCTGCCTCTGGTGTATGTAGATAGATAGATAGATAGATAGATAGATAGATAGATAGATAGATAGATAGATAGATAGATAGATAGATAGATAGATAGATAGATAGATAGATAGATAGATAGATAGATAGATAGATAGATAGATAGATAGATAGATAGATAGATAGATAGATAGATAGATAGATAGATAGAGAGAGAGAGAGAGAGAGAGAGAGAGAGAGAGAGAGAGAGAGATAGATAGATAGATAGATAGATAGATAGATAGATAGATAGATAGATAGATAGATAGATAGATAGATAGATAGATAGATAGATAGATAGATAGATAGATAGATAGATAGATAGATAGATAGATAGATAGATAGATAGATAGATAGATAGATAGATAGATAGATAGATAGATAGATAGATAGATAGATAGATAGATAGATAGATAGATAGATAGATAGATAGATAGATAGATAGATAGATAGATAGATAGATAGATAGATAGATAGATAGATAGATAGATAGATAGATAGATAGATAGATAGATAGATAGATAGATAGATAGATAGATAGATAGATAGATAGATAGATAGATAGATAGATAGATAGAGATAGATAATCCATAAGGATGAAAGATGGGACACAACCAAGACATTGGATTACTTGCAATCGCGATCCAATCCAATCAGGAGAACCCTTGATAAAAATGTTTTTACCTTTTTCAGTCCATAAACAAATTAAAGAAGCACAATAGAAAAACAACAACTATATATAACTTATTGTTGACCTTTTTGTGACGTCATACACAATTTTGTTTTAATTTATTTTACAACTTTAATCATTATTGCAATTAAATACTATTTGAGATGAATTAGTGATATACTTTGCATAACAGCTGCCCCAAAAATGTTGTTTGCCAATAGGATGAGCCAATAGGATGAGCCTCAGAGTATGGCGGACGGTAGATCGCAATAGTCTTTAAGGCACGACCATGCACAGAGATATTCCACTCGGAGAACTCGAATGATCGCTTTTCGCCACCAGCAGTTAAAGACACTTTTAGATTACTATTGAACATAGCGCCAGTACCACCGATTTTTTATAATTATTATTATTATTTGTCGACGTACCCCATAATCACACGTGATGTAGCATACATTTGACACGCCCTCACAAGTTACAGCCCACTCAATCAGCTCCACTGCCACCCATGCATTAACTACCAATGGGTATACAAACTTTTAGATAGGTAGGTAAAAGATAGGTAAAAGTTTGTTAGTTTTCCAAGTAAGCGGATCGACTGTTTCGGGTCTCCGGCAACCAGACTATAAAGCTTAATTATCAACTAAAAGAGAACATTGGCTGCACACATAAACCACTACTTAATATTGACTTGACTAAAGTAATCCCTGATGAGCTTCATCTGCTGTTAAGAATTACAGATAGGTTACTTCAAAATATTATAGACGAAGTTGACCACAGGGATAAATATCAAGAATTACTTAATCCAAGGAGACCAAAGCAAGTTTTCTTCACAAAGCTTGTCAATAGTATTAATGACCTTGGTATTTCATTTTCTGTATGGAACAAACCTAATGCAGATGGATCACAGAGTAATATCAAAGAATTCACAAGTCTACTAGGCTCAGTAAAGAAAACTATAATTAATGGCTTGCCTTCTAGACTCCAAGAATTTATATATCCAGGTACATGTTCCATAGTGAAACAGACCTGGGTGGATTTTCATTAAATATACAATAACGTTGCAAATTTTAATTTGGAAAATCAAGAGGAAAAAGACATAGATAAGACAAAGCTAGGGTGACACCCTACATGCATGGAATGGCCTATCATATTCCATTTCTAGTAAGTAAGCATGGCTGCCTCAAGAAATTCACTGGCCAAGGGGTGAAAAAAAAAACAACGACAATGCAAAGAGAGTGATATTCAACAAGTCCAACAAATGGGACTCAGAGAGTGATATCATTTTATCAGAATGCAGGCAATGGGAGTTGAAGGAACACGAGCGTAGTCATGGTCCATACACTAAACGGAAGCTGGAGTGGTGGAGGAGTGAGATCACCAAAGCAAGGAAGCAGATGATAGTGAATTATCTACCTATGAATGAGCCTGAAGAGCAAAATATGCATGACCCTACTGAGACGTACAGAACAATGCATGTAAAGGAACTTTAAAGGAACATTAAAGTCAATCATCTTGTCAAGCTTGATAAAAACAAGCTGCACATATCGCTAGTCCAAGTGGCAATAACAGTGTTTCATATATCAAAGAAACTCACTTTAATTTGGAACTCAAACCAGAGCAACGGGTGGTACAACAGGAAATATATGTTGGCGATTTTTGCCCACTGGCTTCGGTAAAGGTCGTATTTCGTTTACAGCTTCTCGTAATGCTCTCTCGCGAAAGAACTGTTGAAAATAAAAACCGTCCAACAGTCTTGGTTATTACACCTTTAGTTAGCATCATTCAAGCAGATCAGATTCTTGAAATTGAATCATTTCGTCCGTCTGGACTTTGTTGGTTGTGATTTGGCCAGCACTCTTAAAGACCTTGACAGCCTTTCTCTGATGAGAGCACGCTGGACAAACGATTCCTACAATAGGTTAGAATATCTGAAAAATAGGCAGTCATGTGGCTACTATTGTAAAAAGAAAATTGAAAATCAATATATAAATAATTGGACTTCATGCCGAATCTGTGCCGAGTAATATATAGGGAATCTCTTGACTGTAATACATGATTCAGAAAATTAGTAGACCATCTTATTTTCAGAATTGAACATTTATGATACATCATACAAATAAAATAGCAATTAATCCCAATACGGTCTATCAACGAGCTGAAGCTGTAACCATCATATCAGATTTTGCTATGGTAAATATATAAGATTCTTCAACAGTATGAGGTAGAAATTATGCAATATTTTATTTTTTAAAGTTTTGTTGACAATGGAAAGCTACAAGTAATCGGTCTTATCGGATTATTATGAATGCAAGATCTATCTCGCATGTCGGAGTTGAGTTGTAGAGTGACGTTAAAAGTACCTTCACAACCAAGTTTTGTAATTTTCGTGTAATTATTCGTGTAATACCGTTTTAGATCAAGGTAAATTGAGATGGAGTTTGATAAGTAGTTTACATAATTCATGTCCATGTTGTATCTGAGGAACAGATACTCGCCGTATCTACCAATACAACACGGCAGCTCATTATGTCAATGTTACTTACAGTTCTGTAAGGTGGACCAGATTAACCACATGCTGTCTTTAATATTTTTTATTGGCAAGCATTCATTGTATAATTGTATACTACAACCGATCACGATAACAATGACTACAGCCAAATCTAAGACATCTTAACTTCAATGATGGCACCAGAAGAGCAGGGAAATGTGAATATTTTGGTTCATTTATATATATTTTATAGATTTTCTAGGTTTATTTTTTACACTTTTAATTAGTATCGTCAATGTAAAGCGCTTTAGAATATTTTAATAGTTAAGGCGCTATATAAATGTTATTTATTATTTATTATTATTATATCAGCTGCAATGTACAGGGACAAATTATAAAACATTCACTATTCCCCAGACTTTGCAACAATCTGAAGGATAATTTTTGAATAAACTCTCAGTACAAGAACTAAATGGTTCTAGCATCAGATGTGGAGTTGTAGAAGTAAAATACCCAATGACAAAATGAGAAGTTACACCTCTTGATCCACAGGCAATGGAGAACATAGGCAATTACCCAATGTTAAAGAATCATATGTATTATTCCCAGGTTAAAGGACAGATAGGAGTGACAAATGAGCCAGTGAGGTGGAGCCAGGTGTGACTTGTTGTTTACACAGAGAAGGGGCTAAGCATAGAGAGGATTATATTTAACTCTATAGTGGACTGTGAAAGCAGAAGATCCAACATTAACAAGAGAGTTCATATTAGACAGGTACAAGGTTATGTTTGAAGGTCTAAGTCACATTTTCAAGTACGTTAAATGAAATGGTTTATTGTAAATACAGCCAAAGAAAGCAAACTGCCGGACGTCATACAGTGCTTTATCCCTCAAGCATACGGCATCTATAATTCACGGAACCTACGGACCCAACGGAACCGGCTGTAAATTGCTAGAAATAAATAGAAATTACATGCAAATGTTATAAATGTTCTCCTTCATTCATGGCCTCTCTCGTGAGATGTATCTTATAGTGAATATTTACTCGATGCGATTGCAAGTAACAGTCACAGTCACACAGCGATTATGACATTTACAACTAATGTTGACTCATAGAACACCTTACATACCCCAAATAAGAGTTCTAAAAGGATAGTTCGTCTTTCATTTTGGCAAAAATAATCGTTTTATCATGTGGAAATCCCACAAAATCCGTGCAGCTTGGCGCCATTTTGAAAACACTTACAGGAAACCCAATTTTGAGATGGTGACTTCGTCTTCTCTGTAAGTATCCTATAATAATTTGTGTTTTTTACGCACCTTCTGAAATCCACTGAATGAAAATTGAGTGCAATTTCAGTCATTATCGTGAGATTCATAGTGATTCTCAACTTTTTTTCTCTAAACTGAAGCTGAACTTCCCCCTCCCTTCCCTACTGGAGAGCCGCTACGCAGACTATCATTTCAATGGTTTATGCAAATTTGCGATCGATGGTGAAATACTGTCATCTATACAGGAAAGTCCTTCCACGAGTTATTGGCAGCGCGTACATGGACTCGCATTCAGAAAAACAATCTGCTTTAATCCTGTGGTAATTCTCTTATAAATATTCATAACTTCGCATACGAGAACAGGACATCCTTCAATTATCTATGGTAAGTACTTTGATTTTATTTTTTAAGCCTGAAAGAATATAATTTACCTCTTGTGCTATTAGCACATCTTCAGTCGAAAATATTTACGATTTCTTGTATTCTGATGCGTCATGTGGCAAACAGGCGACTTGCATGTTTGATGGCAGCAAGTAGGATGGGCTTAACATTGCTAGAAGATCCCAACGGTGCAAAGAACCGATGCTTCTACCAATGTGTCGGGAAATTTATTGGTATACCATTGAACAGACAATGTGGTGGATATGGTACATCAGTTTATGATCTCAAACCAAATGTGGAGAGCGTTAACGAGGTATAGAGTTTTCTATTGAATTTAACATACAGCTATTTCAAAAAACGGAAACTGAATACTGCATACTGAATAGTACATTCCAAGACCAAAGGGCATTGTGGGCCTCGTTATTTTGAAATAAAAAGTAAATATACAGCGATTTGTTCGCCATATGGAGCTAGTATATGGTTTCTGATGGAATACACAAAAAATAAAATAAATTATTATTATTTATATTACTTTAGACAATATTACACGAGTCCCAAAATACATTTCGGTCTTGGAATACACTATTATTCATTATCAACATTATTTGAAATAGCTGTATTTTTTAAGTTCTGAAGAGGAAAGCGGGTTTTTACTGTATTTGTCTTGTTTTTATTATAAAGCTTGATGATGATCCCCCGTCCCCGATAACAATCAGCTCTGGAGAAGAGGAAGCCGATCCAACTGATGCCGAAGACATAAAGACCAGTGAAGTACATAACACATTCTGATCTGGAAAGTTTACTGAGTATATAAAAACCCTTATTCCGATCATGAAAGCTTCAATGATTGCTTCGGTACGTACTCGAGCAGGTTTAGGGCCCCCGCCGCTACGATACTACACCAATGATTCGGAAAGCAACAACTTCCGGTTAAAACACTGGCTCGGTTTCAGGGAGAAGTCGATGCCCAAATTTATAGAGGAAATTTCGTCTTTTATAAAGGCAGAAAAATATGACGTTGAAAAGGCTTACTGTAATCTCCCTGGAAAATACTTTGTCCGTGAGGATTTCCGAGAGCAGTTGCAATGCGCCGAATATTTCAAGCTCTCTGAAAAAGTCATCGTCCATCAGCATGTCGGATTTGCTTAGTTTTTCTAACATTCCCAACGTGGTTAATCAATCTCTCGCTGACAGTGGCATCGTGTCCATACCATATGACAAAGCTGGGATTACTATCAGTAAAAAATATATGGTCTGCAGCGGCTGACCAAAGGTGTTTTTTTTTCTGTCTCAATATACATCTATTTATTTATACAGTAAGGTCGTCCACAGAAAGACAACTTTTTAAAATGCCAGTCTAACAACGGTTAATTTATAGGCCCACCAGTCTGCTATAAACATAGTTTTCCTCCTGGTCATTATTAGCCCACCTCGACATTTTATAGGGGACACGTCGGGCACCAAAGCGCACGAAATCGGCAAAAGTTTTCGGGAACATTCGCCATATTGGACGTGCGTATATTTTGGAGGACTGGTGACTAATTAATTTGTTTTCAAAGTGGTCTTCTTTGCCCTCCCCTACATAGTAGTTTTGTCGTTTTAGGAGTTTTTATGGCGGGAAATGAAAAGCCACGGTTTCAAGCTTTCATTGAAGACAAAAACAAAGCGACGATGGCACTCTCGCGCGAAAATATGAATTTTTGAAGATCGTCGTTTCATCGATGTTCATAATGTTTGCTTCAATTAGTCGAAAACAGCTTGTTTTTGGCTTCATTCATTTTCTTTCCGTTCATCCTTAATGAACCACAATGTACTTCGTTGTGTTGTTGGGAGTATAAATTCCAATCGTATCGTTTTCAATTTTTGATTTTCACACCGTACGAATTTATTTTACGGTTTTTGTACGACTGATAATGACCAAACGAACCTACAAACGGTTCCCAGTTGGATTATATATGGGACTTCAAGGTCAGAAGCGATTCAACCACAAGAAAATCTGGAATGTTTATACACAAGTTCAGACGAAGACAGTGGAGTTACATAACAAAACAAAACGTCTGAAACGTCTCGCAGAGAAGGTAACTTACCATTAAGTTTCTCATAATTACTTAGCATAATCTTTAGTAAATGAAGTAGGAAATTGGTAGGAAATTAGCTAGTTTAAAGTCCATGCACATGTTATATTCGAATGCACGAATATGTAATAATTAGTTACTTATCATTTGAACTGGCACTACGGATTAGCTTAAATTTGTTTTGAAAATAAATTTCAAATAATTATTTAAGGTAGAAGAAGTAGACAGGGAGATAGATAGCTAATGAGTTTGTAGTCAGGACTCCGCCGAGGAAAATAACCAAGTACCTTTCAGAGAAGTCAGTGAACCACAGACGAATGGACCCAACTCGGTAGACCTTTGTGCTTGCAAATTAACATCACTTAAGTTTATGCCTTGGACATTAATTTTGTTCTTTATAACAGATATAAAGACGACAGTTTAAGCATGGTTCTAACAGAGAGAACATTGAGGAAAAGAAGAGAGGAAATGTTAATGGCTGCTCAAGAGATTCATGGGGGCAGTTCAAGGGATGGCACACCTGGGGAAGTTGGCCTTGTTGATGCAGTGCTGAAGAAATGTAGTGAGAAGATAGTGGAGCAGGAAATTCAAAAGAATAACAGGATGAAAAACAAAGTTTTACCTACAATATACAACAAGAAAGTCAAGTCATTTGAAAGCTCTAATGATAATTTGGTTAGAAGTGTTTCAGTGTACTACAGTGGGGGTGTCATGGGTAAAAAAAAGTACCGCTCTGTTTATAGGGATAGTGCATTTAAAAAGTCAGGTGGTAAGTCAAAACGTATTACTCTAAATAACTATAATATACCTAAACTTGTGCCTTATAACAAGTTAATGCCATTCATCAAGAACATCAATATTGGTAAGTTACATGCTGTTAGAGATTTATGTGATGGCCTTTCAGAGCAGGATAAGGTAAGTGGTGTTTACAGAGATCTGACTGAATTGGTAACTAATCTAGCTTCATTCTATATAAGTGAGGACTCTTATGATCTTGTTTGGTTTGGTGGTGAAAATAACACTTTTCATGTGTCCATAGGTGGAGATGGTGCTCCCTTTGGTAAAGAGGAAACGGTGTGTGCTTGGCTAGTGAGCTTTCTTAACATTGGGAAAGCTGTTCTTAGCAGCAATGAAAACTATCTTTTGTTTGGTGCTAATTGCACAGAAAATTGTGTTCCTGTCTCTAGGTTTTTAAACAAGATCTCCCAAGAAATTCAAGAAATAGAGCAAAAAACCTTTTCAGTTCAACTTATTGATAACACGTTTGTTAATGTTAAATTTGTTTTCTCTGAATTGCCCAATGATATGAAAATGCTTTGTTTTTTGGCAGGTGAGCTCAGCAATAGTGCCAAGTACTTCTCAACCTTTGCGAATGTAAACAAAGAGGACAAAAACAACATCAATGGCACTTTTTGCTTGGAGGGTGGAGACTCGTGCACCTGGAAACCATGGGCATATACTCATCGTATTCAGGTTGCTAAGAAAGTGGAGACCTTGAAAAAGACCCTAGAAAAAAAGAAAATAACACAATCAACTAAGAGGAACAAAATCACCCAGTACATTTCCACTTGTAATAGCAGACAAGAATTTGTACCTTTGTTGGGGAAATTAATTGACAAGACTCATGTTGACCCCTTACATGTGAAAAATAATGCATGTGCCCATGCTCACAGGTTGATTATAAATGAAGTGTTATCCTTAGCTAGTTTGCCTAACAACGCCTGTTTTTTACAGGTTCCACATACATCATGTTTTTTTAGATACATCGATGCCATGCGTACAAAGTGCAATCTTTCAAGATTGGCCAAGAGAATAATTAAGAGTCATAGTCTGTAAAATTCAAATATTGTGTGGACAGGTCAGTTCATCGATTTGGCTATTTTTTTGCTGGCAAACTTGGTTGAGGGTCCCCATTATTAATTGGAAGGTTTTACATCGAAAACGACAAATCCCTCAAAATTAGGGGGGAGGGTGTTTTTGACCCCCCATGATGGGTATTTCAGTATGGCTAATCTAAGGGAAGTTAAGACCTCCAGATCCGCTGCGCGATAAAGTAAAGTGAAAAATATGTGTCACCGTCTTAAAGTACATCCTTTGTTCTCTTCAAAACTGTTAATAGTTTTTCAGAAAATTAAATAAGACTTCCAATAATGCCCGCTGAACAATTGTATATTTTGCCTTTGTTGAATAATCGAAAATATAAGACTTTTTCAGATGCTAATATCACGAGTTGGTATTTCGAATTAGAAGTCGTTGATAAGTTTTACAATTAGTTTAACATCAGTACTAGTCAGACCAAAAACAAAAAACTCGGCAAAATTAGATGCGCCATGAAGAGCGCTCCTAGAATCACAGGTATTTCCCTCTGTCAGACAGATATGCTAATTAGTTAGGATTTTCATAAAGATCCGTCAAACTTACTATTATCAAAACATTTCAACCATTCTACTTTTAATTTAGAACGTTTATAGCTAAAAGAACTCATATTGGAAGTTGAGTGGCTTTAAAAACATAAATTAAAGGAGCCCGCTTTTAGTAAAAATCTATTATTCAGCTTGTCGCGTCAACAATCAGTACACACCGGCCACAGTCAGTTTGCACGTGAGGATGTAGATTTCAGATACTGAGTCCTTTGGTACAAACAATATATCATCTCTTTCATAGAAAGTGCATATCAGGTTTAACATTTAATATAATCTTAGCTCTGTGCGCTGTATGCACGTGTTAGTCTACTGAGTTTACATTTCATGGCAAAGTGTGGATTTTCTAAGCTGGATTTTGTGGACGATTTGTGTGGAGAAAAGCTAAGTAAGTCTACCAAGAATGGCGAATGCATACCCTTAAAGACCTGTCAGGGAAAAGATATAAAACAACATTTTACATCTTTGAAAGTATGGGATTCCGATATTACTAGCGAGAAGCATCTCATCTTGACCAGAGCAGGTAATCTCATTTTGATTTTATAATTATTGATATGTTTATTAGTACTGACATTTAGCAATTATTATCTCTACCAGAAGCTCTGTTATAAAAGACAAAGAGTATCAGCTATTGAAGTGTATTTTCTTGACTATCTATGTATAGGAGTATTTGATTGGACGCAGATTGATGATAGTAGTATTACCATATGTCCAAGTCATCGAGACCGCTATGGAATAAGGTGGAGGACCGGAAAAAGTAGATGCTCTATTTCAGAAGAATTTAGCTGTCATGCAAAACAGCATCCTCC
Source organism: Actinostola sp. cb2023 (assembly GCA_033675265.1). NCBI lineage: Eukaryota > Metazoa > Cnidaria > Anthozoa > Actiniaria > Actinostolidae > Actinostola > Actinostola sp. cb2023. The sequence goes on along the minus strand of JAUJYZ010000316.1, from coordinate 361,873 downwards.
TAAAGGAACCCGTGGAATCAATTATTTCCAATCACGAACAGTGTTCGAACAAACAGGAAAGATTGTACAGATAGGCATGCGTAAGTTTGGCACTGAATATATTATATATGTGAACCTCTCATAAGCGACCACTCCTATTGTCAGGCACGTTGTTGGTCGGACTGCATGTGGTAAATTCCAGCAGGTGTAGAATAAAGAATTGATCACCGACGGAATACATTTATTGATTTATTATTTTATTTAGCTTGGCAAATTGCTGAGGGTCATGTATATAATGATATATACCTGTTTGAATGATCGCATGAAGGTTTTCGTGAAAAGCACTCGAATCAATAGCATGATTATCAGACGGCAGGGGTCAAGACCCGTGCGCAGTCAGATAATCAGGCTATCCAATCAATACAACAGAACCATCGAATAGGAAACATGGCAAAAGCTATGTAGTTAGTTACCTTTTGGTGAAATTACTTGATTACTTCGCTAACACTAAAATTAACACATTTTTTTTGTTTAGGAAACAAACCCTGCAATCAATATTACATGGTCTCTTGATATTACCCATGATCCATTTCGGTATTTTTGCGGTTGCTTGAGTTCTTTTCACTGGCACCCTCGAAATAAGTGCATTTCTTTGTTTCACAGCCATATGTCCGTTATGTAGAGACAAAATCAGCAAAGTTAGGGGATTTGGAAGTGACATGGAAAACAAGGAAGTAATGACACAAGATAACCTTCTACCACATGAGAAACGAGACGGATCATCTTTAACTCCATCTACTGATCTTGATGATATCAAAAAGCCTTGTCGAAAAACCTCTTTGAACAGAAGGTTTTCTAAATCCACGGGAGACTTATTTCACGCTGACAGAGATAACTCGGTAATTGACTGATTTATGAAGAATAACGGTTAGTCCAAGCTCCAGGGGGGGGAGGGGTAGTCGGGTGGTGGATATTTCCTGTGTGGACCTTAATTTAAGGGGTTCCAACTCAAAATTAATTAGTTACGTAACATGAAAGAACAGACGAAAGATGTTGTCCAGTCACTGATTAAACGATATCAGCACAGCCACTTTAGTTTTTCGCCATATATGCTCGTACCTTTTAGGGGTTAACATTAACATGGCTTCAACAGCTCTTTTACTTTATGCGTACCTTTCAGGGGTTGTTTTCGAAACCGACTGCCGATCACCCCTACCACATTGACAAAGGGAGTACCCAACCACCTACCCCCCCCCCCCCCCCCCCCCATTGGAATGAGGGGCAAATGAAAAAAAGACAAATGAATGAAAATAATGATCGATTGATAATTTTAATTGATTAGTTCGGTTGATAGCTTGATTGATCGACTGACTGACTAACTAATTATTTGATTACAGTTATCTCCAATGAGTAAAGCAATACTTTTTACACCGATGGGCCCCGCAAAAAAGGTCGATATTGCAGCTACTCCAGGCACACCATTTAGCAGTTATAACAAAGAGAAGTTCAACGATTTTCTGGAATGTAGTGGCGTTGCACCTATCACCATCCCTGATCTTGATATTATTTCCGTCTCAATTCGAACCCAAAGACGTTATACTTCATACGCAAACGATGCCATATCAGCTGTTTTACGAACGCTGTCACCATCTAACCCTGATGCATTGTGGGAAGCGGTAGTATCTTCTACTGAAAAGGGCAAGTCTTCCAATAGTAAAAAGAGCATGTCATCAAAGAAAAATAGTGAGATATACTTAAATGCTCTGTCAGAAACATACATCAACGCCTCTAGTGCTAATGTCAAGAAACAAGTTCTCTCAATCATCGCCGACCTTACAACATGGGAAGAAATTCGCACATTTATTCCTGGATTAACCAAATACAAATTCGGCGAAGCAAGAAAACACCGCTTGCAATGTGGCCGTGGAGCAGTTGCATCATTAAAGGTAGTACCGCGAATAAGATACGATATCAATGAACTTGATCATTTCTTGGATTTTATAACGAGTCCATACGTTATTCAAGATCTTCCATTTGGCCAAAGATATTTGAAGTTATCATCAGGTGAAGTGGTTCAGACACCAAATGTGGTTAGAATTTCAGTGAAAGAGCGCATCATCGATCAGTATATAGACTATTGTAGAGACGGTGGGATGACACCATTCAGCAGAAGTACACTGCGTCGTATATTAACCGCCTGCAGCGCATCAGAAAGAAAATGTCTCCAGGGACTTGACTACTTTGCAGTAGAGGGTAACAAGGCCTTTGACCACTTAACACAATTGATTGAGTCTCTTGGTGAAAGCGGTATTGATGCGAGTATTGCTCAAGACTTCCAAACCAAGTTGAAACTTGGTAGAAATTATCTCAAAAGTGATTATAAAGTAGGTAAATGCAATGCTAGCTTTTACTTAAAAGTAGTGATAGATTAATTAGTTTTCAATCATTCATTCATATATATATCCATCCATTAATGTCTTTATTCCTATTGAATGATGAATTATTATTATATAGTCAAGTCAATCCGCGCGCTCTGATTGGCTGAAAACTGTGCTTTATCAGAGAACGGAGCACGGTTTGATGACGCTATTTTTGGAAAAGACCAAAAATGGCACAACTGGTGCCATTAGCGCGTGCACTTCACTCGCTTCCTGCGTGCTTTATTAGGGACCTTTAGATCCGACTACGAGTACGAAATCTAGTACGAGTACGACTTTTCAAACCTAGTGCCCGTACTCAAGATAATCACGTTTCACACCAATCTTTTCTCCAGAAGCTCTACTTCTACTGATGAACGACAGGGGAGGAGCGACGGCTGTTAGAACGATATTATTTTGAAAATAGAAAGTCGTACTCGTACTAGATTTCGTACTCGTAGTCGGATCTAAAGGTCCCTATTACTGAACGGAGCACGGTTGAAGCAGTTCTATTTGTTAATTATAACATAGCTACGATATAACGCGCGCTCTTTGGCTAATTAGCTAATTAACTCAATGGACGCACGCTCGCATCATCGCCATAGCGCGCGCTCTGAAATCAATTGGTGTTATAAAAGAAATGGTCAACGCTTCAGCTGTGCAAGAGTCGCACTCGGCTATGCCTGCCTCGTGCGACTCTTACGCTTCTCTCGTGCTTAGCAGCCTCCCGCGTGCATCCATAACTCGATGGACGCACGCTGAGCGTTGACCATTCCTTCAATTAATTACAAGGATAAATTTTCTTTTTCTGTGCACTTTTTTCAGGTTCATGTTTCACGATTCTCGCGTGTTACTGATCACTGCAGCCAGTATGCGTTAAGTGACTCACAGGACCCTGCATTTAAGAATCAGTGTGACCATATCCACGATGTTGTTTGCGAGCGCTGTGAAGAACTAAAGTCTGTGCTTTTTCTGGGATACAGAAAGCTGTTACGGATTCTCCAATGTTACAGAGTGAAAAAGAAGATGCTCTTTATACTTGTCAAGAGGCGATTTCCGGTATTCGTGCTTGGAAAGCACACCAGCTAAGATTAGTAAATCAGGACAAAGCACGAATCGATGCAATTGACGAGCTGTGTGACGAAGATGCTCTCATTATCCAAGACTGGGCAATGAAGTTCTTGCCAAGACAATATCGAGAGTCTCAAGGTGATTGGTTTGCGAAAAGAGGTTTCTCTTGGCACATCTCTGTTGTAATCAGAAAAAGATGTAATGAGATAGAAAGCCAGGCGTTTGTCCATATCGTCGAGCAGTGCAATCAAGATAGTTCATGTGTGGTAGCACTCATGGAGCATGTGCTGAGAACCATCAAAGAAGAAAATCCTGACATCAACAGCGTGTTCTATCGCATGGACAATGCTGGGTGTTACCATTCGGCAAACACCATTCGTGCATGTGAAGTGATCAGTAAAATGTCAGGGATTACCATCAAACGCCTCGACTTCTCTGATCCCCAAGGAGGGAAGGGACCGTGCGATCGGTTTGCAGCAACCCTAAAGAATCATGTTCGTGCTTATTCAAACGAAGGCCATGATGTTGCTTCGACGCAGCAGTTCGTAGAGGCTCTACAATCCCATGGTGGTGTTCCCAGTGCCCGAATATCATTGTTGCACAATCCACACTGTACAAAATTGAATGTGAAATGGCCAGGTATTAGTAAGTTGAACAACTTTGAATTTATAGATGAAGGTATCATAGCTTGGAGAGCATATTGCATTGGTGAGGGACTATCACTTCCTTTGTCTGATACTAAAGGTATATAACCATCTTGTATTGTGTATATAGTACCAGTAAGATATATCTAACACCCGTTTTTTTATTTAAGATTTCAGAATGTTTAACTCGGAGGGAGTGTTTTCTGTGGGAATATTTAGGCCTGTTAAACCAAGAAGAAAGCACACCAAGTCCGTCTGTAAATCCACGGACAATCACGGAAGTGACGATCTTGTAATGAAAGATGGCATTGTTGCTGAAGCAGACAATCATCAAATAGCTAGTGATTTTGATAAAGCCTGCGGTGATGATGTATGTGATGATAATGTTTACGTCGATGAAAGTGATGATAGCGATGACGATAGTACTCGTGATGTTGAAGACTGTGTGGACGTCGATAGTGATAATGAAGAAGGACTGAGTGGCGAAGATGATGATGATGATGCCGATGGGGATGGGGATGATGAAGATAACTACAACGACGAAGGAGCTGGGAACAATAGCGACGATCACTCTGGGGGCGATAGAATAAATCCTCGAGAAGAGAAATCCAAGTTGTTTGTATGTCCCAACGAAGGTTGTGTACGAGCATTTCAACGATACAAATCAATGATCAATCATGTTACCTACGGTAAGTGTCTCCTAAAGCCAGACAGAGAAACTCTGTTGGATAAAGCAAAGGTCGCCTACAGCAGAAAATTGATGTGTGGGGATAACACGTTTAAAGCTGATCAGTTCGAAGTCGTTCATGCATCTTCATCTCAGCATTCATGTCAAGTTCTGGGTGAGGGTTGGGCTCTTAAAACAGCACGGAAGAATAAGCCATTTAATGATAAACAAAAACGTTTTCTGGAAGAAAAGTTCACCATTGGAGAGAAAAGTGGAAGAAAGCTCGATCCAGCTACTGTCGCTTCCCAAATGAAGAAAGCGCGAGACTCCGACGGTGAACGGATTTTCTCTGTTGAAGAATATCTCTCCGCCAATCAAATTCAAAGTTTCTTCTCTAGAAGAGCAAAATGTAGCAAACAGATCTCAATAGACGATTATAACGCAGCTGAAGTTGAAGATGCATTAACAAGTTTACATGACGAGGCTATCAAAGAAGTACAGCTATATCATCCAATTATGTATGATGGATACGATCTCTGCAATCTGGTCGCATCAAAAAAGCTTCAAAAACTGACACTCTCTGTGTTAAGAAACATCAGTGAACATTACGAGTTACATGTTGAAGGCAAGACAGTGCGAAGAAAAGCACCATTTGTTGAAAGTATTGAGAAATTCATCAACCACTGTTCTTGTTTAATCGAGAGGCCAAATCTATAATTCTTCCACCAAAAACAGGTAAGCAGACATGGTCACATGGCGCGTAAGAGCGATTATTTGGTGGTAACACTCAGTACGATGTTCCAAAGAAGCCGTTTTGGCATTTCCCCCATTGCTTCAATCTGATAAGATGGCATAGCTTTGAATAAGCCTACATTGATAAATTTAAAGTCCAAACATTTCGTCTGTACAAGAAATTACATTGCAATTTCTTACATACCGGCCTGACGAGGCGAATCAAATATATTGCTAAAAGTGGTCTCCTTTTTAAAGCTCAACTTCCAATATGAGTTCTTTTACCTAAACGTTCTAAATTAAAAGTAAAATGGTTGAAATGTTTTGATAATAGTAAGTTTGACGGATCTTTATGAAAATATTAACTAATTAGCATATCTGTCTGACAGAGGGAAATCCCTGTGATTCTAGGAGCGCTCTTCACGGCGAATCTAATTTTGCCGAGTTTTTTGTTTTTGGTCTGACTAGTACTGATGTTAAGCTAATTGTAAAACTTATTAACGACTTCTAATTCGAAATACCAACTCGTGATATTAGCATCTGAAAAAGTCTTATATTTTCGATTATTCAACAAAGGCAAAATATACAATTGTTCAGCGGGCATTATTGGAAGTCTTATTTAATTTTCTGAAAAACTATTAACAGTTTTGAAGAGAACAAAGGATGTACTTTAAGACGGTGACACATATTTTTCACTTTACTTTAACGCGCAGCGGATCTGGAGGTCTTAACTTCCCTTAGATTAGCCATACTGAAATACCCATCAGGGGGGGTCAAAAACACCCTCCCCTCTAATTTTGAGGGATTTGTCGTTTTCGATGTAAAACCTTCCAATTAATAATGGGGACCCTCAACCAAGTTTGCCAGCAAAAAATTAGCCAAATCGATGAATTGACCTGGCCGCGATTTTTAAAATCCGCTCGAATTTTACAGAGTATGACTCTTAAATGGTTTGATGAATCTCGAAACTCAGGTAAGGAGTTTGAATACCGTTTTACTGGTAGACATTCAAGATTATTTCTTCATAACTTTATGCTATTAATTTCTTCTGTAGATAATGAAGGTAAGACAACGTCAAACGATCTTCACATTATGTCTTATGTTTGCCTTTACTTACGTGATGCTGTCTCTCTTTTTTCACGTGTTAACATTTCATCTACACAGATTGTTGAGTTGAAATTAAATTGCTTTAATTATTTCCGTGCTTATGCTCTTTTTATGAGTTCAAACCCAACTGTTTGGACTATTGGCCATATAGTCCCAGCCCATACAGAGCATATGAAACAACTTTATGACATGGGTTTGGGACTTAATTCCATGGAAGGAAGAGAGGCCAAACATATTTTTATCAGAAAATACAGCGAGAACACTCTGCCCAATCAACGATGGGAACAAATATTCCGCCATGAATATGTCTCACTAATTTGGCTGAGACAAAGGGGCTACAACACTACATCATCATCAAGGTCATCAAGCAGCTCTTCCACATACATTCCACAGAGGGTGGAGAGCCAAGAGTTATGTTATTGTGGGATGATTAAAGACTGTACAGCTGAAAGGTGTTGGTATTGCTCCCATCCTCTGAGGAAAATAATCCAGGTGTGTATAAAAGATGGAATCAAATCTATGGTTTAATAATATATCATGTTGATCTGTTTATAGCAGAGGGTTTTCAATGTTTGCAGGGATGCAATCAATCATAAAATTAATTAAGAAGTGTTTCAAAAGTCATTCTACTAATGAATTGTAGTTGTAAGTCAGATGGCTTAATGTGGATATGTATATTATTAGCCATTATTTTGTTCTCTAAAAACTGATTTAGTAAATCCTTTCATATTTCATTAAAAACCCTGCTGCAGCTTGTCATCTCAAATTTGTCAGTATATGAATATATTATAATGGAAATATAGCAGCGGCATGCAAGGTGTTACTTTGCTTACAACAATAAGGTAAGTGTTATTTTTATGAAGTACATTTTACATGCTTCTCAGGTGTCAATCCACTGTACTGCAGAAAGGTAAGTTATGAACATTCATGATGGTACATGTACAGTTCATTGAGTGACATATGTGAACTGGAAAACATCTGGGTTTCTGAGTTTACCCAATTGAATCAAAATGAAATCGCTTTACATCTATCCATGTACTACACGTAATACCATCTGTTGTCAGTGCAGGCAATAATTTTATCATTACAATATTACATGTGTATATATATTTGTTTGGGTACATGCAAAATCATCATAATTTACTTTTTGAGTCTATGCAAAAATTACCAGTAATAATGAATATATACCGTTGGAATTTAATTGAACATAAGACTTACCACCGTTAGAAAATAATTGCTGTAGTTATTAATGCAACTATACCGTTGGAATTTAATTTGACATAAGACTTACCACCGTTAGAAAATAATTGCTGTAGTTATTAATGCAACTATACCATTGGAATTTAATTTGACATAAGACTTACCACCGTTAGAAAATAATTGCTGTAGTTATTAATGCAACTATACCATTGGAATTTAATTTGACATAAGACTTACCACCGTTAGAAAATAATTGCTGTAGTTATTAATGCAACTATACCGTTGGAATTTAATTTGACATAAGACTTACCACCGTTAGAAAATAATTGCTGTAGTTATTAATGCAACTATACCGTTGAAATTTAATTTGACATACCGGTATGTTTATAGTAATCGGTATAAGTGCATACTGTTGGAGTCTAACATAGTACTTACCAGCACTGCTAATACCAGTATTTTTTTAGTAATCGGTATAAGTGCATACTGTTGGAGTTAGTAAGTTAAGTAATTCTATCTTTTGACACAGTGTTTCAACTTTAAATCCAATCACTCTAGTATGGACGTAGGCTTGAAATGTTAGTAAGTTAAGTAATTATATCTTTTGACACAGTGTTTCAACTTTAAATACAATCACTCTAGTATGGACGTAGGCTTGAAATGTTAGTAAGTTAAGTAATTATTTCTTTTGACACAGTGTTTCAACTTTAAATCCAATCACATTTGTATAAATGAATGAATTCATCTTGTATAAACTATTCATCTTGTTCATTTGTGTAGAGCATCAACTTATCTTCACATCTAGGCTGGGGGAACCCATGTAAATTCCACTCTCCGTAATAAAACTGAATGATTAACTGTCCTATATTTTTCTTATATACAAAACCAAATCTTTCTCTTGTGACACAATGACTTTTACCTTGTGATTGTATCTCGATCCTGATGTCAGTTTTCTGGTGAAGTATTTTTTCACCTCTCTAACATTTATTGCAGAAAGACATGAAAATAATTTATGCAATAAATCAAGAGAGGTGATAGAAACAACTTCAGCCTTTCGATTGGAGGCAACATAACACTGAGGTTCAGTCGCTCCAAAGTCTCCCAAAACCTGGCAAGAAGTGATGAATACATCGTAGGGAATACTGCGGGTGATTTCTGCATAGTACGGTTTTCTTAAGGCAACTCTTCCTGCCAATCTCCTATAAATGGCATCCAACCACATTCTGGACTCATTTCCAAGTATTGACCCTGCAGAAAGGGTGCGTGTGCAAAGACGTCGACGTGCAGCTAGAATCAAAATGCATCAACAAGCTTTTTAGACACTTTGCTGAAAGGTGAGTTATATTCTCAGAAGACGGAAAATGTATTTCTATTTCCAACATACCTGTTAGTTTCGTATCCATTTCGATCGTATCTTCACTTTCAGTGTTGAGAGATTGACGAACGACGGGTAACAGGACATGTTTAGCATTTTCGCGAAAAAAGTTCGAATTAAACCCTTCCCCCCCCCCGTCAAAAGAGTCAATCCATTCTTCTACAATTTCTGCCTGTCTATCTGATCTAACTTCAGGCTCTTCCTCATCTTCCTCAACGTTTAAAACCTGTTCTATTACCTCCTCACGATTAAACCTTCTATCCGCCATTTTGTTTTGGTTTTCAAATTTTCCGCTTGCTTGGGAGTCCGCTGATCACACGGAATGGCGAACATTGCCGATTTTGGGGTCATTTGTGCCCGACGTGGGAAATGTTCATGTTCCGGCCGGTTATAAGCCCCCTCAAAACTCCTTACGAGGGTGCTCATGGGCTTCCTGTGTGAGATTGGGCTTCCTGTGTGAGATTGGGTTTCCTGTACGTGTTTTCAAAATGGCGCCAAGCTGCACGGATTTTGTGGGATTTCCACATGATAAAACGATTATTTTTGCCAAAATGAAATACAAACTATCCTTTTAGAACTCTTATTTGGGGTATGTAAGGTGTTCTATGAGTCAACATTAGTTGTAAAAGTCATAATCGCTGTGTGACTGTGACTGTTACTCGTAATCGCATCGAGTAAATATTCACTATAAGTTATATCTCACGAGAGAGGCCGTGAATGAAGGAGAACATTTATAACATTTATTTCTAGCAATTTACAGCCAGTTCCGTTGGTTTCGTAGGTTCCGTTGGTTCCGTAGGTTCCATGAATTAGAGATGCCGTCAAGCATATACCACTTTAAAAAGATAATTATATCATGTTGTAAACTCAGCAGGAGTCAAATCCCAAAGCGGCTAATTGAAAATCAACTGACGTAGTTATTCGTTTTTTTTAACTTTTGTTCGGCTGTTCTCTGGGCACCAACTCTGAATTACCATAAGGTGACAAATGGATCGGACTCCATTTGGTAGATATTGATATCACAGAATTCTATTTGGTCTAAACTGCCTGCCAGAAGAGTTTGAAGCTTCATGAACATCTAGATGACCTACCTGGAATCATAGTGCTTCTTGTTGATATCTTGGTGGTATGAAATGGAGAAACACAACCACAAGACGAGCAGAATCATGACCAAAACCTGAAAATATTCCTAGAGAGAGCACACATAAATAAATAAATCGTCTAAACAGTAGTAACATGTGTCTTACGACAACAGTCACCTCCACGGCCAGTGTTACTAGTACTATTAGTAAAAGCTCGCAAGGTTGGAAGAATACTTTCTTGGTTGGTTGTGGACATAAACAGTACCGGCCACATTACAGAGAAATTCCAAATTCATCTAACACTGATCGAATAAAACGCCTCAGTAGATTGGATTCAAAAGGTCAACTCCTCAGTGTAACACTTTGTAAATTATGACACAACACTTTTACGATTTAATCAATACTCTTGTTACAGATAATAATTTATTCCATTATTATTATCATTATCTCAGTAATTGCACACATGTAATTCAATCAAACGACTGCAAGATGTTTGTTTTTAATAAATATTATGATTAGTCATACATAAATTCCAATATTGAATTATTAAGTGGATATATATATAATGATAATTCTTGCAAAATTTATTGTGACTTTCAGGTTCTCGTTTTGGAGGTCAAGCAGAAAAATAGGGCCCCGATTGGGACCATGTGTCTACTGCGATAATACTAGTAGAGTATGGCATAATAAAGAGCTGTCTTTACATGTAATTATATTTCTTGATTTTCGGATTTTGAGGGAGTGTTCGAATTATTTTTCGTAAACAAAGTCGAGACGGCCTCTGTCTCTTCGAGTTACTGATGAAACCACGTTTTTTAACTAGTTTACAAGGTGATCGAATACCAGACTATATATCAATATATGATGTAAGTTGTGGAGTTGTTATATAATTTTGCTTCAGCAGTATAATATAATTTTTGATAACTAGGCACAGCTTTCATCATAGACAAGGTGACTCGACGAAGTGGTGTGTTTGTCTGAGGTCTTTGACAACGCGAAGGCATCTCGTTCCTCCATATAAAATGGCATTAGCTGGTTAATTATCTCTCGAAAGGGCCAAGATATCCTCAAAGGAGGCCAATAACAACAATAATTATCCTTACGAGGCTCAATTCATAGATGCTGGGCTCATACATCCACTTTAACACTGGTCATCCTCATCGATCGGAGAGTGATGGTTGTGGTGATATTTCGGCTACAAAATGTGTCGAAAACGTCAAAATAACTGAAAGTGAGATTCTCGATAAAACAAACCTTAAAGCTGTGCCTAATTAGTCGAGGCAAGAAGTGAGAAAACATATCATATAAAAGTCGCTTTATACTTGGCAGTGGAGAACAACCAGTGTTTTTCCAGTCAGATGAACGTTCAAGGAAGGGATCGGCCGAATATATCAGTATTCTTATTGGATCCGATTTGATGGATGAAGTCGGGAAGAGTTCCGAGTACACGAAGTTCCTTTCGAGTATGCAACAAACATTCTTTTGTTTACAAGAAAATTCACTCTTATGGACAAGGGATATAATTCATGTCAGCAGCCATGCATATTCCATTGCATAGTACAAAAGCGGGAGTTCGTAATTATATCGGTACATGAAGTATTTTTGTCTACTGCTTCTAAGAAAGCAGTAGACACAATCAAAGGCACCATTTGGTGAACTCGTGGATTCCCGTATGTGAGTGACGAGGAACGCCTTGAAGAATACGTTAGGGCATGTTTGAGCATGGAACCAGCACATGTCATGTATATTTGTTATCTTTCGTGATCAATGTGCCGTATGTTTTACATTTCGTTCTTAGAGAGAAAATGTATTTTAACATTAAGTAAAATGTATTCAAGAAGTAAAGTTCAATGCTTGATTCAGAACATCTGTGTTGTGTCTATTTTTCATCTAGACTTCGAAATAAAGTGTTTTAAGGCGATCGAGTTGTTCACCATGTTTACAAGGGTAATAGCTTTTACAAAGGAATACCAAACGAACGAAAATATACCAATAAATCGTATAATGACGCATAATAAACTACTACTACTACTACATATTTAGCTTAGTACATGCAGAGAGTGAAACAATGATATGAAACACTTTATACCCGATAATTCGCTTCAGTGCATTTGTCCCACTAATAAACTGAACTCCAACATTTATCTTCTCTTTCTCCTTCGAAGACGACAAAGGAAACTGCCATGTGATTCAAGTCAGTGACACTGAGTAGACCATAAGTTAATATTCCATCCTCGATCCTCCCTGAATGCTTTGTAAACTTGGCTTTCTTCCGACTCGGCACAATCGGCTATACGTAATACGGTGTATAAATCCTTCACTCGATGTGTTGTAGCATATTAGTAGTTTTTTTTTACTCTATCAGAGCACTGAGTATTTGTCGCTTGCAAACTGGTTTGCTTAGAGTATACATAGTTAATTGGTTCTCAGGGTATTTCCAGGGTTGAATGCCTAAAGTCCGATAAAATACTGTCGATGCCAAGTACGAAGTACATGGCAATGGCCGCCGTTTTGTATGAAATGAGAGAGCTCTGGGAACGAGTTTACAATTTGGTACATATATTAACTTTCCCCCATCTCATCCCAATAACTCGTGGATGCTACGCAATCCACGAGTTAAAAATGGGTAAAGGGAAAAATCTGTCAAGAAGAGCCAAGAACCAAGATTACATTACAGAAATATTCAGAAATATACAGAGAAATTGTGTTCAAGATGCAATATTAAATATTATCATTGGCTGTGCACCTTGTATTGAACAGTGACATGCATCAACAAATGGTAATACCCGCTTTGCCGCATAAAGAAAGACTACAATCTACGAAACGAGGAAGAAGTAAAGGTACATTTTTTGTGAATTCTTTAACCGACAACTGGGGGGGCTAACATTTCACATACTTACTTATGTACTTTACTTACTTGCATGAAGTAGATATTTACTTTCCCGTCAGCACTTCTACCAGTCAAGACTTATAAACTGTCTGAGCATTATTCACAATGGCGGCAAACAATTTTGGGGGGGGGGGGGGGGGGGGGGGCAGCTATAGTCCAAAGCCCCTCCTACCTCAGCGGTCCCTGTAATATACCTCATTTATAATGTATTTAATAATCCTTTAATGAAAATACTCGTAAAACATCAATGTCATTAACGTCCAGATTGACACTACAATAAATGTCACGTGTCTCATCATATATTCGTTTTGCGCGCGTGATATCGATATTTATTAATTATATAGTGAAGTCAATCCGTGCGCTCTGATTGGCTGAAAACTGTACTGTATTAAACAACGGAGCACAGTTTGATGACGCTATTTTTCGGCTGTTTGGCTTGATCCAAATTTGTGAAGAAAACAAACCAAGCGCCCGCTCGATGGCGTAACTGGCGTCAGTAGCGCGCACACTTCACTCGCTAAAATGTTATTCAAAAACACAACAGAATCCTCAACTTTCTTGCCATTTTTCTCACCATTCCTGTTGTTTTTTTATCAAAAATCCATAGTTTCTATATAATAAAGCAAATAATACGACTCATGCTCTCCCTACACTTCTTTCGTGCTCTCGTCACTTCCTTCATGCTTTATTACTGAACGGAGCACGGAAAAAGCTGTTCTATTTGTTACACTGATGAGCAATTATTGTACACGTGGAGCCAATATACTTCATACTTTGAAATATATCAGCTCCACGTGCACAATAAGTGGTTGTTTCGTACGCACAAAACGAATATATGGTGAGACACGTGATATTTATTGTAGTATTTGTAATATATTTTTAGCTGGACAATGTTAATGACATTGACTATATTTATAACAAAAAAATACATAAATAAATATTGAATATATTATACACTTATCTTTTCTTTTAATTTACCATGCACATATAGGGTTTGGTCATTATTTAGAAAGCAGGTGATGGGGGTAATCATATAGGATAACAAGTGTTATCACTTCCTGTTGAAGTAATAAGCATTTGTAATGCCACTTCATTGGCAGAAGCAGCAGTCAAAAAGCATTCAGCTTTTAACAATCAACAGAGAAGCTCACTTGTTATTGTATCCAGACTTTGAAGTTGTAGAATTCCTACCTGGAAGTTCTGATCCATTTTGTCTTGAAAAGTATAAAGATCTCATTGGAAAACCATACCATATATTGTCATTCTATCTTTGTAACAAGAAGACATATGAATGTACAAAAAATAATAAACAAATAATTCCTGGGGGCCTGCCATATATAATAGGGCGGGGATTATCACAGTACCTCTTAGGGTTCAAAATCTATAATGTAATACCCTTTAGGGTCTCATAAATCTACCTTTATCCCTGCCAAAACATTTTATAGGTAGAAGATGTTTGAAGATATGTATTTACAAGTTGACTTTTGGTGGACGTCAATCAAACAGTTTTCACGACAATAGACAAAATCGGCTAACGAATTCAAAACCTTTTCCATTTCATTACCATGTCAATGCTCTACTGAAATCGAAATACAACAGAGAAAGAATCGTATTCCCAAAAGGTTTGTAATGGTCAAATAATGTAAACAGTGCGTTAGCCGATTTGGTCTATCACAGCACATTTCCCGGAGTAGTCAGTAAGACAAGCGGGAGTTTCAAGCCTTTTTCGAATTCGTTTCAATGGAGAGTTATAATGTTAAAGCAGAGAGGCATGTCTACAAAAGGTATTGCTGATATACTTTGCGTGAGCGAAACATTCGTAAGAAAAGTAATTCGACACAGCCGACGTAAAATATCCTCCGCGGAGAAAGTCCAAGGCACGAACGATTACAGGTAAAGAAAATGTCATTTTCTAAATGTGAACTGCTTCTGTTTATGTCTACATGCAGCTTTGATTGTTCCTCATTTAGCAACCGAAATTCGACTCATTCGCCAGGTGATTGAGGACAATCCGTTACTTTATTTTACGTCAAATGGGATATGCACGTGGAAATGTGCTGTGATTGTCATGAAACTGTTTGATTGACGTCCACCAAAAGTCAACTTTGTCGCCCAGACAAATGTACCTTTCGGCGCGTGTTACTGAGAACGAGTATATTATATTTAATCTAGCTAAAAATAGTTTGTTTAAAAGTAGGTACCTTTCAGGGACCTACAACTCCGGCAAGTCATGTCCAGGGTGCAATTACGAGCATAAGTGCGCCAATTGTGGAGATCAACACCCACCCGGCGTACTTAATCGATAAAACCGATAATCGATATCAATCAATCGATTAATATTGGAAATCGATGATCAATCGATGATCCACATAGCTGTGACCTTTTATCGATTGGCAATCGATAATCGACAAATATCGATCGATTACCATCGATTGGCATCGATTACCATCGATATCGATTTTTATCTATTACCGTTTATTATCTCTTTTTCCCCAAAACATATACATAATATAATGGGGCCTATAAAGGGGTCCTGGCGACATGCGACACGGCCTCAAAAAGTAGCGACATGCTATTTCTTAAAGCTGACATCGGACATCGAACTGTCGAAAAATTGTGACAGTGACATAGAAAATGAACAATGTAGACAGCGACATGCCGGTTTTAATGTTTGTGACAGTAACGTTCTTAATATAGAGTTGAAAGCCACCGAGTAACTCGTCACTCGTATACTAGTCGTATTGTACTCGTATCTCATTCGTACTAGTTGTATGTACTCGTACGTCATTCGTATTAGTCGTGTGTCGCTCATATGTCGCTCGTATGTCGCTTGTATACTAGTCGAATACCACTCACTTGTCACGTGTGATATTGAAAAGCGTCAGTATTCACTCCACGTGGCCAGAATAAGCATATCAAGTCTGGGTAGCTACAAAATGTCAAAGACATACGTTCAGCTTGAAATTCATTGTGCTGTGAAGGGCTACCAGGAATGTAAATTTGATGTCACTGTCGGTGAAGAAATTTTTGGCCGAAAAAAAGAACGGCGTAAGAGGGAAAGCATTTAAAGTCTGCAATGAAAGAGGGCAGCTAGGTCATCTGGAGCGCGGGTTGGTTGATCCACTTTGGCCCATAAACGGTGACATTCATTGGTAAGCTTCAAATAAGTGTATATTCAAAACTAAATCTTTGTTTTTCCTGGGGCCAGTCTACATCATGTTTTTTTCCGTTTGTGTCATGGAATTGATTGTGAGTGAAATTTGTCAACAGTGTCATTATGGGAGAACCTTTCAACGATCCGAGGGGAAGATGGCGTGTTGGTGGTGGCGTTAACGTTCCTGTGAAGATCAGGATTATGATGCCAATCTACAAAGCGAAGCAGCTGAAACAGACTTTGAAGCACATTGGACTAACGAGATAAGACCTACTGACACTTCAAAACACGACTGAGGGATTATTTTAGACTGTTTACGTTATATACCTGGAACTTAATCTATTTATCAACCCGGGTTATCAAATACTGTCATTTGTTATACCAGGAATTTAGGTCTTTATTTTTGTGTGTGTGCATTATAGCCGGGATTATAGTTACATTTAAATTGAAATAAACAGCGTGTTTGGTTATTATAAAAACCCAAATCGGAAATGGGTTAAAGGGCGCGTTCGTACTTACCCTACAGTCTCCCTAAAATGTCACTTTAATTTCCCCCGTAGCGAACTACACGTGCAAAATTAAAGGAATACTCTCGCAGGTAGTTTGAACTATGTCAACAATAGCACATCGTAAAAGCCGTTGTCCTACTTCTGAGTCTTCATCTGCTCGAAGATTGGGTATTATTACCGGGATTATTACCATGATTGTCTTGTTTTAAAATCTACCGTAAATCTACGCAAATCTTCTCAGGTACAAACGCACACAAATGATTTTAATTTCTAAAAAGCCTTATAGTCAAGAGAGCTTGCATTGAAATTAGAAAGCGAAGAGTTGAATCGTGAAGTTTTGCTTCAGGAAATTTCAAGTGAGTATCAAACACGATCTCATTCAAAAACATCCGGAAATGCCAATTAAACACTACAAAAGGTCGAAAATAGTCTAATAACACCTAACTGAATGTTCACAATGGAAACAGTGCGCACTGTTATACTAGCTTAAGCTGATATGTAAACAAAGACATTGAGGAATTTTCAAAACTAATCACTTGAGAAAAACGCACCCTTCAAAATTCCCCGGGCAATCCATGCACCCTTACCTCACTTTCTCTGCCTTTATCCAGTACATTGGATACTGCTTCTGCTGCTTTTGACTTAAACGTTTGCGAGGATTGAGTTCGGGAATCCACACTTTTCTTTCTTGTCTGTTTAAAAAATGCATCTAGCGGTTTACATCCTGTTTAAAAAAAATAGATTTTAAAATGTTGTATACTTGTACGCAAATTGTTTGTAGGTAAATCAATCATAGCATTTTAAAATGAAAATATTTAAAGATGGAGAGTGGAACAACTTCCTTTATTGTTTATTTCCGGGTTTCTTCAAAGTATATCTTCAAAGCGGAACCGTCCTAGTTGTTGCAGCGATTGTCAATCAAATGGTTAGTGTTACGTAAATCAATATCAATGCCGGCTTTGTCATAATTGTTGTCCCGACTATAAAAAGCTCTTCTGCGTATTACCCACGGACATAGCAGCGTACAACGATCAAGAGTTACTATACATTTTTAATATGGAAAACAGCACATCAGATGTTCAATATTTAAAGGTAAGCCTTCGCATAGCTATATCGTGTAAATGTCACAGTTTCCAACTTGTGCTAAAAAAACTTATTTACAAAATACCCTTTTTGTTTAGTTCAAAGTGGAAATACCACAAACTAAAGAAGAAAGCTTTAGGAAGTTTATGCAAGATGTGAGTGGACGAATTTTGCAAGGTAAATTTCATGCCGGGTTTCATAACAGGCGCCTCTGTATGTCCCGCGCGCACAAGTTCTCAACATTAAAATTGTTAACGACATCTTTTATATCACATTTTTATGACATTACAGAAGAGGAAAACACGGAACACTCCGATAACGAAGAAGCGTTTGGCATGGAAAGTCCAGAGGAGCTGGCTAAACTGCTGAAAGCGTGGCTCAGCAAGAAGAGGGTTTCTGTGGCCTTTGTGGCGTCCAAAGTGGTCGGACGTTCACAGGGAACCCTTTCTTCCTTGCTGAACAAACCACCGTCCACGTTTCCAGCTAGGACTGGAAGGGAGCCCTGGAAAAAGATTAACGAGCTAATGAACTCAAGGGAGACACAAGATGATCTCGTGGCCGAGTATAGAGGTGTGTTTTATAATAAAGTGACATTTTATAGGAGCTTTACTATAATCCCGGTATAATCCGTTAATTAACAACGATTTAACCTTCAACAGAAAGTAATAACCCTAAAGAAGACGCAGGCCCACCCAAGGCAAAGAACTCAAGGAAATTGTTCCAGAAACACGAGTTGGCCTCCCTGGACGCTGTATATCCAACGTCCAGGTATCCAAGCAATGGAATGGTGGACACGTTGTCCAAGTCACTTGGCCTTGACACACAACAGGTAAAAGATAGATAAGTGAAGTTTTACTCACCCTTTGGTGTTGCGTCTCTTATGACATTTCTTTCATCGAGAAACCAACCAGCTTTTATTTGATGAGCTTTATCTCCTGTTTGTCTTTTTAAAGCCCATATTGCTTGGGAGTTATTGCCATAACTCAGAGTAATTTGACAAGCATCACATGTCCAACTTGTCTCAAAATTATTTGTTGAAGACACTGTTTTGTGTCCCAAAGACTCCAGCTCTTCCTTTATCGATGAAACTTTGGTTTGTGGTGCATAACGATAGTAAAATGAAGGAAACAAGTAGTTTCTGGTGCATTTTGAAATGTAACCCTGAATTGTCTGACTCCGGAAGCTGAAGCCTGAGCTTGACATGTTATTGAACGGAAGTATATTTAGTTGCGCTAGGCTATGTAGATAATTTTGCTCCGCTCTAGAACGTCCAATAAATGATACGAAAATGTTTAAACATGAGCTGTAATCCATCTGATTCACTGATACCATTGTGGGTTTTCCTTGTGGTACGAAACCTTGTGGGTTTCGATTCGCAAGGGCATGATGTTTTTTTTTCTTTTTGGCCTTCAATTTCTCAGCTAATAATCTCAAGATAGTCAGACAACCACTTACAAACGGACAACGTTTTCATACAACTTTTTATTTGGATCAACAGGTTGGCAACTGGTTTCAGAACCATCGCCGTAGAGAGAAGGCTGGCAACTACAAACCAGGCGAATGTCAGTGCCCTGGATCATCCGGCGATTCAGGCCAATCATCATCAGCCTAACTATATTTAACTATATATAAAGTTTATTCATGATATTCACTCTATTATTTTACATCTACAATAAAAAGTAAATAAAAGATTGCTTCTGTTTTATTTATTGCGCCCGCTCAGTTACGATCAGCGGGTTCATAACCGATACTCGTTTCAGCCCGGTTTCAGGGATTGTTTTCCGCTCGTGATCCGGCGTTTTGTCGTCGTGTTTGAAGAATGCTTTACATCATAAGGAAACTGGAAAATACAACTTGATTAGGAGATTGTTTCAATGAAAAATATACGGTAAATGTAAAACGTATTCAGTGAAAACAGATACCAATCGATGTCAATCGATGTAATTAGCGGACGAGCTTCGTGTGACTATCGATTGGTCATCGATTGACCAATATCAATCGATATCAATTAACTAATTTGCATCGATTGATATCGATTTATTGATTGGTTTCCGATGATCGATTGTCATCAATTAAGTCATGCTCGAGGATCCAGCGGTTTTTGTCCGCGCTCCGAAGTCACCGGCCGAAACAACCCGCTGGATAAATTACCTACTAGTACGAGTTCTGTGGCGTGATACGCTCTCAAACGGATTTAGTATAGCTCGCATTTCAGACCCTAAAGAAATGTCAAAAACGAAGTGACAACTGAAGTCCAGATTGTTCATAATGATATATACGCTGAAAACTCCGTATTCCGTACTCGTGGTGCGTATTCTTTCAGTTGGCGCGGCGGTACTTGTAGATTCAAATCATTTCTGGCCTCCCAATTCAAACAACACATTTACCAGCGCTAAGGATCGGATATCACAAGCAAAAATATCAAGCTTTTGCCATATCCTGTCGGTAGCCGTGCAAATACATATCATTCCCCTTGTTTTTTAAACGATAATTAAACGCTTCGAGAACCATGAAGGTCCATGAACTGTTCTGGCTTTAGGAAATCGATCCCGGGGAAAACCTAGAGTACGTGATCGATCGCATCGCGCAAATGCATTTCTTTAAAACATCCGTCAACATGGACGCTATCTTTGAAAATTATGGTCGAGTTTTGATTGGCCCTCTTTTTTACCCTCAAAAAGAGGGCCAATCAAAATCAAGATTCGTATCACGCCACAGAACTCGTAATAGCAGGTAATTTATCCAGCGGGTTGCTTCGGCCGGTGACGTCGGAGCGCGGACAAAAACCGCTGGATCCTCGAGCATGCAATTAAGTACGCCGGGACACCCAGCATCCCAATGTTCCAAGCAATCAAAGCCAGCCTATCTTCCACACAGCGGACAAACTGCTACTGCAGCGAATTCTAAGCAGCCCGCCAATAACTCCCGTAAGAGTGGAGCGCCTTAAAGTTCTTTTGAAATCATATACCACTCAGTTTAGAGATTTTCTGGTCAACGGTTTTACATGCAGTTTTCGTGTCAGTTTTGTGGGAGTGCGGCGCGCCTTTGAGTCACCTAATCTTTTGAGCGCACGCAAACAACCACAAAGAAATTACATCCGGAAGGATTGTTGGTCCCTTTGTTAAACCGCCCCTCCCTGACTTCATTGTATCGCCTTTAGGCATAGTTCCTAAAAAAGCCCCTAATGAATATCGTTTAAGGTGACTCCAACATAATTGCGAGTGCATTCTGTGATTTTTTAAACTCGCTCGTATCGCGTCAAAAACACTCAGATATTTCTGCATTTAACACATGTAATAACTCAAACATGTAGGCTTTTAAGGGTGTATTCAAAATTTTATTTTTCAGTCGCGTTTGCCGTTACGGGCCGATTTTCTAACAGTGGTTTTTCATAATATTGTCCTCCTGTTCGCTCAAAAATCGTACGATTTCTACGAAACTTCAGATTCTTGTTAAATAGATTGTCATAATTTTGTCTGCCGGGTTTTAAAAAAATCTCTCGACTGCAAGTTGCGCGGCCTAAAAACTGACCATAAAAATAATGCCGCGCAACTTGCAGTCGAGAGATTTTTTTAAAACCCGGCAGACAAAATTATGACAATCTATTTAACAAGAATCTGAAGTTTCGTAGAAATCGTACGATTTTTGAGCGAACAGGAGGACAATATTATGAAAAACCACTGTTAGAAAATCAGCCCGTAACGGCAAACGCGACTGAAAAATAAAATGTTGAATACACCCTTAAAAACCTACATGTTTGAGTTATTACATGTGTTAAATGCAGAAATATCCGAGTGTTTGTGACACAATACGAGCGAGTTTAAAAAATCACAGAATGCACTCGCAATTATGTTGGAGTCACCTTAATACACCATCTTTCGTATCCTGACGGTTCGTCGGTAAACGATTCAATTCCACATGAATGCTCAACAGTACGCTATGCCTCTATTCTCGACGCTATAGCTGTTATAAAACAGACAGGGGCTGGTTGTTTCATGGCGAAAACTGACATAAAGTCTGCCTTTCAAATTATTCCAATTCATCCTAATGATTATCCGCTATTAGGCATGAAGTGGTATAACTTGTATTATTTTGATCGCTGCCTTCCGATGGGTTGTTCTTCATCGTGCGCCATTTTTGAAAAGTTTAGTACAGCCCTCGAGTGGCTGGCTAAGACTCGAATCGGGGCTTCCGGGGTACTACACATTTTAGATGATGTCCTTTTTATTACAAAGGACGAAAGCAAATGTCGGTCTGACCTTACGCAATTTCTTGCGCTCTGTGACTACCTCGGTGTACTTATCGCACAGGAAAAGACAGTCGGGTCGGAAACGGTATTACAATTTGCCGGCATAACACTTGATTCAATTAACATGGAAGCCAGATTACCCGAAGACAAGCTTCAAAAATGCCGTACTTTGTTGACAACCTTTTCTAGGCGTCGCAAGGTCACCTTACGTGAGCTACAATCATTATTAGGCTTTTTGAACTTTACATGCTCGTGATTCTGCCAGGACGGGCATTTCTGTGCCGCATGATTGATCTGACCAAAGGGGTACATCAACCTTACTATCATATTCGCCTAACTAAGGAAACAAAACTTGACATGGCCGTTTGGCTTTCTTTTTTGGAGCAATTTAATGGACGAACATTTTTCCTAGAGGAAAGATGGCTAACATCAACTCTCTTCGAGTTAATCACTGACGCTGCAGGTTCAAAGGGTTATGGTGCCATTTGGGGCAAACATTGGTTATGCGGCGCATGGCCCGAAGCATGGAAAGTTTTTAATATAACGTTTTTAGAACTTTTTCCAATCGTAATTGCACTTCATGTTTGGGGACGGGAGATGTCAAACAATTGTGTCGTTTTCTCAACTGATAATGCAGCGTTAGTTGATATAATCAATCAACAGTCATCAAAACACCAATTAGTCATGATATTGATACGTGACCTTGTCTTAACCTCACTTAAACATAACATTGCATTCCGCGCTAGACACATCCCAGGTGTGCACAACACTCGCGCAGATCTTATTTCCCGTATACAGGTAGAGCGGTTCAAGGAAATCTCACCAGGAATGGACGGCGATCCAACGCCTGTGCCCGAGAAACTTCAGCCGAAGAGTTGGTCGATCATTTAAGAGACCTCATAACTTCAGGTTTAACGAAAGGGTCGCGTAAGATGTATCAACGAGCGTGGGCTACCTTTAACGAATTCCATGCACGTTTCTATGAAGGTTTCACAATCACACTTCCTGTGTCAACATGCCAAATTGCCCTATGCATATCTAATCTTAGCGCACGCAAAATGGCGCCAGCAACTATCATGTCATACATGTCTGCCCTTGGTTATGTTCATAAAATGCGGGGCCTGCCCGATCCCACAAAATCTTTCTTGGTACAAAAATTATTAAAGGGGAACTGAAGGCTAAATTTATTTTCTCAAAAAAGTTAGATATGTCTTATATTAGCATTACTTGAGTATTAATTTTTGCAAATCTTTCTTAGATATCAACATAATTTACGTTCGATATGATATATCATCCGCCCTTTTGCCGTTTTACCGTCGGCTCAGATATTTTTGTTTGTGATGTTGTTTATGGGGAATATTAAAATCCGTTCACAACATTCTCTCGGGTACAAGAAAATACAATGTACTGATTATTACTCTACATTGTGATTGCACTGTCCCTTGGGATAAGTGACGTCAGATATGGGGAATAATTACTGAAGTGAGCCGCGCTCAATTCAGCGGTAATCCATGTCTTTTTACAATTCAAAATCAAATTTCTTCTCCATAAAAATAAAAACAATTGGAAATTATTTCAGAAAATGAATGTACACAACATTCTCTTTGTTTTTATCTATATATACATTTAGGCTTCAGTTCTCCTTTAACAGCCATTGGACGGAATCGTAAGGCCGATATCCGGGTGCCGATTTCCAGACCAGTGTTATATGAACTTGTTAGGTCCCTTAATCACACCAATTCTTCGGCCTCGCAACGCACGCTATATTCAGCAATGTTTTTAACAACATTCAATGGGTTTTTCCGCATCGGAGAGCTAGCGACCAGCGAGACACGTGGCCCGGATGATCTCATTCAGTACAATGATATCACTTTCCTCACAAGAGAGGGTCATATTTATATGGTCAAAATCACTATCAGGAAGTTTAAACATAATACTGATAACAGGCCATTTAACATGCTCATCGAAAGAGAGATCTCAGAACCCTATTGGCCACTACAAAAAAGAGCAGGGGACTGGGAACGAGTTTATTAGAATTAATGTAATTACGAAATTAAGTTGATGACATGAAACAACATGTTGAAATTATCATATGTGTAAAGGTTGATGTGATTTGAGTGAATCCTGTCGGAATTATAAACTTTTTAAATTTTTAAATTGTACAATGAATGTATGGTTTGGGTAGACAACGTAAAAAAATAAAGAGTTTGTATGGGAAAATGTACATCTTTGATGTCCTCTAGCATCGTCAATATTAAGCCAAAGTTCACCAGTTGAATTAGTTTCTTATTGAATTAGTTTTACGGACTTGGTCCCAGTCCCCTGCTCTTTTTTGTAATGGCCAATTGTCCTGTGCGGGCGATAGTTTATTACAGTTCGAAACGTGGAAGTCATCCAGGCCACTTTTTCTGTATGCTCAACTCGAGTCCAATTACTACGAGTAGGTTAAATACTGAACTTTACCGCTGCTTAGTTTTCTGCGGTTTAGACACAAATCGGCATAAGAGTCATAGTTTCAGAATAGGTGCGGCAAGTCACGCCGCTGAACAAGGCTTTTCCGATGCACACATTAGGACGCTCGGTCGCTGGAAATCCGATGCTTTCAAAATATACCTTCGATCAGAAACCCTGAATGCAAACTAACTAGGCCGTGATTTGGGTCGGACAAGGGCCGCCATTTCACCGTTCACAAAACAATAAATAATAATTTCCCATTTGTAATATGACATGCTAGATTGTCACATTGAATTGAAACTGTGACGGACGTCAGGTTAGGTCAGACATTGGGCTGCTATCCAAGTGATTGTTCTGCGCAGTTTCTCAGTGTCAATGTCACACAGAATTTGATAAGTATTAAAAAAAATATATATATATATATTCAAGATTCGCCCATAAGGCAGGTGTTGTACAATAGGACACGAAGTCCCCTTTAAAATGCATTACACCACGTCCCACCCAATAAGAAGGTTACCCAGTATACCCGACCCCTGATGAATTCCCAATATGAAAAAATATATGAAAAATTAATATATATGAATATAAATTCACTTAAGGTGAGAAATAAGCTATATAAAAACTAACATCTACAAACAGACATGACATTAATGCGTCGACACTTAGGACAAACTATCTTATAGGTACGGACAGTAATTAATCTATTATGATAAAGTGATTTAAGCTTACTTTTAAAGTATCCAACAGATGTACAAGACTTAATATCAATTGACAGAGAATTCCATAAGGGAACAATTCTAACAAAAAAAGAATCACTGAAAAGAGAAGTTTTAGAGCTAAGTAAATTAAGGTTAAGGCCTGATTTCGAGTTACGAGTACGACTGTTACAATATGTTACATAACTGGATAAATCTAACTTATTATCGCCAGATTTACAATTAAAGAAAAAGATAAGGTCAAGGTATTCGAGCCAGTAATTAATTGGTAATAAGTTCAATGTTTTTAGGCGTTCTGTACAGGATCCGAAATGATCCCTGGCTCCGAAATGATCCCTGGACCCGAAATGATCCCCAAAGTGTCTAGATTGGCTCCGAAATGATCCCGGACCCGAAATGATCCCCAGACTGGCTCTGAAATGATCCCCAGTGAAATTCGGGAATGGTCCTAATCAGTCCGGCCGTTCCTTTCCTATTCTCTTTTTCTTTCTTCCTCAATAATAATAACAATAACAATAATAATAATAACAATAATAATAATAACAATAATAATAATAACAATAATAATAATAACAATAATAATAATAACAATAATAACAATAACAATAATAACAATAATAATAATAACAATAATAATAATAACAATAATAATAATAATAATAATAATAATAATAATAATAATAATAATAATAATAATAATAATAATAATAATAATAATAATAATAATAATAATAATAATAATAATAATAATAATAATAATAATAATAATAATAATAATAATAATAATAATAATAATAATAATAATAATAATAATAATAATAATAATAATAATAATAATAATAATAATAATAATAACAATAATAATAATAATAACGATAACAATAATCATCATCGTCATCATCATCATCATCATCATAATAATAATAATAACGATAATTAACAATAATAATAATAATAACGATAACAATAATCATCATCGTCATCATCATAATAATAATAACGATAACAATAATAATAATAATAATAATAATAATCATCATCATCATAATAATAATAATAATAATAATAACTGGATCATCATCATCATCATCATCATCATCATCATCAATAATAATAATAATAACGATAACAATAATAATAAAATAACGGTGTAGTGAAATTTGGAAATGCTCTAATGATACCAAAATACTTTGAATTGCGTCGAAAAGAATTTTAAATCATTAAGGGAAGACAATAGGCCCGTAGCAAGGGGAAATGTATTGAGGGGCCGGCACAATATGACGAGCGGCGAAATCGCGAGCTCCTAGAGGGGTACAGTACGGTACGGTACCCCCTACAATGAAAATCACACGACCTCCCCGGCCAGACGATAAATAATGACAGGTCCCTAATTAGATATTAAAATTAGGACAGTGTCTAGAATTAACAAAACTAAATAGGGTATTTTCTTGAGTCATGCTAGGGTTTGTGATTTGGTTCTCCTGGTATGATGACTTGATAGCTTTGATCACTTTCTGCAGTCACATGCAACAATACCGTCATTGTCTTACAGAAGGGCTTTTAGTCTTTCAGGTCAATATAAAATTAGATGGTCTTTATAGATGGATTTAATTTGTACTGACTGAAAGTATTAATTAGCGGGTCTCAAATAGACTATATGAGTCTTGAAATTACGCAAATAATTCGAGACAACGACTGACTTCATGAAATCAAACATGCCAACGAACATGTCGATTTCATAGAGAACTCAAGCTCGAGAAAGTTGTCCACGACAAAACCACCAGTGTTTCTAAAATCGCTTGACATTTGTAAACAAAGATAGAATACTCTCATTCGGGTTACATTGAGTGTTTCAGTAGAATTTTGCGAAATTTTCAAACTGCCGGGCATTTAGTCAATTTAAGACCGCGACCGGCTACTGGGCATATAGCCACAGCGTATTAATTAATAGAGTACACGGACACCAAAACCGTGCAACGTTTTTGCAGCTGAAATAGCTGATAATAGCACTAATTAAACAATAGAAATAGAAAAGTACAGTACAGTACTATTTATGATGCACGGTTTAATCTTCAGCATTGAAGTAGGCTAAATTAGTAGCCTAGAGCCTGGCCATGCATGAGAAATTGGATTTGATCGATCAGCCAGTACTTTCACGTGCACGGCTTTCTTGTCATTTGAACCCGCTTCCGAAACATGACACAACTGAACACCAGTATAAAAGATAGAAAAGCAAAACATCGTACCATCATTTGACTTGACATTTTCGCAGTCTTCCGCCACACTGAAATGTCCAGTCTAGACGAAACTAGCATAACAGCGTAGTGGCAAAGAAGGAAGGAATTAGAGAAAGAGAGAAAGAAAAAAAGAAAGAAACTAAGAAAGAAAGAGAGAAAGAAAGAAAGAAAGAGAGAAAGAAAGGAAGAAAGAAATTATGTAAGTAATACCTAACATACCTCACTGAAAATCTATTGTGAGTTATTATTATTATTATTATTACTATGATGATGATGATGATGATATTGATGATTATTGTTATTATTATTATTATTATTATTATTATTATTTTCTATCTCTTAATTATTATTATTATTATTATTATTATTATTATTATTATTATTATTATTATTATTATTATTATTATTATTATTATTATTATTATTATTATTATTATTATTATTATTATTATTATTATTATTATTATTATTATTATTATTATTATTATTATTATTATTATTATTATTATTATTATTATTATTATTATTATTATTATTATTATTATTATTATTATTATTATTATTATTATTATTATTATTATTATTTATTATTATTATTATTATTATTATTATTATTATTATTATTATTATTATTATTATTATTATTATTATTATTATTATTATTATTATTATTATTATTATTATTTATTGAGGAAGAAAGAAAAAGAGAATAGGAAAGGAACGGCCGGACTGATTAGGACCATTCCCGAATTTCACTGGGGATCATTTCAGAGCCAGTCTGGGGATCATTTCGGGTCCGGGATCATTTCGGAGCCAATCTAGACACTTTGGGGATCATTTCGGGTCCAGGGATCATTTCGGAGCCAGGGATCATTTCGGGTCCTGTACAGTTCAGAATAGTTTAGGTCGGACTTTTTACAAATAAATCTAGTAGCTCTGTATTATATTGAGTTCTTATGTTCATTATTGTCTAAGTGGTCAGACAAGGGCTGCTCTTAGACATGTTTGCAATCAGCTAGACATAACGAGTCAGATCGGACAGGGGCCGCTGGCTTAGTTATCTTCCACTTTTTAAAGTGGTAAAACAGCGCGAGCTCTGCGTTTCCGTCTTGGTGGGGTTGCCACAATTTGGTGGCTGGCATGTGGCGGTTTTTCTCTCCCCACCTTTGCTGAATAGAGTTTATTGTCAAAGACCACTAGTGTTCAGTTTAGAAATAAACCTGTCACAACTGTGGCCGAATTTTATTCCAACACAGCTTGTCTGAGTCATCTCTATTCAGCAAACTAGTGCGACGCTACGCAGAGCACGCTGCTGTCCAATCAAATAACGCGATATAAAAACGTTATTATCTCATATTTTTTGATAATACATTTACGATCGCTGAAAGAAGGCAAATTATGTGCGACGATAAATATCTAAATATTGGTGCCACAGTTTCAGTGAAGAGCAACAATAAAGTATACCTGGGCCATTTAACAAATATTTGTAGATAGTCTTGTGGATAATAAATAGCTAATAGTGACGATTCACGCGATTGCCCGATCACTACACTACATAAATTTTAAGCGGAAATTATCCCTTGAAATGACAAAATCATGGCTGAATACCTATATATACTGAATACCTCCTATACATATTCTAATAAAGAATGGTGACAATTTACCGAAAATAGCTAACGGTAAACATCGAAGTCCATTCCCGCATTATCTACGGTCTCTACGCGTATCCACGGGGTGCTGATGAATTGTCACATTCCAAGATTGTCTATATATCATGAAATATACGATGTTTGGCTATAACTCTGTTAGGAAAAGTCTTTATCAAACACAAATTGTAATGAAATGTAGTTTTAGTAATGTTTTCGGAAAATCAAAATCAAAAATATTTCTTATTATCATTTAATAATCAGGGAAGAAGAAAGAAATGGAAGCAATTGCTGGGCTCCATCAGAGGAGAGTTGGCAGTCCAGGTAATTATGCCCCTGGATGGGGTCTCATTATACAAATTTAAAAATAAGAACATAAAATGTTGGTATTTTTTTACTTTCAATCGGACATTCTTCTTATTTAAAAGTTGTTGTGTACTTGTCTTTTTTTAACTAATAGAATGTGTCCTTTTTATGTTCTATACAAAAAAATAATGCAAGCATGCCGGCACTAGTTTTGTTTATAATATAAACTATGTGTACCTCCCAAGAACGCGCGATTTGATTGGTTTTTGTATAAATGCACGGAGCAGCGAAAACAAAGCAGAAAGTATTTTAAAAACTTTTCATATTATAAAGCGAATAGAAGATGACTCTCCGTGCTTCTACACAAAAATATTTAAAATGCACAGTTCTGAGGTCTTGAAAGCTGCTGGATGCTCTCGTGTTCCGCCCGTGCATCCACTAGCAGCTTTCAAGACCTCAGCGTGCATTCGTTTTGTATAGAAGTACATAATAGAGTGATTGCATTTAACCAGTGATATAAAATCTGATGGTCGGATCTATTAGCTGATTAGCTATACTACTATCTATTTATTCAGTGAAACCAGACAATGCACCATTCCATGTTATTTCAGCTCAGGCAGGAGCTAGCTATAGTGCTAGTCAGCAGGCAGCTGCTACATGTGCTAAGCAAAAAGGTTAAATAAAAAGAGGTAGTAGAGTAGGTAGATACTCGGATACTGAAGAGGATGCAGAGTTCAGTGAAGAGGAGATTCCAAGAGTGAAGAAGATAAGAGAAAATAAACTCAGAGAAGCTGTTGTTGATAGTGAGGATGACGAGGAACCACGCAGTATTACGCATCAAATGGAACAAGAAAATATGGCAACCATCTTCGCTAATCTGGCTCAAAAGGTAATATTATTAAATACATGTTGAACTATAATTAAAACCGGAAATATTTTGAGGTATTGGTCTTAGATAGGGTATACAATTTTTACCGTAAATTGTCTTGAATAGGGTCTATAATTCTGACAACCATCGTAATTTTCACATTTTAGGGTCTTAGATAGGGTGTTATTTTTTTATTTTTGAAAAAAAAGCGCCTTACTATACAGGATTACTACTACCTAGTACTAACTAAGTTGTCAATAACTGTTTAAAATAAGGTAAATAATTGCCCTCGAGTCTTAGATAGGGTCCACTTTATATCGATCTGTCTTGGACAGGGAAATTTCAAGATGTCGCTGTCTTAGATAGGGTCAGGCATTACGGAGGTAGTGGAGGCATTACGGGGACTCATCTGAAACCCTCAGGTTTTGATGAGTTATTAAAGTTATTCCAATCAATTACTAATCGTGGAAGAAAACTAAATTTAAATACATTTGTAAAAGCTGTGTTAGGATTCGAATCAAAAGGTCATAAACTATGACGGGATTTGAATCCTTTTTTTAAATTAAATGTTTTTATTTAATTATAGTCAATACCAAGTCTTCCCAGGTTTGACCAAACAATGTGTTAACCTACATGTCCACATGAGAGAAGAATAACAGCCCTGAAAGATAAAGTGAGAGAATTGTCTGAAGGTATAAATATAATATTGCAGGCCAAAAGTGTTGCAAATTGTTCAACTCCTTCAAATAAGGTAAATTACATAATCCAAACAACTGACCGAGAGACCATGTCTTATCGGCCCATAAAGATCCAAGCCGAAGGCGATCGGTTCAAGTAACCCCCGAGACAATTATCTTCATTGTCACAAAACAACAGTTGTAAAACATTGAGAGATTCTGCACAAATCCGGACAGTTTCTGTGTTCTTGGAAGTGACGCCAATGTGGAGTTGTGTGATTACTACTTTTAAAACATTCGGCACAATCTAATGCTAATGAACAAAAATGGAAATCCACCAATTTTGTACAAACAAAAGTTTCAACGATCTTACTACGTCCTGGGAACAGAAATGGGAAGATGGCAGCCACCCTGTTCTGGTGTTTTGGCATTAGGAAAGGACGGATAAATCAATATGGTGAAAGCATTGGTGTTTTTGAAGTGCTGTATATTTGCGGTGCGATTTGCAATCTCCTCGAAGTTGGATATACTTACTTTGAAATGACGAAAAGAAACAACAAGAAGCCATAAGAAAGAGATTATTCGATTGTTCTGTGCTAGAAGGTAAATAATCACATAATCTTAATATATTAAGGAGAAAAACTAGTGATATGAGACTACTACGTTTCGATGACATCCTGTCATCATTATCAAGTAAAGTGAGATGAATAATGAGTAACAGATAGTTACGTACGAAATTTACATACTTAACATAAGAATAGTTAATATAGTTAGGAAATGAAAAAGCTTGCAGTGTCTCGGTTTCATTGGATAGCTTTGCAGCGTTGGACATACCTCTCTTGGTTCTCTAATACATGTTCAACGACGCAGGCCAACTGCTAAGTACTTTGGACAGTAAGGTAAAGTGAACCCCAATTACCATGTAGAACACAACTGCAAACACTCAAATTTGGTTTGTCGGTTCAAAATGAAATCCTGGGAAACCGCACATGATTACACAAGCACAAACCGGAAGAGTTGTTTGTGGTAATGTCTGTAGTGGATGGGCGCAATACAGAGAAGCCATAGCAGAGAAGTCCGAAAATTTAGACTCTCTGTCGACCGACATGCATTGCGGGCGCTCATCGTAATTTCGCATTCTCAGAATGGAAGTTAGGAAGTTATAATCTGTTCGAATCCTCTTTATTTATGAAGTTTTTATCAAATTATTTCTCCGAGAACATTCTCTAAAGTATTGTCTAAGCTTTGATTCCTGCATTCGTTTGAAATAATGTTTTTGTGTGGGAGCTCCAGCCTGTTAATAAGAGCATTATTTTAGAAGCTAGTCAAGATGGCGGCCAAACCTGCAAGACGCAGTAGACCTAAAAGACCAGAAAGTCTTAAAGTGGTATACCAAAGGGAATCTGTCCGAGAACAGCGGAGAAGTAGAACAAATAGTCAAGGTGAGCAACGAGCATGCTCAGTGAGGTTAGCGCATGCTCAGTGAGGTTGAGCATGATGTGACAAACAAGGTCTCGCCATCAGATGTTGTCGACTATCTTTATGAAGAAGCAGAATGTGACGAAGGAACAGTTAAGTGTATTCAAACAGACAAGGATGGATCGTTAGTGGTGACGTTTGATACTACAGAATACGTGGAACAGATCCTGAAACTGGGCACGATTACCATCAACGGATTTCCTGTGGTTGTGTCAAGCAAGGAGGGAATATGTCAAGATTTATTACTCGCCATACGAAGAGACCAATAAAGAGCTGTCGGAATTTGGACACGTATATAAAATTAGGAGAGATAAGATGGCAAGTTATCCGAAGATTGAAACGGGAGTAAGAACTGTTACCATGTCGGTAAGTCGCAAAATACCCAGCTTCTTGAAGGTTCTTGGGTTTCAAGTGAAAGTTTATTACCGAGGACAACGTCAGACATGTCGTAGATGTGGAAGTGCCAATCACTTTGCAAAATATTGTACTGAATGTTTCGTTGTCCTCAACCAGGACATGTATCAAGAGAGCGTCCTGAAGCGCTTACATGTACATGGTGTGGGAGAGCGGGACATACAGGCTGGACCTGTAAAACAGCATTTGGTTTCTCGGGATCTGCCTCAGGAGCAGTCTTTCCTTCGCTAAGCATTTAGGAACACTGGGAATCAGGGAATTGGTCTTTTTTGGTGAGTAGTAAGTTGTTGCAACCTAGATGTTTGCGTTACTAGAATGATATATGTGATAAAACTGAAGGGGAGTGTGGGGTGGTTTTCGTAAGTCGTTGTCTGAGAATATTGTGAGTGAGTGAAGTTAGATGGCGTATTGTACATAGAGTAAGGTTCGTGACAGTCTTGTTAGGTGGGGTTAAAAAGTTACGTCTGATCGTTGTGCAGTGTGTGGTAAGCGTGAAACTATTGAGCATTGTTTTTTTGGAATGTAGTAGTGTGAAAAAAGCTTGGGGTGGGTGGTGAGAGTAGTGAGGAAGTGGTTGTGTGACTTTGCTGTAGATGTGTGTTTTTCTTGGTTTATTCAAGGTTGTGCGTAAAGATTTGGTCATGTTTGTAGTAGAGTGTATGTTGAATAATATTTGGTATTTCCGTAACAGTGCAACGTTCCATAACAGTGTTCGGCCGTATATTGATATTGTGAGAAAGAGTATGAAAGATATTGTTTTCCGTTTAAGGTGGCTTCAAATAGTTTTAAGTCCTTTATGCCAAATGTAAAAAGCATCTTATAGCTAATGGAGATGTATAATTTGACACCCGTTGAGCCAACCATATGACAGATCATGAGTTGGGGAATCATTTTATATGAAAATGATCACTCAAAAGGTTACCATAGCAACGCCATGCCAGCTTTAACGAAGGTCATTTTTCTCATAAAGTCAATAAAAACGCACGGCTTACATGGTGAATCTTTTTAATACTATTTATTATGAAAATTCTACACTTCACCTTTCATTTGACAAAGAACTGAAACATTCCGCACTAGAGAATCCAAAATATTGCAAAATAAAGAAAAAATTGTAGTACCAATTTTTTTCATTTATGTTAATAAATGTAGCTTTATATTACCAAAAAAATGTAAAATTATGAAAAGATTTTACCGTGTAGTTTTCGAGTTTCTTTTCAAAAAAGATCGCCCGTGCGTGACGTCATCAAAATAAAAATAATTCAAGTTCCAGTATTGCGCATGCTCATGGTCGCTCATGGAGCCACCATAACTGTAGTCTCCCTCGCAGCCGTGCTAAGTGTCGTCACGCAACGCTCTCTCCCCTCAGACACGGCTGTTTACCCAAGCTAAACATTCCGTTCCAATTGTAAGTGTTTAGCCAATCATATCAAGTTATTCGATATTCATGTTCACTGGTTGTCAACAACTCGACACTCCCAGGCTCATGTTTCGTTGTTTATTTACCTAAGAACATTGCAAAGTTAGGAAATGAATTCACATACACGATTTACTAGTCTTCCTGGCAGCCCTGTTTAGTGTATTGGTTTAGTGTATTGCCCAGTTAAACTCTTTGATATACTCGTTCATATGAAATTATTTCGCTGCAAGGCAAAACGCTTCGTCAATGGACGTCATCTTGTTTGTCACTGGTCTTTGGTATGTTCGGTATGACGCGAACCTTGGCCTGTTTTCGGGCAAAGAGCTCTGATTGGCTAATTCTGTGGAACGGAATGTTTAGCTTGGGTAAGCAGCCGTGTCTGAGGGGAGAGAGCGTTGCGTGACGACACTTAGCACGGCTGCGAGGGAGACTACCATAACTGTTGAGTCGTCTCGTTTGAGGGAAAGGGATTTTAAAACGTTATGGGGAGCAAAGGATCAATTTTTTCAATAATTATGGAGAAGAGATGAATACTAATGAGGCATCTCAATGAAAAGTGGAGTTTTAGAAAAATGCATATATATGCATACTAATGAGGTATTTTTGCCATAATGGAGTGATTTAAAAGTAAGAGTTAGTTACCGAGAACGGAGGCATTAAGCTATATACAGCCTGAGCGCTGTATATAGCTCGGGCTGTATATAGCTTAATGCCGACGTGCGAGGTAACTAACATACTTAGTTCCCAATTCACGTGGTTTTCGCAAATTACCAACAGACCCAAAGGATGGTCTATTGGTTGGAGGACGAACAATAGAATACCTATCTCCTGAGAATTATGTACAATTCTTTCTTTCTTTCTTGTGTGTTGTCTAATTGAAGGCTTTGTAATGGGGCGTTTTTCTCGGGTGGGCGGAATAAACATTCATCCCTCAAAAACCTTTCATATGAAAGCATGCAATCTGAATTTGAATAGTTACTATAAATATTCAGAATAGAGTAGTTTCAATTTTTCACTTCATTTGCAACTATGGTGAGTAGCGACGGCGACATTTTTGTACTGACTTCCCAGACTTATATTAGCGATATCCTGCTCGATTTGGAGTTACCTACATGTATAGTACTACTGCTACGGTACCTAGTACTACTGCTACGGTAGTTACCGAGGATGGCAATTGCTCAAAAAGGGGAAACAAAAGAAACATCGAAACGATTTCTGATATTGAGCTTGCCAAAAGAAATGAAGCTACAATTGGTGACAAAATAGATGACACTCTTAGATACTAAATTGTCTTTAAAGTTGAATTTGACGGAATAAGCCCCTTATGGGGAGTTCTAAATGTTCCATCCCCCCTCCCCTATTCAATGTTGAGGTAGACAATGTTTTGCCCAAAACCAAAAACAAAATTGAGAAAAAAAACAACATTGAACAAAGGGGGCAGGGGGGAGGAGGGGTTGAATATTGATATATCTTAAAAAGCCATTTTGGAGACATATAACAAGGGGGCGTCATTCAATTTTGTCGCTGATTGTCTGAAAAGGGGGTATGCACATTTCTGCATGACGCGCGTTTTTCTCTCTTTACAAATATGTAACCTAGCCTTGTCATCGAACGTTAAGAACGAGAAAATAATACAAATTAATAATATATTCCAATAAATAATCATGATTGTTCAGATGTTCTAAAAGCGTTCTATTGACGTGCGCAAAACACGAGTTGGATCGAAAAATATTTTCACCAAAAACTAAAGCCTCTGTTCAGTATTTAAAGCAATTCAACAACATCACAGTGAACGAAATCGTAAAAAAGTGTGGCGTCTCAAGATCTACTGTATTTAGAAGTGTAAAGGAAAAGGAAGAGTAAAAAAATCGAGGAAAAAAGTTGGACGTCGAAGGAAATTTAACGAGCGCGAGGAAAGACGCATTCGTCGTGCGATCCAAGCATGTGTAAATTTTACATTTTAATTCTATTAACATATATATTTCAAAACGCTAGTCTATATATCGACCTCTCCATGTTCTTGTCCATTTACATAAGTATGTACATACATTATATCCTGGATTAAGCAGATGTCCTATCACTGTGACAGTGATAGTGTGAATGACATTGAACAGTATCGGTCAACGGTCAACGCTTATTTATAAAGGATATGACTTGATAATAACTAAGTAACGTTTGTTGACCGTAGACCGATACTGTTCAATGTCATTCACACTGTCATGAGGTCACGTACGTGATTCAGTGCGACGAGAGTATTAAATGGTTCGTCGCGAGGAGCTTTTGCAGAGAGTATTAAATGGTTCAATCGAGGCACTTATAACAATATATATCTATACTGCGGTATTACCGAGGAGCTTGCGACGAGAGTATTATAATACACTGCTTATAGTAATGATAAGTCCTTATCATGGTATCCTTCTAATACTTAGTAGTGATAACTCCATCCCTTCCCCGTGTTTGCCGTGCCCCTCCCCCTAGAAAGTTAAAACGTACTTCAACGGAGCTCTGGAAATGATTCATTCGTATACAGGTATACAGGTGTACATTACCCAATCGCCTAACGTCATTAGTGATACTTTTCGAATTTGATATCTTCAGAGGGTTTAATGGTTGTGTGAAAGTTTGACAGCAATGATTACGTGATTCAAACCCAGTTTTACACGTATACATATCTCTTTCAAATATATATTATAATCCCGAGGGCCGTAGGATTTATAGGCTTATTGCTGACGTTCGAGGTATTTATCTGACTTAGTTTAAATTTGACAAGGTTTGCGCACGAAGCAATCTGAGGCATTTTCTGGCTAGAAGGAATGAAAATCTGGACCGGCTTAAGCCGAAAAAAGCGAAATAAGTCACTTTCAAAGTGAGTTGTTGCCCTGCGGGAGACATGCTGGGCTATTGTTAAAGGTGTGATGCCATGAAACACTGTGCAGGGTATGGAGTACACAATATCGTACTTCAGTAGTACAATTTGTAGTGTCAACATGAGCATTGTAATGAACAGTTAATAAAGTTATCAATGTCAAACGAGTCCCTGTAATGTGATGCTAAACTAGTTTGCACGCAAATTCAAAGATCACTGCCACTCGCAATGTAGTTCATGAAGTGAAATGTGGTTTCATCTCTCCTTCACCATAGCAAGCAGTGGCATGCTTTTACCAGTGAAATGTGTGGAGGGCCAACAACAAAGTTCGCCAATTCAGCATTCACGCAGCATTTCGCGGCAGAGGTAAGACTTGTGCCATTAAACAATTTGAGTTTTGAAAATTGCGTTCTTTCAGAACCAAAGACCAAGTATACTTACAGTCGACAGATTTTCTTTAAACTCGGCAGACAGAATGATGGCAATCCATTTACCAAGAATCTGGAGTTTCACGGAAATCGTGAAACGTGAAATCGTGATTTTTGAGCGAACAGGAGGACAATATTATGAAAATCCACTGTTAGAAAATCGGCCCGTAACGGCAAACGCGACTCAAAAATAAAATTTCGAATACACCCTTAAAAGGCTAAATGTTTGAGTTATTACATGTGTTAAATGCAGAAATATCCGACTGTTTTTGACGCGATACGAGCGAGTTAAAAAAATCACAAAATGCACTCGCAATTATGTTGGAGTCACCATAAGGGGCTTATTCCGTCAAATTCACCTTTAAAGACAATTTAGTATCTACAGTGCGACTACACCAACCAAGGCCACCCAAACAAATTTTGAATCAAATTTTCTAATCACATTTGTGATGCTGAATAACAGATTGATGTCGAATTCTACAATTTAAACTGTTTCTTGTTCACTCTTGATCATATACATACACATATAAAGTAAATATATATGCTTTTAAAGCGAAATTTTGAACATTTGTGCAGATTCTATTGTTTAAATACTCAATTGTGATTGGATAATTTATATGAAAATTTGTTTGGGTGGCCTTGGTTGGTGTAGTCACGCTGTAAGAGTGTCATCTATTTTGTCGCCAATTGTGGGTTACTAATTTCTATTTTAGTTTAGAACGGATTTTTTTTTGCAGTCACCAAACAAAGGCCAGAAAATATCCCCAAAAGTACTTGTCCATAATAATGGACGGCATGGATCAGGCAAAAACGCAATTGCCCTATTTTTTCATCGGTTCAAAGGTTGTTACGAGTTGTAAATAAAACTAATACAGAATGGTAAACTTCCTAAAACTCTCTATTGGCAGATGGACAACTGCTTCAGAGATTGTAAAAACATATATATGCTTGGATTATTGGATTGTGATGTGTTTTTAGAAAGGTATCACTTGTTTCAGTTTCTCATTTGTTATC
Organism: Actinostola sp. cb2023; assembly: GCA_033675265.1. Lineage (NCBI taxonomy): Eukaryota > Metazoa > Cnidaria > Anthozoa > Actiniaria > Actinostolidae > Actinostola > Actinostola sp. cb2023. The sequence continues at coordinate 323,195 of JAUJYZ010000316.1, read as the reverse complement.
AGATGTTTTTTCATCCATAGTGTTGTTCGTAACTACTATTTATGCATGCATTCTTTATTAAAACACATATGGTATAATACTTCAGGTCCGATTGTCGTATTTGATTGTGTGTTACACCCATGAGGACATAGATCAGGTACGGTACACGCATTTTCTTAATTCACATTACAAGCTGAGTTTATTTTTATTTTCAGTTAGTACTGCTGAAATCGTAATCGTTAATGTCTTCAATAAACCGTCCCAGATGTTTAGTTGTATCTCTGTTGGGTTGTGTAAAACCAATGCACCCACTCTTACTTCCTTGAGGCAAGTACTCAACAAAGCCTACACCCTTCAACCAACAACAGTTTATGTTGAAAACATCTACAACATGAAAGCATGGAATATACCTTTTTTAAGGAAATTCAGGTATCACAGTCACCCACATGCTTTCCGCTTCAAGAGGAATGCTGCGGGTGACGTCGTGATGCAGTACAGGCAGCTAGCTGGCCAATTTCGAGCAGAATTGGCAACCTGAGGACGGTGGCTTCATGGTCCTTAGCCAAATTCCTCCCGGAAGACCTCCTGTTCTCAGACGAGAACACGAAATGCGTTCCGCCATTAACAGCCTATTTACACGACTGTCACAGGCTGACTTACAATGGAGGGACACATTTATTACAGAAGAGGAGAGAAAAAGGTCAATGTGGGAATCAATGTCAGATGAACCGTATGCTGAAGCATCCTATCACTGGTTGGTGAGTAAAGTGACTCGGAGCTAGACAAAATGGACGATGATGAAGACGTGACCAGAGTTGAGTCAAATTAACTAAAAATGATCAACAAGGCTACAGACCATCCACCTGTAAGTATTCCAGGTCCGTGCATAACCCAGGTAGGGGTAGGAGGGTCTGTGTACGCCCTTTATTCGCTGATATATTATATAATATATTCGCTGTATTCGCCAATATACCAGAAGACAAACATTGTAGCATCATCATGTACAATAAACCTTGTCATAATTATTTGATTTATTGCCTTTCAGGTTCAACAGGTAAATCCCCCAAAAAATGTATCATCGACAAATGGGAAAACCAATCACCAGCTCAATGCAAAAAGAAATAAAACACCGACTAACCGTACTTAAAGAAAAACTACTGTACATATATGTATATACCATACTGTAGATATATCCGTCCCCGTAATGAAACGGTTTGTCAATGTCATCGGTGTGAGACTATTCACTTCATATGTAATCGATTTTCAAAATAAAAAAAATTGTGTCATATAACACTTTAAAGGGTTTTAAAAAGAGTTACCATATTTGTAATTTCGACAATCTCGAAAAAGCCATAGAAGCGGTCAACATTGTTTACGCATCGGCAGAAAGCATTACAGATGATCGCTCTCTTACCTTCTGGAAAGGAAAGACAAACTCGTTTTGTGAGCGAATGATAGCCTGTGTGGTTAACGAGTCCCACACTATTGAAACATGATCAGGACTGAGGCAAGAATGACAGTAGTTTTTCAAATATTCGCCTTTGTATTTGTCACAACGTTCGTTGTCTTCTTCGTGGTTTGCCTGTAAACGTTTAATAAAGTAATAAATATATGATTATGTAGAAAAGACGAATCTAAGTCGGCCAGAGACAGGAGGAACAAGGCAATGAGGTACGTGCATGATATGTAAAAAATGAATCTTCCCCTACATAAGGTATATCATAAATTGGGGTCCTGCAAGAAATCTCCTTGATCAACACCAAGAAGCAGGACGTGCAGGAAGAGATGGTAAACAGAGTCATGTCATAATGATATACCATAAAATCATATGTGCAGCAGCAGTCGGTGTGAGAAGGATGTAAAGAAATTTGTAAAAGCTGTTTATGAGTTGCGGGATAATAACATCAAACCATCACAACCTGGTCATCTCTGGTCTTGCTCCGGTAGCTGTGCGGAGGGGTGTTCGTGATTATCAGCCCATTTATCAACAACTTCAAGACACCCAATGTGGAAATGTGCACAGAGGAATTATTAAAGGATACATTGAATGAATTGAGAAGGAATGAGCACATGGAATGCTCTATTTGACCCTGTAGTAAGCCATGTTTTTGCCAACATGTGCCATTTATTCTAGTAGTCATGCTTTGAAAATTATAGAAATCGTGCAAGAAGTGTTGATATTCCTAACGTTGATACAACATTGAACATGTTGAGCCTTACGAGACTAGTGAAAATGAGGTACCAGATGAATTTCATGATGATTTGGAAGGTATAAGTGAGATCTCACTTGTATTGCCCTTCGATATTTGGGCTACCTGTGTTTTCTATTTTGATTACATTTCACGTGGTCTTCGAAGAGAAAGTATGTTTAGTGATTTGTCAAGATATTTAACTTGTACTGAATGACCAAGACCTAGAATCTCCTACAGAATTTGTAAGTACAACCAAGAAATAGTTCTTCATTTGATTTGAATGTAAAAGACAGTGATTTAGTTCGAGTTTTTCTGTAATTTCAGTTGACTTGAATGTTAGTGTAAACACAGACCACATCGACGCCGATCAAAAGATCGAGGATTTACCTAGCTTTAGTGCAAAATTAAAAGGAAGTTTTCAAGGTCACAAGTGTGCTCTTTCAATTAAAGTAACCACCCACAAAGGAGGAGGCGAAACAGTCAAAAATTCTTTAAGAAAGACACACAAAATCGCCATTTTGAAGTCAACACAACCTCAAGGACACCGACTGCCAAAAGCGAGCGACTAACCGTCTTTGAAGATACATATCGACCCTCAGAAGGCAAAACGAACCTACCAAGGAAGGTAAAATATTGGACTTTCACCAGATGCTTCAGTTTAGCTGAAGATTTCATTGACGATAAACTTTATTTCTCTACTGGAAATAACGACGAACATTCGCCACAGGAGGCGTGCATGAAATCGAGGCTGCATACGTAATTAGCATTTGTGACAAAATGCCGCCAAAAACGGATGTAAAAACCTTAACTGGAAAAATGGAAAATGCCATTCACACACTTTATGAATTATTTGATGAATTTGAGGCAGTCTTTGCAGTAAAGCCACAACCAGAGAGACTTGAAGCTACATATAGTGAAATTCAATCGAAGTATAGGAGCATTAAGAAACAACAAGAATCTATCGCCGATAAACTCGTAGAGGGAGGTGCTTCTGCAGAAGATGAGTCAACCTTAACCACTCAAAAGATCGGGAAGCAGGTCAAGGCAGATTATCTACAAATTGCACAGAAGTATGCTGCCTATCAGAAGGAGTGTAGCCTTGTGCCTGAGCCTACTGTCAAGTCTGATGCCTTGGAAGCGATGACCTCGGCTGTGACAAAAATGGCAGACGTCTTGAAATCAAAACCAAATACCAGCTGTCTTGAAAGATTATCAGTACCCTCATGGGATGGAAGCCGCAGATCATATGCAACCTGGAAAAAAGAGTTTAACCACTGGATGTCAAAACACCGTCAGGATGATGAAGAACAACTACAGCGGTTTCGTAAAGCCATGCCAAAAGGGTCCTATTGGACAGATCAAGTAAAGACATGCAAAAGCATCGATCAAGCATGGAGTATTCTCGATGTCGAGTTTGAAGACAAGCGGAAGCTCATGGACAGTCTCCTAGCTGAGATTAACAACTATAAACCAGTCAAGAAAGACTCAAAGTCCCTCACCTGTTACGCTACACAATATCTGTGTACGTAAATGATATGGAGGACAATGGATGCTTTGTCAAGGACGCCTCTGAATCACCCTTCTTCATGTCTCAACTTTTGTCAAAGCTTGACCCAAGGGACAATGTAGAATTTGGCAGAGAGATGCAAAGACAGAAAAAAGAAGATTTTTTTTCCGGGGACCGCGCAGCAGATTTGAGTTTGACGCTCTCTAGAGAGGTGTTGTTCTTCCCCGATAGGACAGGCCTTCTCTTTAACCACACATTCGGGAAAACCTTGCGGGGGGACAACCTTAACACGTTCGCTATCCGGCGCTGCCCCAACCTTTGCCTTTGTCCCGTGACTAATTTTGAGCGTTATTTGTCAATTTGTCAACTCCTTAATATTGATTTACGCTCCGGGTACCTCTTTCGTAACACAAGGGGCAATTGTGTGTGCGCGACACCCTTCTCCAGTTCGGCGGCGCGCAACAGGCTCAGGGGTTACCTTGAGGCGACCGGATTGTATGCCGGTGAGACTCCACATAGTCTGCGCGCTGGGTGTGCTATCACTCTCTCTCTCTGCTCGGAGTACCACAAAAATCGATAGCACAGCACATAGGTTGGTCCAGCACTAACATGTTGGACCACTATGTTGACTTAAGGGAAGCCCTGAGGCCCGACGCCCCAGCCGCAGCGCTGGCCGCAAGTTCAACTAACATGTCCATGGCAGAGATATTATCTGCGTATAAGGCTTTAAACGACGTATCTAGTTTTAGCCCCGCAGTAAATTAGCCATACTGAGGAAAGTACTTTCAGCGCGTCAATTAGCCTCACAATCATGTTTCGGGTATTACGTAGGAGATTAAGTAGAGATATTTAGTTATACATTTAAAGTATTGAGTTTTGGGAGGATAGCACAGATTTATTTTGGGAACTCCTTATAAAGGGCGCCTCGTACTGGTTTCTGGGCCGGCACTGGTGGTATAAATTCCTTTCATAGAGTTACCAGGAGAGTGTCCGCGGAGGAGGTCACCTTCCCATATCTTAGTGTTACTCTAGGCATTGTGTCGGGTAGCTCTCAGTGGGAATATATTACTATTCCCACTGGGAACTTTACGCACGATGCCACAAATATTACACGGTTTCTGTATTGCCGGGAGGAATTAGCCCCAGAGGATTACATTTTACCTCCCCACGTGCACAGGATAGTATAAATAATCTGCCATAAGGTAAAAAGCCCGCCTTGAACCAGTTTAGAAGAGCCGAAGACTGGCTCGACGCCCCACCCACCTCCCCGCAGCGATGAACCAATAGCGATGGATCCCCACTGCAAGCTACCCGCTCGCAACCGCTTCGGAGGTCACCTTCCCATATCTTAGTGTTACTCTAGGCATTGTGTCGGGTAGCTCTCAGTGGGAATATATTACTATGCGGCGACACTGTGATTGTAATGTCTGCCATGTCACCCTGCTGTTTAAGTGTGTTTATGTACATGTGTGTATGTGGCGTATGGTGCTACTTCATGACATGTCCACTCATTGTTAGGACCCACTCCTTGGGTGGGCGGAATTTTTCTCCTTATTTAATTGCAGAAACATGCCTCGTGTTACCAAGCCACGCAAACGCCCAGCTACATCTATCTCGGTGCCAGCTGTTCTGAGACGAAGTCAGCGAAGTCAGGAGTCATCCTCTGCCATACAAGTTCCCGATGTTAACCAACCCGATCCACCCAGTCAGGGTTTACCCACTACAGCTCCGGGCCTTTCAGCTGAGGTGATCCAGCAACTGACTACAGCAGTATCACAGGCCGTAGTGCAGACAGGGCCCCTGTCTGCACTCTATACTCCATGCCCACCAGCACGGCCACTTGTTGAGGCTCCATTCCAGCCCACTGTGAGGCAACCTGCTCTTGTACCATCTGTGGCCGCAGGGGGAGTAGATGCCACTGTACAGGGGTCGGTGGCATCAGCCCTCAACTCCCTAACAGGTGAGCCTTTAGTTGTGGGAACTAGCGCACAATCTGACAGCAGGCCAAGGGATGTTTTTTCATCCGCATCCCTACCTATTGACGCTAGGGTACCGGATAAGCTGAAGGCAAAGATATGGGCTCATGAGTACTTTGAATTCGGGCAGCTCATTTCCACAATACCATCAGATGAGAAATTTAACATTTCAATTGCCAGTTCTAAAGACAACCCTGCTATGCCCACGTTGTGCCTAGAACCCACTCAAAAGGTCAAACCAATTTATACTATCGAACAATGGACCTCCGCATTTCAAATATTTGTTGCCATATACACATCAAAATATCAAGCAGAGGCTCCAGCTCTTATGAAATATGGGGAAGTTGTTAGAGGCTTGGCAGAGAAGGGTGCTAATTGGAAATATTATGACACAAATTTCCGTTATTTGAAGCAAAAGCAACCCCAGGATATGCCGTGGGGCTCTATGCACTTTGAGTTGTGGCTTAGATCACAGCAACCCCCATCTCACCCTACTAAGCCTGTGACTACACACACCAGGCCGGCTTACATTCCAAACGGATATTGCTGTAAGTACCACAAGGGAGGTCAATGTGGGGGTTGTGCTTACAAGCACGAATGCCACAAGTGCAATAAGAGTCACCCGAGCATTAAGTGTAATTTTCGTGCCCTTCGGTTTCAAAAATCTAAGCCCGATGCAAGGGCTCCAGCTGCAAAGCCTCCAACTGCCAACCCCAGTCAAAGTAAATAGACTTGCTTCTCTCTTGCATGGCTACCCTTCATCAGATGTTGATTTCTTAATTAATGGTTTCTCTTATGGTTTTCCAATTCATTTTCATGGTCCGAGTCATTCATCTAATGCTTCCAATCTACAGTCAGCCGAACAGCATCGTCAGGTAGTGGATAAGTATCTTGATAAGGAATTGTTAGCTAATCGAATAGCGGGACCCTTTGTTCACCCTCCATTTGGCATCTTTCGCATTTCACCTCTAGGGGCTGTGCCAAATAAGCAACCAGGGGAATTTCGTATGATTCAACATTTATCTTACCCATACGGTGATTCAGTTAATGACAGCATATCCCCCGAGGATTGCAGTGTTCGTTATGCACGGATTGATGATGCAGTTCGGTTGATTAGGCAGTCTGGACCAGGTAGTTTCTTGGCCAAAATCGATATTAAAAGTGCATTTAGGATTATTCCGATTAGGCCACAAGACTACAATCTCCTTGGTTTGCAATGGCGTGGTTATTATTATTATGACCGCTGCATGCCAATGGATGTGCTAGCTCCTGTAAGACATTTGAAGCGTTCAGTTCAGGAATGGATTGCACGAATTAAGTGCAATATTAGCTATATGTTACATTTGTTAGATGATTTTTTGATAGTCGCATCTACTCGAAATCAATGCTCCAATCAACTTTCTTTGTTTCTTGAGCTTTGCTCTTACTTAGGAATACCTATAGCGCCGGAAAAAAACAGCCAGACCTTCCACAATTTTCGTTTGCTGGTATCGAATTAGATACAGTTCGCTTGGAAGCTCGCTTACCGTCTGACAAAGTGTTGAGGTGCAATAGCTTGCTTTCATATTTCCTCAACCGTAAAAAGGTAACACTTAAAGAATTGCAATCGCTTATAGGTTTGTTGAATTTCACATGCTCTGTTGTTATACCAGGGCGAGCCTTTTTGCGTCGTTTGATTGACCTCACAATAGGAATAACACGACCCCAGCATCTCGTCAGACTGACCCGAGACGTAAAAGCGGATTTGAAGATCTGGCTAGCATTTGTGTCCGAATTTAACGGATGTTCTTTCTTTTTAAACGACGAGTGGCTAACGGCACCTCGTCTTAACCTTTATACGGATGCTTCGGGGTCAAAAGGTTTCGGGGCCGTATTTGGAAGCAATTGGTGCTATGGCACTTGGCCGGAAGCTTGGAAGTCTTATAGCATTGCTGTACTATAATTCTATCCGATTGTGCTTAGTGTCCTTCTATGGGGCCACAAGATGTGCAATCGGCGCATAATTTTTTATACTGATAATGAAGCTATAGTGCATGTTATCAATAAGAAATCATGCCGCGATAATATTTTGATGTCATTCGTACGCAAATTGGTGCTAGTCTGCTTAAAACAGAACATCCTCTTTCGTGCGCGTCATGTTCCGGGAATTCATAATGATTTGGCGGACTCTTTATCACGTCTCCAGATCTCCCCATTCAAGAGTCTTGCACCACCTCACATGCAGGTTTCACCAACGGTAGTTCCGGTGCATATGCAACCACATACTTGGCAGATGTCGTGACCCATTTGATAAAATCAAGGTTGCAGCCATCTTCACTCCCTACATATAAGAGGGCATGGAAATTATATAACACTTTCATGCTAGATGTTTATGATCGTTCACACTTTTCTTTTCCGATAGTGCCATCGTACTTTTATCGGCCATTTTTATTGCTTATCTTTATCAAAGGAACTATGCTTCCTAAACGGTCAACACCTATATTTCGGCACTGGGCTATTCACACAGGTTGGCTGGGGTCCCCGATCCAACAAAAGCATTTTTCATTGTTGAAATGCTCAAGGGATATGGAAAAACAGGGGTGCGTTTTGACAGCCGCTTACCTATCACAGTACCGATTTTGTACAGGTTATGCAACAATTGCTCCACCATACTAGAATCGGAATATGTTGTTTGCATGTTCCGCGCTATGTGTGCCATTGCCTTTTATGCCTTTTTGCGCATTGGCGAGATTACGGCCACAAAGCGAGCACCAGAGGTACTTCAGCTCAGTCAGATCACTAAGCTATCACATACGGCAGGTTCAATTGAGTCAATAAAGGTCACTTTTTATGACTTCAAACACCACTATAACAAACCACCCATATCCATAGAGGTTTCCCGTCAACCTGGTGTTTGCCCGGTTCAAACTATTCTTGATTACATTGATTTGCGAGGGACAGCACCAGGCCCCTTGTTTCAACATTTCGACAGGGCACCGGTTGTACGTTCTCAATTTACTGATTGGTTAACCAAATCGGTAAAATGTTGCGGTCTCGACTCCACCAAATACAAAGGTCACAGTTTTAGGATAGGTACTGCCTCACACACAGCCGAATTTGGATATTCGGATTCACAAATACGAATTATGGGGAGATGGAAGTCTGATGCTTTCAAGAAATACATCCGCCTCCCATGTCTTTCTCACAATCCTAATATGAGGGGCAGGAATGTGGCTGCAAGTTCTGTAACATCGACTACTAATCATTAAGGAAGCAGTTTACAGGGGTAACTGCTTCGGTCCAATAGTCCAATGTGCAGGGGCAGTTATTGATTCGGTTTAACACACCTACAAGTATTATCATACTAAAGAATAATGAAAGTTGCTAAGTTAAATTATATAGGGTGCCAATCGTCACCACTAGGCGAATTAACACGCCTGATTACCTTTACAGTCTATTATATCCAATCATTATTACAACACCACATCATAGTGAAGTGCTGCGTCACATTGAACAGTTTACAGGGGTAACTGTTTCAATGATACGCGGGAAGTCACACGTTTTGGTAATGTTAGAGCAAACTATCGAAGGAACTATTCTCATGGCTTGGGTGGGGCTGCCTCACTTTACCCAATTAAGTGGGCTGTGGCGAATTATTGCCCTCACCTTTGCTGGGAAGGGCCATTATTGCTATTTGCATTGTAAAGTTTAATCATTAAAAAATGTTATCCAACACATAGTGTGTCGTGTTCAATTCCGTCCCAGCAAACTGAGCAAACCTTGGGAATAGTTTTTTAGGTATGTTATATTTCATGCAGGTAGAGACAGCATAAAAGCCTATTTCTTTCTTTTCTTTCTTTCAATTTGTATTCAGTTTGTAGTTAGCCCGTAATCTGACCATTTCTTTTCTCAAATGGAACCTTCCAATGAACATAATATATCAATGAACAAAGTATCAGTCATGTGTAGATTTTTAGATGTCAAGATCTTCCAATCATGATATACCAGCTTTGGTCATGTCCCACTCTCAAATCTAATTAGAATGTCTACAAGATGCCTTTATCAGCCGGTATCTATTTTACCTTAATGTTGAAGAATTTCCAATAATTTATAATAATTAAGTAAATTTGAATGCTACTGAATTCGTTTTGGGTACCATTTGACATATACTTGATTTATAGAATTTTTGCCAAGGGCTGTGATGCTTAAATATCTTATATAAAATGATGAAATACTTAAAATGTTTTAAAATCTTCAGGTAAAGCAGCGCGGTGCTGGAGGATCCAAAGATCTGTCAAAGAAACTGGATGATAACCAAGAATATCCAAAACGTTCAGCAACCTTTGAATATTGGGTACCTGTCAGCAATACGTGCAGGAAAAAAGTGTGCATGAAGGCTTTTCTCAGCATACATTCCATTACAGAAGGTCGACTGAGATCTTTGCGAGACAAAGAAACCCCAGAAGATAGAAGAGGGAAACACCACATCCGCCCCAACAAAGTAAAAAACATCCATCTGGATAAAGTACGTTTGCACATAAAATCATTTCACCGAATGACATCACATTACTCTAGGAAAAACAATCCACGAAGACGATACCTCAAGCCTGGATTAAATATCAATAGGATGTACAGGATGTACCTTGAAAAGCATGAAAGATACATTGTTGAAAGAGAAGGTGAAATTATCAAAGCGATGGAAGAAAAGTTAGAAGCTCCAGAACCTATTAAGCCACACATCTCTAAACATCGTTACAGTGACATCTTCAACAGTGAGTTCAACCTTGGATTTGGGCTCCCAAGATCTGACACATGTGCAACCTGCGACCGTCTAAACCTTGCCATTCAAAATTGTGCCAATCCTCCACACAAAAAAAACAACTATGGAACAAGAACTTCAACGACACCAAAAGAAGGCAGAACAAGGTTACGGCTACAAGAAATCCGACACAGAAATGGTGCGAAAAAGCTGGGAGACAATGGGCAGAGTGACATCGAACACCACACAATATGCAATACGCGATGCCGTAGATATGATAACTTTTGATTTCCAACAGAACTTGCCAACTCCCAATCTTTGCCATAATGAAATGTTTTATTCCCGTCAACTATGGACTTATAAATTCGGGATTCATGACTGTGTTGGAGAGAAAGGCTATATGTTCATGTGGGACGAGCTTACTGCGTTAAGGGGAAGTTCAGAGGTTGCTTCCTGTCCTATGAAGTACCTAACGACACATCGTTCTGGAGCAAGATCTCTAATAAGCTATTCAGATGGGTGGGTGTGGGGGACAAAACAAGAACTACTGCATAATAGGATTGCTGAATGAAATGCACATCAATGGCATGTACGACATTGTTAACCATCATTTCCTTGAACGCGGCCACACTTTTTTTGCCGAATGACAGAGATTTTGCTCAAATAGAGAAGAGGAAAGCTTCGGCAGAGGTGTACCTCCCATCTGATTGGTACAGAGTAGTACAACAGGCAAGTCTCAGAAAACCTTTTATTGTACAAGAAATGAGAAAAGATGACTTTCTTGACTACAAAGGATATATGGAGAGCCTATACTGCAATGCCTATACAGGCAAGAGAGTAAACGTGAGAGGAGTTCATTGGTTGAACTTTGGATGGGGCGAAGAGCGGGACAACAGCACCAATCATTTGCAACTAATCCACCACCCACACGAAGTTTGGGTTCGTATTAGTAATTCTGCTGATGAGCCATGGACGAAAGTAACATTACAGAAACAAAACTACCAAACTGCAAAGCAAACCGCACGCCTCGTCCCAAAGTACTCGCAAGAACTGGCTCTCAAGCCTGCAAAAATAAAAGACCTGCTGAAGATGGCTTGAGAGTATATTCCTTCTCCGCAGAGGAATTTTTATCTGAGGCTCGTGATACAAGCAACTCCGGAGAATGAAAGTGGAAATATAACAGACAACATGTCAAGTGACTCTGAAGAAGAATAGGCGAAATGATGGTCAGGTTGTTCTTGTTTCAACCTACAGTACACTGATAAGTCGAGATGTAGCCAATGTTAGGTTAATGTATATTTTTTAATCGTCAATTTGAAATCGTTTATTAATAAAATATGCCCAGCGGGGTTGGGTATAGGGGTGCCGCTGATCAAGGGTTTAAAACCCTGACCCTGTTTAGGACAAAAAACTCTAAAATACCTACCATGTATAGGACAACACTCACTATTTTCTTAGCTTGCTGCGATCTCGCATTGCTAAATACTGTATATATTAATTATGTATATATTAACATCATTACGTATATATTAACATAACGACGACAATCGTGCATCCATACCCAGAGAGGCCAAAAGTCATACCCTTTCCAGCGGCATTTCCTTGAACTCCCCCCCCCCCCCCCCCCCCCTCTCCCGAAAATATGGTAGTAAAAACAATTTTTCATAGGTTTCTTTTCTTTATATAGCAGTGATAATGAACTGTTTCTTAATGCCAGAGAAATAAAAATGTGATAACAAAATCGTCTAATTTCACGATTTTTGCAAAAACTCGAGACGGCGATAGTTTAGGCGCACAAGGAGCATTGGTTAATTCAACAAAGGATTGTGGGTAGTCCCGCGCAGTGACTAAGAAAAAAACAGAAATAGCATAAATTATTATGAAGTGTTTTATCACAAGGTAGGATCCTTTGTTTGCACTTGACATCACTTCCCCTTGAGAATTAATTATAATTATTATAAAATTTAGTTATGAATCCTAGCAACTTGATTCTTTGCAGTGTTTTAGAAAATTATGATATGAATTATTGTAGAAAAGTTTCAGATGCTCGATGTTTTGTGCGCGAGTTATCGAAGTTTGAATTTTGTCACGCAACTCTTACTTTTTAATTGCTAGTCACGTCTCTGAAAAGTCGTGGAAAACAACAAATTTGTACGTGTTTAGAAAGTTATATTTATAGTAAAATTAAGTGATGTATATCAACTCTAAGCTTGAATTTATTTTTTGAAATTTTGCCCGCCATTGGCGCCGCTATAGAAACACACTAGGCTCGAGCCTAGAAACTGGAATATTTGGAAACTTCGCCCGCCCATAGCTCGGTAACAAAATGCTCTTGTGCTCCAAAATTTGTCCCAGAGGTGTTATTTCGATAGCTCTACAAGCTCATAAGCTTTTTATTTTATTTGGCAAAGGAAATAATATTTCAAAATTTGAGAACCGCCTACTGCTCAACAAGATAGAAGATTGGTAAACAGAGATTATCGGTGGATGAGAATACCTCGTGTTTTAATATGATAATTACATGTATTAATTAAGATTAAGTTGAATGGGTCAAACGCGTAGGATTTCCGAAACATGTCAGCACTATTGCTGTCGTGATCTTATTTACATATTAGACGACTGGAATCTGAGACCAAGTTAATAAGTTAGCGTAATTCGCTCGGTTTAACTCTACAAATAATGCTATTTTAAGTTTCTCGCTTATAATTTCCACCCGTTAGTAAATCTAAGTTTTTCATTGTGTTTACATTTGGTATACAAACATTTTGGGATGTATTTTATTGACCTTTTCACGAGAATGAACAAGAACGAGTTATTTATGTATTTTTCTCCATTTGACCTCAAAGTCACTTACGCTGTTATTAATTAATAAAGGTTTTTTAGGCTATAGCCTGGATTAATTATTTTTATGCGTTCATTTAACCTGGATTAGAGAATAAAATGGCCCAAAACCTGGACCCTGTACCGCCACACATACATATCATGTAATTATACCCCGGGGGTACCAGCTCAGTCTCTGGTAGTCGAATGAAATTTGAGACACCTTAAAAGGTACCAGATCGCTGATTTTGCCGGGTCGCGGTAAAACGCGGAAGCGGAAAGGCGGAAAGCGGAAAGGCGGAAAGCGGAAAGGCGGAAAGCGGAAAGGCGGTGAAACGCGGAAAGCGGAAAGTCGGCAACAGGCGGAAAGTCGGTAAAACAAACCCTTCCCTAAACATCACAAATAAATATCTTAATATAATAACACATCCTAGTTCCAGGCTTTCACCGACGAAGGAGGTTCTGATGACGCCTGGGACTAGGCTGGTAATAACAGTTTTAAATGTCTGGGTTTGGTCATCAAACGTTTTGACACATTGTCACATATTGTCATCAACTACACGAATAGACCAATCAATTTTTACTCTACAAACACGAGGTCATTCTTTGTCCGTTGTTTTCAACCTCCCCGTATGACTTGGTTGTGGTGTCAAGGATGCAAAGACCCTTCTTCGACAAGTCCGGACAAAGGCAGTCAAAGGAAGGAAATGTCTATTTCCATGCCTACTTCTGGACTACAAAGTTGTTGCCATCTTTGATGACATGCTTCTCACTGACAATGCATTCGTCGCTTTGGACATTTGTCGCTTTGGACATTCGTCGCTTTGGACATTCGTCGCTTTGGACATTCGTCGCTTTTGACATTCGTCGCTTTGGACATTCGTCGCCTTGGACATTCGTCGCTTTGGACATTCGTCGCTTTGATCGTTCGTCGCTTTGATCGTTCGTTGAAAACTGGAACTAATATGGCCAAATTATTAACGCTGAAGCCTGGGCCGGGTGAAATATGATCACTTACAGTTCTTACAGTTACAGATTTCACAGTTGTTGTTGTGTGAAATTGTTCAGTTTTCGTTAACATGTAACATGTAAAATGACGACAGATTTTGTCTTATCGGTTATTCACGACACAAAATAGAGAATCGATCCAATACTTGACTCAGGAGATATTACCAGTTTGGTTCTTCGTCTTGAATACCTTAACCGAACAATAGTGAACAGAGGTGAGCTTCCAGATAGCATTGTATCCACCATTGGGCAAGTTATTGCTCTTTTAAGGGATTTAGATCATCACTTAAGTACAGGCCGGGGTACAGAACGCAATGTTGCTGAGAGAGTGCCTACCGGTGGTCGGGGAATGCCCTCTTTTTTGATAAAAGAGGAACAACTGTCGTTCCTCATAGACAGTGGATTCACACAGATGAGCCAGATGTTGGGGGGTGTCAACCAGGACAGTGGAGAGGAGGATGTCTGCATTTGGTATTAGTATTTCAGGTAAGAAAATGTAAAAAAGTTATTACAACAAGATATTAAAGTTATTAATAAAAATATTATTTCTTGGTTTTCACATGACGTCATCAAAAAGCTAAAATCCAAACTATTCATCTCACAAAACTGTTTGTTGGATATGTTGTTTATATCGTTATAAGAAAATTCTTACCAAAATAATTTTGTAATTTAGATGTTTGGTTTTCGTTTTATTGCGAGTCAAATTCTGTCACGCAATACAGTCACGCATTTTCAAAAGCCATAGAAATAGGAAAATTCGTTTGAAATAATACGATTTTAACTTAGTAGATGATGGGTAACTTTATTTTGATGAACATAGCTATTGAAAACTTGAAGTATTTGCAATTAAACATGATTTTCAGTCTTCGTGATTTGGCCGCCATGTTGGTGTCGCTCGATGCGACACCAACATGGCGGACCCATACATTTTAACTAAATTATGAGCATAAGCGATCGTTCATATCTTCGTATCTAAAACTTCTTTTAACTAAAAGTTCGGCTGAGATATATGGTTTTGGCTGCTCTTTCGGCCTATGAAGGTTTTGTTCTATATAAGTCCTGGGAAAATTTTCGATGACGTAGGTGAAAGCCAAGAATAGATTGTTAATTTCTGGAAATTTATCTTGCATGAGAGTAATGCTAAGAAGTACGTTTACATACATGTACACTAACTGTACAATTCCCAACCCATATTTGCAAACATTACTGTATACACTTGGAGAATGTAATAATTATTATGTTGTTTTTATTTAATGTGCCGCATTGCCGGTTGTAAGCACTTGTGTGTTGTGCACATACTGAAAGTACAATGTACCTAGCTACACCCCTAAAATAAGCTGTGATCGTGATATGATTTTTTGTTACAATGGAATAACATGTAGAATGAACATATCATCTCTATTGATCTGTCATTTCAGTCATGTGATTACATTTTGGCTTTTTGATTGTGTTCATTATAATATGGATTTCTATACCAGGGTTCTATTCCATTCACTTTATTTTAACTTCGGGTACTTTGTTATACCAGGGTTCACTACATGTACAATGTATATTGGGGTTCCACTGTAAATTCTATGAATCCAAAACAAACTTATTTAAATCTTCAAAATCCAAGCACACGGAAATACAGTGACATCAGTGATGCAGAAGTCGATACTGTGGTAAAAACCATTCAACAGCATCATCAAGGCGTTGGTTTAATATTGCTGAAGGGTTATTTGCAGAGTAAAGGGATAACTCTTCAAAGAGAAAGGATAAGGCAGTCCCTTCTCAGAACTGATCCAACTGGTGTTTTGCAAAGATGGAGGGAGTCTGTTCGCCGAATAATCTATAATGTGTCTTCTCCTCAAGCATTGTGGCATATAGATGGCAACCACAAACTGATAAGCTTAACTACAATAACCATTCATCATTATTATGCACTAGAATATTGCTAAATAGCGTATAATGCATATATAATGCAAACTATTTTTTTCCCTTTTTACTAAAGGTGGCGAATTGTAGTCCATGGAGGGGTGGATGGATACTCTAGAATGCCAGTTTATCTCCATGCATCGAGTAATAACAAGGCTTCCACTGTCCTAAAGCTTTTTACAAAAGCTGTTGCTACATATGGCCTTCCTTCTAGAGTTAGGAGCGATAAAGGAGGAGAGAATTACGATGTTGCTTGGTTCATGTTGAACCATAGAGGAACTGGCCGTGGAAGTGTCATTGCTGGTATATAATTAATACCGTAACATTGAATTGAAATATTGTCTGGTTCATAACTTTTTGAATTTTTAATGAATTTGTATTTGACAATCCTGCCATTACTGTTTACATCTGTCTGCAAAACAATCCATCCCTGAGCATATACACTAATAATGTTCAAATGTTTACTTTCACATGATGTATTAATAGGTAAAAGTTAACCTGCGTAGCGGCCCTAAGGGGAAGGGGCAGGTGAGGGGATTGGGGAAGGAAAGGAGGGGGATTGGGGAGAGGAGGCGGAGGCGAGGGGGAAGGGAATTAGGGCATGCAATGAAACCCTCAAATTCCTCGTATTTTACGTCCACATTCCGGACGTAAAATTCCCATTGGTCAAACGCCTGTCAATCATTCGCTTCTATTGTCTAGTTGAAAATCGACCTCAATGACTTGATTGATTGATAAGACTTGATCGACCAACAAACATTTCAAACATGGATATCAACAGTATTATTTCAAGCATTTGTAGAGAGAGATTGAACGGAATCGTCCTAAAAGAAGAGCAGGAATTAGCAATGTCAGCAATCATGTCCTTGCTAGAAAGAAAATATGTTTTGCCGTATTGTACAACAAGAAGTATCGCTCTTGATTATTTCTCCCCTCTCCGGCATTCAGGATCAAATACTGGAGGCAAAATCGTTGGGGATTTCATGTGATACTCTGAAGGAGATGAGTGTGTGATGTTGGCTTCGAGGGATTTTCTTTTGGTACTCGATCTCGATGAACTCGATACATTTTGTAATGTCTTTACAAATTCATAACCAGAAACCAAAGCCTTGATTTTCCGACCACAAGGTTTGCATATAATTTACACAGACGGCAGAATAGATTTGGATTATTTTCTTTTGATTTTCTCTCTCGCTTTAAACTTATAACTTTAAAATTTCATTTCACGATGCTGGAGAAATATGTGGCGAGTTTCCGGTAGCTACATATTTTCACACTTCACAGTGCAAACAGATGACGATTTTGATTGGTTTATTTATTTTTCAATCTTGAATATTAATTAGGGGGCGTAAGGAGAAAAACCAGGGTTTCATTGCAGGCCCTAATTCCCTTCCTCCTCCTCCTCTTTCCCCTCCCCTCCCCTCCCCTCCCCCTCCTCTCCCCAATTCCCCTCCTCCTCCCTTCCCTTGCCCCTTCCCCTTAGGGCCGCTACGCAGGCTAGGTAAAAGTACCCACAATCAACGAATAGAGAGACTTTGGCGTGATGTGTTCCAAGGATGCCTGTGCCTATTCTATGATTTGCTTTAACATCTTGAGAACTGCAATGTACTCAAATAATGACATTCATATATGGTGCTTGCATTATGTATACAGCTATTTCAACAAAGGTTGGTGCCAGTTTTGCTGCATCTTGCATCTTGCATCTTGCATACCAAGCCCGAAATGTATTGTGGATCTTATGTAAACAATGTCTGCATGCACATACAGAAGAAAATATGCCGGCTTCATATTGCGAAGATAAAGTTTGGGAAAATTCCCAGAGTCCATATTGTTGTGACCTTTCGATGACTCCATTCACATTGCCCATAGTGCATTTTGGGCTTGGTATGCAACATGCAACAAAACCTTCACCAACCTTTTTTGAAATAGCTGTATATGCCAATGCTGAATAAGAGTCTTACAGACTGGAAAAATGCTTGGGCGCGACATCCAATTCGGACAGCAGGAAATCTCAGTCCACTTCAGCTTTGGATAAGAGGTGTACATATCTCTAATAATCAAACATGCATTAATACAACATTTACTGAGGTAAAGTGAATGGCGGTGCTTTATTAACTACACAATACATTTGTCAAATTTATTTCAAAATACTTTTTTATATAAAGAAATGTGTAAAGGTTATGAACATTTTATTATGTACCTGTTTCAATAAACGTTGATCATGGACGATCTGAAATGGATGATCTAAGACCAAGAGGAATTGTGGTACGAGCTGCAGTTTATATATATCTCTTAGATCTCATAAGAAATTCTGACACTGGTAATTTGATACGAATTACTATAAACCACCCACAATTCCTCTCGGTCTCAGATCATCCATTTCAGATCATCCATGATCAACGTTTATTGAAATAGGTGTATATATACTCACATAGAGCAATAGCACTTAAGCTGTGAAAGTTAGTAGCCTAATAGATGTGTAGTAGACACTAATTCCATTGTTTTCTTTTGATTTGACTTCACTCTAATACATGTCCTCATAACACAAGTCTATATTTAATTTTTTTTTTTTTTTCTGTCAATCAGGACTATGGTATAGACTGGCAAGGGCCTCTACCAGATGCAGAACAAGTGAATGCAGTGGAAGTGCCTGGTACTTCCTGTCCAATAGCTGAAGCTCAACTGGCATCACTCAGCAATGTACGCTTGGACGGTCCTGATGTTTATAACATTCAACTATATTGTCATATATTGGAAGAAGTAGAGAAATTAATCACATGATGCTCCTAAGCTATATAATGCTACATTCATGTTTTCATTTTTGCTACTTATACAAATCATTGGCCTATCAGATCTTGATTATTATTCACATTTATTCAAATGATGGTAATGTACATGTAGTACTGTAATAGGGAGCTGCAATTGACTCTTATCATGCGTACTGATTTTTCAGATCAGCAAACTGGTTTCTTTCTGGTGCAAACAGCCTATAATATTTCAAAGAGTTTGTCTGAAAGAACATTTCTGGAAAGTGGTATAGGATAAAATCTCAAAATGTTATCGGGGATGACATTTATAGACTTTAGTATGGGATTTTGCCATCATGCGTTAGAAGCCTCGTTTTGATGTTTTTTTCAGAATTTAAATCGTTCATAACTTCGCAGAGATATATAATTTCGTCATGAAACTTCTACATTATACTTATATAACTATATTATTTTAGAGGAAAGGGTTAAATCTTGTAATTAATCATTTTAAAAAAACCGGCTAACATCAAAACGAGGCTTGGATGTTTGAATGGAAGGATTGGATGTTTGAATGGAAGGATTGGATGTTTGAATGGAAGGATTGGATGTTTGAATGAAGGATGGACCGATTTAATCGAAGGATTGAGTATTTGAATTGAATAATTAAATGCTTGATTTAATGTTTGAATTTTGGCGGGGATGGATCCCCATATGCATAATCATTTCTTGTTACATATACTTAGAATGTTTAGTTAACCTTTGTGGTGACATACAGTACAGCCCAAAAGTTTTTCCCGCATTGAGGCACAATTGCGCTTGCGTTACCGCAATTGCGGTACCCCAAACGCAATTGCGCCTCGACCAACCGCAATTGCGTTTGGTCGCCACAGCCGCAATTGCGCCGCAATTGTGGCTAAACAGAATTGCGGTTAGGCCAAACACAATTGCGTTTGGTCTAAATGGAATTGCGGTTAGGGGCAATTGCGGTGAAGCGCAATTGCGGTTAACGATCGTTATATTGCGGTTCGATCGTCATAACACAACATACAAATGCAGTCATCATATTCTTTACGATCACTTGTCTTGCCTATAATATAATACAGTATGGTGATATTGTAATGATGAAGGAATAGTTATCTCGATGTAAAGGTCTCAAAACAGTTCTCAATGAATTCTCAAAAGAGTTTGTGTAGTCTCAGTTTTTATCTCATTGCAGGCTTGACAGACTTTTACTGGCATCCGTTAATTTGCATTTCCGAAAGAAACTGCGTACATGTTAACCTTAATGTCAGCCGTCTCCTCTCAGAGGAGACGGCTGATATTCAGGCTACGTACATGTATGTCTAGAAATATTATTATTTTTATCAGCTTGTGCCGTTTATATTGAAATGTCTGAAACATTAGGTGCTTTTAAATTTCTATCGGAACCTTACCGTAAAGTATTAAAAGTAGAACATCAAGCAAGCTTGAAGAAGCTTCACGTATCTTCAACTTTACAGTAAGACGATAAAGGTCGCAAAAAGTTTTTAAATGAACTCTTGAAATCATAATCCGACAATTTATAAACAACATTCATTCACGTCTTTCCCACCAGCTTTCGGTATTATTATCAGTTCTAAAATCTAGTTCATTAGAGTACAAGTGAGAATGTTATGTTTGAGACACTTGATTGACACATGTTGTGTTAGCACGTGAAAAAGTCTACGGGAACCATACCCTGGATACCAGAGGCCGACAGGGGGCCCCCTTTGGCGGGAATTTTTCCAATACGCTCCTTTTACTCTTTACTTTTTAATGGCGAATCTAAGAGATACGGTGATTTCTTGTGAAGAGAGCTTTACTATCAATCACATTTATATCATTATCATAATGTGAGTATTTTCTCCTACAATAAGCTTAAGAAACGGTGATTCAACAAGTTTGTTTATGATCATCACTATGGTGTTGTTGAGACAAAGTGCAAGGACGCTTCGTTCGCCGGTTGTTCGTTTTCTTGTATAAAAACAAATTAGATATAATTACACACCAGTCAAAATACTATAAAACTTTCCTTTAGTATTTAGCTTAAAAACGAGTTAAGTTTCGTGCATGTACGTTAACTAGAACCGAAGACCGAGACTGATGGCATCGATCCGGAGGAGTTCATGCTTCAGTACATTAGACTCGATCAGATAATAAGTATGGTCGCGAAGCATGAATAAGGGGCCCTCTTGGCTAAGTTTGATGTAGAAGCAGCGTACCGCAACATTCCAGTTCACCCTGAAGATCGTCGACTCCTTGGTCTTCAATGTCGGGGAAAATGTTTTGTTGACCTTGTTCTACCATTTGGACTCAGGTCTGCTCCTTACTTCTTAAATTCTGTGGCAACCATGGTGGAATGGATCCTGAGAAATAATCACAGTGTATCAGATATCGTTCATTATTTGGACGATTTCATTTTGGCAGGTCCACCTGACAGTTCCGTCTGTGCTCAAGCCACATCTCTCACAGTCTGCAACAAGTTAGGTCTTCCCCTGCACCCAAAGAAATACGAGGGGCCAGCAATCTCTCTAGTGGTACTTGGTATTCTTCTTAATTTAGAGGACCTTCCTGCTCGTCTCTCCGAGGACAAACTGATCACTTCAAAATCCCTTATTCAGTCGTGGGTGCCACGACGCTGGTGTAATCGACATCAATTGGAGTTGCTCATTGGTCATTTCCACCATGCAGCTAAAGTGGTTTGGCCAGACAGGTCCTTTATTAGATGCATAATCGATCTTCTCTGCTGCTTCCGCAATAAGGACCACCACCCCATTCACGTGAACAAGGAGATATGGTGGCATACGTTTTTAACTCATTGGCATGGTGTCCCGTTCTGGCTCTTCCCAGGTTTGTCCCTCTCAACAGACATAGAAGTCACAGCGGATGCTGCAGGATCCATTGGGTATGGCGCATTCGATGGTCTTGAATGGTTTAATGGCATTTGGTCTGAGCCTCAGAAAGACATGTCCATTGCCTACAAAGAGCTATTTCCCATCGTGATCGCTACATATCTATGGGGGGCTAAATGGATTAAGTTGCATGTGCTTTTTCGATCTGACAACGAAGCCATTGTTGCGATTCTGAACTCGAGGACTTCTAGAGTCCCATGCATTATGCATCTTGTTCGTCATCTCCTCTCATCAGCTCAGCATATTCCCAGTATCCAGAATTATGTGGCTGATGCTCTTTCTCGTTCAATTGGCAGGAGTTCCGACAACTTACGCCCATGGCTAGCCTGCCAATACAGCCGCTTTTCTTCGCTCGCCATAGGGGTCTCCCGAAAGAAGCGTCTGCGTTGTGAGGCCAACATTCCTGTACTGTGACCTCTGAGGTCATGACAGCTCGTGTTGTAAATCTGATACAACACAGCCGCTCATGTTGTGAACACTACTTCCAAACGGCCTGCGTTTGTTGATTCGGCAATCATAATTATTGTAGAACATGATTTTATTCATCTGTGCACATGATAAGTCCGATACAGTTGCCCGCGGTTCGACATTGTAATATTTTGTTCTGGTCGTTCTGGTTTCGGTGAGTTTAATTGATGTAAATAACAGAAATAATGCGATTACCAGCAAGCTGACCAATCAGCTTCTTTGACCAGAATCGGGTCAAAAATGACGTCACAGTACAGGAATGTTGGCCTCACAACGCAGACGCTTCTTTCTGGAGACCCCTATGGCGAGCGAAAAAAGCGGCTGTATTCGCAGGCTAGCCCATGGCCAACCCACTCTGCAACCCGTCTAAGGATTCGTATCAAGGCGTCTAAAACTGATCCATTTCGTCAAGGTTGCTTTGTGCACATTGGTCGGAACAGTACCACCCTTTGTGCTGTGGAGGCAACCCTAGACTATTTGGCACGCCGGGGCAATTCCCCTGGCCCTCTGTTTATTCGTCAATATGGCCTACCCCTCTCTCATTCATTACTGACGTCTTGGCTGCGCAGTATTATCAAAGGTGCGGGTATCCCAGGCAATTTCTCAAGGATTGGTGCGGCCACAGTTGCTGCCAGGAATAGTGTACCTGATCACCTTATACAGTCGTTAGGACGCTGGGCTAGCAATGTCTATCAGCTCTACATTCATACGCCATCAGAGGCACTGGCTGACGTATCGCAACTCCTGGCATGACACATTGGGCTTCTGGTATGTATATAATTGTTAGCCTTGGCTACAGGTTGGTGCTTGGGTGGTTTGGACGGGAGGTACCATGGTTCCCCTTCACGGTCCCTCCTCTTCCAAGCACCTTATTGGTGGTGGACCGTGGATGGTTACCATGGTGACCTCCTATGCCGCCGGGGACACGCGAGTCCCTTGTGGTGGCATCAGAGCACCTAAGCCCAACCTCATCCTTACGGATGAGTTAAGTGTGGCTAAATGTAATTTAGGCAAAGTTAAAATCAAGGCGTGCTGGCCAGCATTAGCTTGTTGCTGCAGGGTGCCTGCATTGCAGTTTATTATGGATCAGCACGCGATCCTTGCATGTGGCTAAATGGTCAGCTGTTAGCTGGTGTTATTATAGGTAAGTATAAAACTCCTGACTGCTGTCAGTGTGACAGGTGCTAGGTGGTGGACCGTAGATGGTTACCATAGTGACCTCCTATGCCGCCGGGGACAGGCGCGTCCCTCGTGGTGGCATCAGAGCACCTAAGCCCAACCTCATCCTTGCCGAAGAGTTTTATTTACATGAAAAATGAAAAATTATTTGCATGTAGACCTGTTTTGAAACAGAGATAAACGGAACTCGGAAACGGTCTATTGATTTATTTGAATTATACTAATAGTAAAGAAGCAATAATTATACTAAACGGTGGCATATGATAGCTGTCCACAACAAGCAAAACGCATTCAAATTATCTTCGGTTCACTTATGTGTTTGGGCTTCCTGTGTTTCATTTGCAAAATGGCGACCTGTTAGTTATGTAGGTGTGGACTTCTGATGAGCGATAAAAATATAGTTGATTTCGTTTGATACGCATCTTCTTTTTCATCTTGTTTCATCAAACGGCAGTCTTCATTTTGTTGTACTGTACTTAAGAACATAATGGAGTATATTGATGATGCATAGTATAAAGGTTTTAGTACAGCTTTGAAACTGTCGATGAAAAGTATAGGTACTTTACCATCGATCGTAGCCATGTAACTTTTACGGCCTCCACTCCGATAAATACTATAAATTTAAGCTTGTGGTTCTCTTTCGTAGAACAAAGAGACGTGTGGATGACCAGCTATTCGTTTATTTTCTATCCGGGATTTCTAGCACGATTTCGGCCATCTCTGGTAGACAATCTCGCCAAATGTTCACTGTTAATTGCTGTGAACATTTCGAGTCTTCACTCTCTTTCGCTCATTTCTTTCCTGAGCTAATGTAAGCATATCGTATATCCGCCAAAGACCAAAGAGAATGTGAATATATTTCACTAGTTCAACAGTTCGAGCAACATTTTATCAACCGCTAGTCACCACTTTTGGCCCCGTTTGTCCAAGGTATAGCAGTATTCCATTTCAATAAAATGTTCTTTACATGAAATTGATGTGGGTGTGGGTGCTATTCTTACAAAATCTGTACTTTTATATTTTCATTGATTAGATTGCGCATTTGTTAATTTTCCCAGGTTAAGGTCTACATTGGTGAAAACAAGAAACATCTTGATGTAATGGATATTCTGAAGAATGTGCAGCTACCTTTGTTCCATGATTAGGAAATGATATATAATTTCTTATCTCCGAAGAAAAAATATTAAATGAAGAAAACCTGGATAACCTCTGTGAACAGATGCAAAAGCTAAGCATCTGTGTATGGTAAAGGAAACTACAAGAGTTCAAAATCATGTTCCGATTCCTGTTTTACGAGCTTTGCATGTTGCTTGGATACCAAGAACGAGCACCATGACAGGGAGAGCAGAAATTGTGGGAAAAAAACTACATTCTGCATTTTGGATGAATGTGTTGGTTGCGGTTCGTATTTGCATGAACAGCATTTACCCAGCAAAGAAACGTTTTGACCTGATTCCACCTGTACTGGAGCAAGAGTTTGCTATCCTTCCACAAATGGATTATTTGCATGCGAATATAATTTTCATGTTTACTCATTGGGTTTTGGTATTCCTGTGTAATTACAATGATTACGTAATATAAGCTGGACATGTGAGAAGGGGTGGTTGGGATTCAATCTATCAGACTGTAGTAACCTGGGCCCTAGTCACGTGCCAGTTTTCCCTCGTGCTTCCCGGAGCGGCCATGTTTGTTACCGTACTTGGTTTCAGATTAAAGTTTGTTTAATCCACCGTATCTCGGTTCACTTTACTACATTGGCGACGAGGTAAATTCTAATTTCAACCCTAACTTCATGAAAAAGCGTCTTCAAAGCCTTTGAGTGCACATGCCATGGCGACGTACGGGAAAATCGACGAGTATCAAGAGACAGAAGACTGGGGAATCTACGTGGAAAGATTAAACCACTATTTCGAAGCGAATGATATCAAGAGTGAAGACAAGCAGAAGTCCATTTTTTTGGCTACTGTCGGAGCCAAAACATACAAGCTTATCAGGAATTTGTTCACTCCTGATCAACCGAAAGATAAAAGTTATGAAGACCTTACGAAGCGATTGCAAGAATTCTACAAACCCCAACCGTCTGTCATCGTTCAACGCTTCAGATTCAACACTCACACTCAGGAAAATGGTGAGTCCATTTCTACATTCCTAGCAGAACTTAGGAGTCTATCAGAATACTGTGATTTTGGTCCAACACTGGAAGAAATGCTGCGTGATCGATTAGTTTGTGGTACAAACAACGACAAAATCCAGAAACGACTTCTGGCGGAGCCCAAATTAAGTCTTAAGAGAGCACTACAGTTGGCATTAGCGATAGAAACGGCTGAAAAGGACGCAGTAGATTTACACAAGGGTTTAAAAAGTGAAATATGTCCAAATGTAAACAAGTTTGAAAGCAAGCCCATAAACCACAGGAAGCCCGCATCCAATAATAATAAGCCATGCTATCATTGTAATGGGCCGCACGACTCTAACGTATGTTATCATAAGAATGCTAAGTGTTATGCTTGTGGTAAGCAGGGCCACGTCTCTCCCGTGCATGTCGAAGTAAGGGAGATGCCAGCAAAACACAGCCGCATAAACCACAGGGTACCCATCGCATGCAGGGAGAGGTTGGGAACTCCGACGAAGAAGATGCAGGACCGTACACTTTTTACACAGTCAGAAGTAGTCGCTCTCCACCATATCAGGTGAACATTGAATTAAATGGTAAAGATTTGCAAATGGAGCTAGACACAGGAGCCTCGCTATCGATTATCAATGCCAAAACATATGAAACCTTGTGGGGAGGGGAAGACCGATCCCCCTTGCAGAACACTAACATGGTACTACAAACCTACACAGGAGAGAAGATTAACCCAAAGGGAATTATTGAAGTGTCGGTCGCTTATGGAAAGCAAAACGTCAAGTTACCCTTACATGTAGTAGAAGGAAAAGGCCCCGCCCTCCTTGGTCGAGACTGGTTAGAGAAAATACAGCTCGATTGGCCCACAATTAAAACAATATCACAAGACGTCGTCAACAGCTACCCCCAGTTGTTTGAAGAGGGACTTGGTACCTTGAAGGGAAAGAAGGCGAGAATTCACGTAGACCCAGGCACTAAACCAGAATTCTACAGAGCGAGACCAGTACCATATACACTGCGAGAGAAGATTGAACAAGAGCTGGAGAGGCTGCAAAAAGAAGGTACCATTGAACCTGTACAGTACTCCGATTGGGCCACGCCCATCGTCCCTGTTGTCAAGTCTGACGGTACAATTAGACTCTGTGGCGATTATAAGCTCACGGTCAACAAGGTCTCAACATTAGATGCCTATCCTATTCCCAAGATCGATGACCTCTACACAAAGCTAGCGGGGGGTAAAACCTTTACAGAGCTTGATCTAAGTCATGCCTATGAGCAGATGTTACTGGACGACGACTCCAAGCAGAATGTGACGATCAATACACACCAAGGCCTATACAGATATAATCGTCTACCATATGGTGTTTCATCGACACCGGGAATTTTCCAGAGGACTATGGAGACCCTTCTGCAGGGTATTCCATGCGTAGGAGTGTTTCTAGATAACATTCTCATTACTGGACGCACAGAAGAAGAGCACCTGAGAAACATCAATGAAACTCTCAAACGCTTATCAGAAGCTGGTCTACGACTTAAAACCAAGAAATGTAACTTCATGAAAGCATCGCTGGAATGCCTTGGTTATCGAGTAGACGCCGAAGGATTTCACCCTGTTGAAGCCAAAGTAAAAGCCGTCAAGGACGCGCCAACGCCTAAGAATGTCTCAGAATTGAAGTCATTCCTGGGAATGATAAATTGTTATGGTAAGTTCTTGCCAAACCTAGCATCAACGCTAGAACCTTTACACGTTCTGCTGCGTCAAAACCACACCTGGAAATGGGGAAAGGGACAGGAAAAGGCTTTCCAAGCCGCCAAAGACCTTCTGCAGTCATCACGTCTGCTGGTTCATTATGACCAAACCCAAGAGCTTGTACTCTCTTGTGACGCTTCTCCCTATGGAGTTGGTGCGGTTCTGGCACAAGTCATGGAAGTTGGTTCTGAGAAACCAGTGTCTTATGCTTCCAGAACCCTATCCACAGCGGAGAAGAACTACTCCCAACTAGACAAAGAGGCACTAGCAGTTGTTTTCGCAGTCAAGAAGTTTCATCAGTTCTTATATGGCCGTCATTTCAAGATTTACACGGATCACAAACCGCTATTAGTTTTGTTGAGCTCGGATAAAGCTATTCCACCAATGGCATTAGGCAGAGTGCAAAGGTGGGCCCTAACACTCTCAGCTTATGAGTACGATTTGGTCTACAGACCTGGACGATCCCCTATGGGGATCACGAGTCATAGTCCCTTCGCAAGGGAGAGAAGAAATGCTGAAGGTACTACACGAAAATCATCTTGGGATCTCAAGAATGAAGAGCTTAGCGCGAAGCTATGTGTGGTGGCCGAAACTGGACGAAGCTTTGGAAAAGACAGCCAAAGGATGTGAAGTATGCCAAGCTCATCAGAAAAACCCAGTCAGAGCACCTCTACATCCGTGGCAATGGCCTCCTAGACCTTGGTCAAGAGTCCACATTGACTACGCAGGACCATTTATGGGGAAGATGTTCCTCCTCATCATCGACGCACATTCCAAGTGGTTAGACATCCACATCGTCAATTCAGCTACTACAGAATCAACCGTTGAGAAACTAAGAATGACATTCTCCACCCATGGTCTACCGGAGATGATTGTATCTGACAACGGTTCTGTATTCACCAGCGAAGAGTTCAAGATCTTCACCAAGAGGAATGGAATTAAACATGTCACATCGTCCCCCTACCACCCTGCGACTAACGGATTGGTAGAACGGGCGGTACAGACCTTCAAACATGGTATGAAGAAGCAACAGGATGGCACCATCTAGACAAAACTGTCTCGGTTCTTATTTAGTTACCGTAATACTCCTCAAACTACTACCGGCGAGACACCAACGCAACTACGATGGGGACGAAGTCTGAGATCACACTTAGATCTTCTTCAACCAGACACAGAAAGAAAAGTCCAACAAAGCCAAGACGACCAAATCAAGCATCACGACAAGAACGCTCGAGCCAGACCCTTAGCAGTGAACGACAAGGTCCTAGCTCGTAATTATTCTGGACAACCAAAGTGGCTACCCGGTATCATTATCGAAGAAAGTGGTCCAGTGTCAGAAAAGATAGAACTTGAAGATGGTACTGTCATGAGACGCCACCACTACCAGCTACTACCACGCCAAGATTCCCCAGAGACAGAGGAGTTACCGCTTGAAGTTAAGGACACAGCTCCCCCCGTCTCACCGTCTGGAAGTACTCCCAAGAGTCCTTCTTTGGAACGCCGTTACCCCATTAGGGAGCATAGAGCTCCAGAGCGTTTCCAATGACATTTGTTTATTGTTACGTTTTGTTAAACTAGGGTGGAGGGATGTAGTAACCTGGGCCCTAGTCACGTGCCAGTTTTCCCTCGTGCTTCCCGGAGCGGCCATGTTTGTTACCGTACTTGGTTTCAGATTAAAGTTTGTTTAATCCACCGTATCTCGGTTCACTTTACTACACAGACCCCCCTTGCCTAGGGGCTTAGTAACCTCCCGTGAAGCTGTTGGTCATTCGCTCGAGTTTTTCATTGAGTGAGGTTGATTGTGTTTTTCTTCAAGAACTACTATAAAGGTAAGATATTTCTAGTATTTTTTTCTAGATCTTTCTCAGCTTTTATGATTTGCGAACGAGTTATTT
This sequence comes from Actinostola sp. cb2023, assembly GCA_033675265.1. NCBI lineage: Eukaryota > Metazoa > Cnidaria > Anthozoa > Actiniaria > Actinostolidae > Actinostola > Actinostola sp. cb2023. The sequence continues at coordinate 293,967 of JAUJYZ010000316.1, read as the reverse complement.
TCATATATCGCGTAGCTCGCGTATTTCACTAGTTCAGTTCGCTGTTTCTTTAACTTTTAGTTTGTAAGTTTCTTGTCGTGCTAAGTTTTCACACCTCGTTCTAGAACGTGGTTTCTTGCTTAATATGGCGAACAGCACTCCTTCAGTACTTGTTTTAGGCCATTATGTCATTAAGAGACTTAAGCGCGACTTAGAGTGCCGTTTTGACGCTCGGGCGAATCTCGATTTTAGTTTACGCCACGCTTCGGTTCGTTTGTTTGGAGTTGGCGGTCGCACGGTCTCGAAGCTACGAACTTATGACCTTGACGTGGTCAGTCGTCTTTCAACGGATATCATTATCTTGGAGATAGGCACCAACGATCTCTGGAATCTACGTCCTGAGGTCGTTGAGAGCTAGTTTGTTTGCTTCTTGAAGTGTTTTCTGTCCGAGTTATCGGCGTGCGTCATGTTATCCCAAGTGGGATTTCCTTTGTAGGCGCGCATCAGTTCTTTCAGCGTGCTTCGGTTTTGACGCAATATTTAGACATTGTCCTCTCTTCTTTTTCCAATGTTTTTTTTGGACTCACTCCGTTTTCTCTAGTCCCTCCAACCCCTTCTATCTCTCTGATGGCGTTCACCTTAATGCTGCAGGGCAGTATTTATTATATAGGAGTTATCGTGGCGCCATACTCAGAGCCCTGAGCATGCTTTGACCTTACTCCTTATTCCATTGTTCGTGTTGATTCTTAACTCCCTTTGTTATGATTGTTGTTGCTTCGATAACTCGTATCTGCGCTAAATTTTTAGTAATTTTGGAGCTTTGATTTTGAATTCAACTTTGAATCGTTTGTGACCTTGGTTCACACTTGAGGTATAATTTAGGTTTTACGGCGACTTTGAAATTAGGATTATTTTTTTATTACACTTATAAATATTCAATTATAACCTTTGAGGTTTCGCCCTAAAGGTATGTGGTATGTTATATACACTGTATAACTTTTGAGGTTTCGCCCTCAAGGTATGTTGATGATTTTCGAGGTTTCGCCCTCAAGGTCTGTTTAGTGATGACCTTCGAGGTTTCGCCCTCAAGGTATATTTAGAATTGTTTACTGTAATTAGCACCGTCACCGATTTGGTGCGGAGCATAAGGGCAATATGGGCTTGCTGACTTCGTCGACATTTAGGTGTCTTGACAGGGGCTGTCCCAGCCTTAGCTTGTGGGTTTATTTCTGCATGCAACCTTTGGAGTTGCCTTTCTTAAGCTTTTTGGGGCCTGAGATTCTGCCCTATTTATGTTTCATTGCAGAATTATGCTTCCAAAACGTTCTGCAAGACTACTGAACAAGTCAAGTCGACCTGCACCAAATCTCGATCTCGAAGGACACAATCCAGGGAATCCACTGAGCCAAGAGCTGATGTCAGTACCGTTGGGTCAGAAAACCAGGTCCTCGATGGTATATTACCAGCATCTATCGACTCCATTGTGGCAAGGGTGGCTGACGAGGTCACAAAACGTCTGACGGAACAGTTCAACTCATCAAGCACGTCTATTGGCACTCAAGTAGCCATTTCTACGTTGCACGAGATCCCTCTGGGACAATCGATAACCAGCCTGACCCCTACGGGTCTTGCTATATCACGGGCGAGGAGGGAGACCCCAAAAATCTTCGAAAATCTTCGCAGCACTTCACTTTCTATTAGAAACGACTAGTCAACTTAGTCTAATTATTTAGTAATTATAGTGACAACTGATTACAATTTCCAATGACATGAAACAAATATAATTCGATTGTAATGTGTTTTTTTGCTTGAAAGAAAAGAGTGAAGACAATACCAGTGATGACGAAGGTAAAGGTGATGACGAAGGTATTGTAATTTGTTTCCCTACGGACTCTACTTTATACCCCTCATTCAAAACAGACTGTTGTCCATTCGGTTTTTCTATATTTCTCTCTACAGTCCTCTTTGTCAGATCTATCCATAAGGCTGAACATCGAATATACGATAAAAGGCAATCATGCTATTTTTGCAATAATAGCCCGGCACTTGGAGAATAGCCACAACACTGATGCCGTCAAAATTCATTCTACGATGACGGCAAATCCTTTATTTTACCTCACATCGACTCGGGTTTCAAGTTGGACTAAAATACTACTGTGAATAAATCTTATCCCTTATTTTCTACAGTGTTGTACGTACTAATATTCAAGACTGGCTTTTGATTAAACGTGATGAAAAGGAAAATGTATATTATCAAGCAAAATAAATTCATGTTTTATCACTCTCGAGACAGAATTTAAGCCACGTGTCGCCAATTTGAAGCACAGGAAGCCCAAACATATAAGTGAACTTTAAAATATCTCATTTGCTGAAATACAATGAAGAATGAATGTTCGTAGTTACATTTTGCAACTAATTCAACTCGCAGCAATTCACTTTCTATTAGAAACGACTAGTCAACTTAGTCTAATTATTTAGTAATTAGTGACAACTGATTACAATTTCCAATGACATGAAGCAAATATAATTCGATTGTAATATGTTTTTTTGCTTGACAGAAAAGAGTGAAGACAATACCAGTGATGATGAAGGTAAAGGTGATGACGAAGGTATTGTAATTTGTTTCCCTACGGACTCTACTTTATACCCCTCATTCAAAACAGACTGTTGTCCATTCGGTTTTTCTATATTTCTCTCTACAGTCCTCTTTGTCAGATCTATCCATAAGGTAGGCTCAGTATCCAGCCGCTGGGGTTTCGTGCGCCCGCGATACTCTCCCCCTCACGGCTGGGCGCACGAGCTTGCCGTTTGTTTTTGTCAACCAATCAGAAATCTGCCCCCCAGTTTTTAGGGGGCATAAATTAAAAATGACGCATAAGATTAAAAATGGCGTGATGGAGAGTTTTGATGCTTGTGAATATGCCCTTGGCTTGAGAAGTTTAATTTAGAGAGTTTGAAAGAAAAACAGCGTTTAGCTTTAAAAGAAATAGTTCTGGGAAAGGATGTCCAGTTCGTTGTTCTTCCTACTGGCTCTGGAAAATCTCTAATTTTCCAAGCTGCTCCACTCAGTCTTTGACCTCGTGATATCGCCGCTAGTGTCTCTCATGAAATACCAAGTTAGCTTCCTTTCATCAAAGGGCATTACAGTTGGCCATTACAGTTGATTTCACACAACTTTGGCCGCTCCGATTGCTATAAAGTTCAATAACGATCTTTGCCGACTTCACTGTGAACTGGCTTGGTTCGGTGAACCGTGAGTAATGTTTATGTCTCGAATTCAAATATTTGCAAGAATTGCATCTCAAACGAAATGTTTCAAAAAGTGTATTTCAAACTGCATTATGGAGATAAAGTCCTTTTATTGCGATGACGTTCATCAGCTTCAAACATCTACTCTGGTCAATTTCACTTTGAAGTTCCGAAGTTCGTTAGCAAATTTGGGAATTGCGAACGAACTTCGCAGTCGGAGCGGCCAAAGTTGTGTGAAAAATCCACTGTAAAGCGGCTTTCTTTTAAGAAGGACTAGAAGATGAGTGTATGAAATGTGGCGTGTTGTGCAAGATTGAAGAAACATTTCCTTGCAAAGACCTGTTTCCTTTTATTTTCTTCTTGTTTTTGGCAAATGATTCAACCACTCTGGTTATTTAGCACAAACAAAGACATTCACACTAAACGACAATCGACATTTCACCGAGCGCGAATAAAGCTCGAGTAAATAGGATTTTCAACCGAATAGAATTTCACTTCCGCTTCCGTTTTTATATTTATTTATGCTAATTACATAAAACGTCACGGACACGCTTTCTAGCTCGTGCGCCCAGCCGTGAGGGGTAGAGTATCGCGGGCGCACGAAACCCCAGCGGCTGGATACTGAGCCTATCCATAAGGCTGAACATCGAATATACGATAAAAGGCAATCATGCTATTTTTGCAATAAGATGGTAGCAAAAATAGCCCGGCACTTGGAGAGTAGCCACAACACTGTTTCCGAGGATGCTGAAGCACTGTCCTTTACAAAAGGTTCAAAAGAGAGAAAGAAGGAGTTGGAGAGATTGCGCCTGAAAGGCAATTACTATCACAATATAAAGGTTTTGGAGAACAAAACAAGGTGAAATAATTCCATATAGACGCTCCAAACTAAAGATGAAGGCAACAGATTTCATCCCATGCCCCAGCTGTCTGGGTTTCTTTAAAAAAGATGAACTCTGGAAACACAACAAAACCTGTTCATTTAAGAATGAGAAACTACAACAAGAAGAAGAAGGACAGAAATTCAAGAAAATTAAAGAACAGAGTAGAATCTTACTGCTTTCTCAACTAGAACCAAGGGAAACAAAAGCGATGATACAGATAAAAGTTACAATGAAGCAAGATGAAATAAGCCTTGTGGCGAAAACAGATCCGCTTAATATAAAATATGAAGAGGTTCTACTGGAAAGAGTGGGTGCGTCAAGGTCCCGAGAAGTATCTCAAGGAATGAGAGAACTAGCTTGAATTACAGAAAAACTCTCCCAATGACGAGTGTTCCCTGCGAGGCTATTTTAAACCTGTAGCATTTGATGCTGTGGTGTGTGTGGTCAATTCCTTATGCATAGGCATTCTCTCTCTTGCTCTGAGACTTGGCCACTCCATCAAGAAATGCATTTACGTTCTAAAGGGTCAAGCTCTCAGAAACAAAGATACAAGCATAGTATAGGAAGTGGGAATGAGTGGAACAACAAAGTTTCATATCATTATTTAGCAGAGCTTTCCAACAGATCACGTAACAAGATCAATCTTCTACCCCTTAACAATGATCTGACACTTCTAAGAAAGCACCTCCTCTCACAGATAAACATATTGTCGAAAAGTCTGAAGGCAAACCCATCTCTAAATCTGTGGCAAAAGTTAGAAGAATACCTTATTTGTCGCCTCATTATCTTCAATAAACGTCGAGGTGGTGAGGCGTCAAAGATGTTGGTCAAAGAATACCAAAGCCGACCGAATTGGAAAACTGCCCAAACAGCAGCCATTAATGATGCACTTCAGCCTCTGGAGAAGAAACTAAGTGAAAGGTAATATTTTACACTTGAATTGCAAAAAGGTTGCAGTATACTTATATTCAAATAAACAACAACAACAATTGCAACTTTATTTATCCTGGTAAACAATCATGCAGCAGTTGTGTTAACTGGTGACTATCAGTTCAAAACAATTCGCAACATAATTATACCGAACACAACAATTGTGCTCGTTTGAAAATACACTGTGCTTTATGTCACATGAACATCTCATTAAATATTCTTATAAAATAGATATATTGCAACCTTTCTGCATTCAAGTGTGCGTATGTGTGCGTGTGTACGTGTGTGTATATGTGAATAATTAGTGAGTTTTTACATTTATTATCAATATAATTATTAAATTAAAGTGATAATGGAGTTAATGAGTAAAAACAGTACGTTACAGTTCTTCTTGTATATTTTTATCATATAGACTAGACCTTGTAGAAATTAGAGGAAAACGTGGACGAAACGTCCGGTGATTCTTACGAAAGAAATAAGAGAAGGGATTGATTTGCTAATATCAACACGTGAAGTGGTTGGGATTAATACAAGTAACCCATATATTTTTGCCAACTGCCGCCTTGGCCATCTAAGAGACTGGGAAGTTTTCAAAAAGATCACATCTAATGCAGAACTGGGCCTTTCGCAACCACAGTTGATCAGAAGTACCCGTCTGAGAAAATATATTGGAACAGTGAGTCAAGTGTTGGACTTAGAAGATAATGAACTGGAATGGCTTGCAAATCACATGGGGCACAACATTAACATTCATAGAGATTTCTATAGACTTCACCACCACACATTGGAGCTTGCAAAAGTCAGCAAAATTCTTATGACAGTTGATAGTGGAGACATTGGAAAGTGGGCGGGGAAATCTCTCAGTGAAATAGAAGTAAATCTTGATGATGGAGGTAATAATTCATACATACCATACATATAATAATGGTTAAGTGAAATTTAAAAAATTGAATCACTTACTGGAACATTAAAATTGCAACACGCTATGCTACGTCTCGGGTTTCACCTCCCATGCATCGGACCGAGCTTTACAAGGTGTTCCATGTCGTTGTCATTTTCCAGTAAGTGATTCAATTTTTTATTTCATTTCACTGACTGGATGATTAATAATAATATTCACTCTCATATAATGGTTAAGTGTAAGGTGGTATCAGGAGCCCTTTGAAATTGAAATCGAAACAGTACTAGTGTTGGTATATGTGGTGTGAAATTTTCCACTGGTTTGATTTTTTTAGTCCATTGTTTTGGTTTCTAATTCACTTCCTTTCAGTTTAATCCTTTACAACTAACCTAAACACAAAACTTACCCACCATAAAACCCTAAACGTAACCTTAGAACAACCCTATCTAAACATTTTAACCAGTGGAAAATTTCACACCACAGCATATATTTAACAATTATTTGACGAAGGTGAGGTGGATAGTGTTGAATATTTACCGAGCAAAGTCATGTTGTGATAATTGCCATTGGAAACCAGATGAAACGTAAAACTTAGTATTTGTAGTCATACTTTGTTCTCAGGCACCTAGAGTGCAAAAACTAAAAGCGTGAAATTATACAAATCTAAACAGTACTAATTAGTACTATGTCTATTGTTTCATTAGTCTACTCTATTTAGCTAGCACTGTTTTACGCTTCTATTGTTTGCACTCTATTTTTTTTCTGAAACCCAGTTTCAGGCGAAAATTTTCACAGCATACCCTTGATGGTAGCATTTTCTTGTTTACATAGTATAAAATACAAAATTTAGATTTCAGCGCTGCTAGCAGTGATGAAGGCAGTAACGACGATAATGATGCCATTGATGAAACTGAAAGAGCTCATATTGAAGGTTTGTAAAAATATAAATTAAACCTCTTTACTATAAGTAGTACCCTGGGTGCCAGGGGTTTCCAATATTCACTCTCGGGATTTGGCGATGTGACGTCTCGTCGCTTGACGACTCGCCAAATCCCGAGAGTGAATTAGGAATCCCTGACACCCAGGAAATATATTTTGAGACTGACCAATGATAATTAATGGTGCATTTAATTAAAGGGGGACTAGCACGTAAAATATGTCCAAATACTTTACTGATCCTTTCAAACATTGCCATTATAATCTTTATGTTCTATAAATTTGCGATTAACTCCACATCCGCCATTAAACAGTTGTCGCAAGGAAGTGACGTCACTTATTCAACCTGATTCGTGATAGTATGCTAGTTGGTTTCTACTATTTCCTATTAGTCAAAACTTCCGAATGTGATCAGATTGGTAAGGAGTATTATGTACTATAAGATAATATAAGAGTGTCACTGTCATATTCATACCAGGTCTACATTATTGTATATCATTATAGTAACACACTATTCTATTTCCTAATAGATACAACTGCTGAATGTAATCAGATTGGTAAGGAGTATTATGTACTATTCTAAACCTCATTAATAATTCATGAGCAATTGATCCAACCAGGTTGGTTGAATCGGCCACATGCATGGATCTGTATACCCCGATACAGACACTATTTCAGTGATATAGAACTGGCACAGGTCATGCAAAGGTCTCATTTACTCGTATCATTGACCTTTGCATAGCACCGACAGCAAGTTACAAATTACATACCAAATTATGGTGGTATTGATGTTGTCAAATATTTTCACATTACCGGTATTTTATGTTTTATGTAAAAGCCTTAGCTAAAAATACGTTTTTGACATCTAGAGTGCAATTTAGAAAAGCGTGAAAACTAAATAACTAATTAGTACTAAATAGCACTAATGAAACAATAGAAAACAATATAATTAGCATAATTTAGCACTATTTAGTACTATTTATGTTGGACGCTTTTAGTGTTTGTACTCTAATCTAGCACTTTTCCTTTTAGTCTCAAAAAGAAAAACCAGCCATGAGAAAAAGTCGACATCTGCTGATACCAAAGGTGTGTTTATTAGAATCTAAGTGTTAAATGTTTTCACCAAACAGGAAATTGATATACACTACAGCTTATTAGATGTTTTCTCGGGTATTACGGGCTGATATTTGATGACTTGCGAGTGTATTTTTCCGAGCCCGCCCAAATACAGAGAAAATTCGGAGGGCTTATAACCGGGAGAACATTTCTGTTAGCAGACAGGTAGACTTATAATCGGGGGGGGCACTTATAATCGGGGGGGGGGCTTATAACCAGAAGGCTTATAACCGGGATTATACGGTATATTGTTTTTTGAGTTGTGAATAGGGCATTACGGATTTATACAAGGCATTAACGCCTCATATAGGCCCTAAAAAATGACCAAATTTGGTAAAATTACATCACAGTTATATTATAATAATAGCATATATGTTTCAGAAAAAAAGAACAAAAAGACAAATGTCTTGTGGACACCTCAGGAGAAGTAAGCAGTTATAAAAAACCTTGGATCGTACCTGTCACAACGCGTACTCCCTGGGAAAATGGTATGCGAGAGGTGTATTGAGAAAAGCCGACCTGTACTCGACAAGAAAAATTGGAAGGTTATAAAATATTTCATTAGAGATGCAAAAAAGAGAGCTAAAAACGCCTTGGGAAACAGTTCTCAACTCAATAAAACCTAAGTTCACCTTTCATGAATCCCCCTAATACATGTAGACCTCTTTAGCTTCGTATGTAAATTGCCCATTTCAAACCATGTGATGTAAACATGATATTCTCTGGATAATTAGTCCTTTATAATTCTGAAATTTATTCGTTCATATTCACGTGGATTTAAAAACATTTGAAATTACATACGAAGCTAATTATAAAGAGATCTATTTAGTAAGAGGCGGTCAGGTCTTCGTGTAGGTGCACAAAAGTCCTTATTAAGGAACATACCACGTGTGATGAAGCCATTGTTTATTAATCTACAAAGTTATAGAGTCTCGCAAAATATTGGTCAAATTTCGGGATTTCGCTAGTAAAAGATCATTATTTGTTATTTTTTTCTCGGACCAGCGCTTTCGGCGCGTAACAGAAAAGTAATAGCCTCTGAATCACTTTGGTTAAACGATTGAAATTTACATCTACGTTAATGATTTCTACAATACTAGATCTCTGAGCAGAGGCAGAGATTCATCTTCAGCGAGTGAAATAACGACAACAAACAACAAATACAGCGTGTGCCTCATAGTAGCTTGTGTATCGTAAATCTTACTGTAATAAAATAGGCGCGCTGTCACATGATGGGCACATCGTTATTACTAGTTCTTTGAGACTTAAGGTATATAATTGTTGAGAAGCACAGAGATTGTGGTAGATTGCCTCCTAACAATTATATACCTTTAGAATTAGTAAATAAACTATTTACTCATCGTATGACAGCGCACGATATTGATTGACTGATTCAGTGATTGATTGCCATTTATAGTTAGATTTACGTGGCCATGCTGTAGTTGTTTATATATATATATAGATATAGATATAATTCAGGTGAAGTTCACCGGTGAAACCAAGATAGTGCTCTACAATGAAGGAGCGAATTTAACCAATGTGTATACTACTCAGTTTTTGAGTACATAGAGTTTAATACAATTTGTTTCGTAGACCGACGTGAAGTCGGTCCACTCTTCAGTTAATCTCTATACACTGAAGCAATTGTCAAGAGCTACAACAACAATATGATCGCGTCAGTATCGTAAACCGTTGAATAGTTGCGCGCGCTAAATAGTTGCACGCGCTAATGTGATTGCATGTTACATTCTACAAACCGAAGCATGTAACAACAAATAAATAAATACATAGATAAATAAATAAATTGATTGATTGATAGACAATAATATGATCAGGTTGGCAAACCTTTGGAATATGCCGTTAAGATAAAGTGATTTCATGATGTCTAATTATACAATTATGTAACATGCAATCACATTAGCGCGTGCAACTATTTAGCGCGCGCAACTATTCAACGGTTTACGATACTGACGCGATCATATTGTTGTTGTAGCTCTTGACAATTGCTTCAGTGTATAGAGATTAACTGAAGAGTGGACCGACTTCACGTCGGTCTACGAAACAAATTGTATTAAACTCTATGTACTCAAAAACTGAGTAGTATACACATTGGTTAGATATAGATATAGATATATATATGTAGAATAAAGGTAAAACCAAGACACCAACTTGTAGCTTTGTATATATATATATATAACAAAGCTATTGTTTGCAGTAAAAAAGAACAGAGAAGGTCTGTGATTTATATATAGAACCAAGTATAAAAAGGCCTGCTGAGAAGTTTGAAAAATAAAAATGATATTACTTACATAACTGTTTGCTTGAGTAACAACACATTTTTGTAAAGCGTGCCTATGGGGCTGCGCTAAAAAAAGAACAGCTTTATTATTATTAATGCTTGGAATGGATAATATCCTTGAAGCAATGTGTGTAGCAAGTTTAAAAAAATTGATTTAAAAGAGGCGATTTTGCTGTACTTCTCTATAATTCCCTTTTCCTGATTCACGGGACCCTAGCTTACCTAGCGCTTCCCATGCATAACCGAGTTTTCTTCCGTCTTGTTCTGAATACCCTAAAGAACCCAGCTCTTGTGCCGTTTATTCAAAAGCAACAAATTTAGGATATCTAAGAACAAGTGCCTATCGCAAACTTCTATAAACTGGCAAATATTCCTTCGACATAGCGTGCTGTCCCCGCAAGTGGTGATATAACAGAAGTCCCCACAAGGTGTGGATAATGTCCCCAGAAATTGTGGGGAAAATGTCCCCATAACTATAAAAAGTACATAGCCTTGATTTCAAAGAATGGATAAAGTGTGTATTCAATAACCTCTCGATCTACCCTATCACCAATTTGAAATATTGTCAAGAACATGGTGTCCCCATAAGACGGTCTGAGAACAAGGGTCCTCATAAGTGGGTAAAGGTACGTATGGATGGAGGGATGGATGGATGGATGGATGGATGGATTTTATAAAATAAAAGTCTCGTGCATACAGGTAAATAAATTTTGCATGACAAGGATTTTATTGAAAATTAAATAGACTTACTACCTAGTTTATTGGTCTAATTGGATAAGTTGGAAAAAGTAATGGGAAGGGTGATAAACGTGAAAATGAAATTTGATACTCTCGATTTATGACTCAGCAATTATATATTTCCAAAATATCCAATTAGCCTGATGAACAGCATGGTAAACTGTATTATTTTCACTATCTTCTACTCTGATATACTAACGTTGTGTGCTTCTACCAAAGCCTTGAATCTTATTTTCTTAAACCCGGGTTAAAAGGTAAAATGTATTGTTGCCATGGTAACTAACTTCAAAAATATGTACAATCTGCTCATCTATACATTTAATCCTGAACCCAAGCTTCTGCAATAAAACGAAAGCAAATTACAACCCCCTTATAGTTTTATGGGCGTGATCGCCTTAGAACCATGCCTTAATGTTACTGAGATGGATGGATGGATGGATGGATGGATGGATGGATGGATGGATGGATGGATGGATGGATGGATGGATGGATGGATGGATGGATGGATGGATGGATGGATGGATGGATGGATGGATGGATGGATGGATGGATGGATGGATGGATGGATGGATGGATGGATGGATGGATGGATGGATGGATGGATGGATGGATGGATGGATGGATGGATGGATGGATGGATGGATGGATGGATGGATGGATGGATGGATGGATGGATGGATGGATGGATGGATGGATGGATGGATGGATGGATGGATGGATGGATGGATGGATGGATGGATGGATGGATGGATGGATGGATGGATGGATGGATGGATGGACGGACGGTTAGATTCATATTCCTTTTTGCTACCTCATTTTGATCCTTTTTGCTACCTTTGTTCCTTTTTGCTACCTTAAGGGTGCGTTCGATTGACCCTATTCCATAATAGGAATACACGGAATAAACACTTGGATGCTTTTATTTCAGCACATTTAAAATTCCAAACTGTTCCTTGTAACTTTATTATGATACAACAACGAATCGTTTTACTTTACAGTGGACAGTAGCTGCGTGACAGCGAATTAGGGATGTTATTCTGTGTATTCCTATTCTGGAATACGGTCAATCGTAGGTAAATAGTAGGTAGCAAAAAGGATCATGTTCCTTTTTGCTACTTTACAGCGAGGACACACTAACCGGGACCACTTGAGCAAAACTGACCAATCAGATTACACCTGAAAATAATCACATTCCAACAAAAGTCATCTGCGCCAATCATCATTATGACTATAATGCTGATTGGCCCAGACAACTTTTGTTGGAATGTGATTATTTTCAGGTGTAATCTGATTGGTCAGTTTTGCTCAAGTGGTCCCGGTTAGTGTGTCTTCACTGTAAGTTGGTAGCAAAAAGGAACATGATCCTTTTTGCTACCAACTAAAGTAGCAAAAAGGATCACATGTTCCTTTTTGCTACCAACTTAAAGTAGCAAAAAGGAACATGTGCTCCTTTTTGCTACCTAAGCAAATTCCGAACTAGTTTAAGTTTTCTCTCTCTGAATAAATGCTTTTTAAAGCTTTGCGCATGCTCAGTGTATATATATATCACGTTGACCATGCTTATAATATCACCAGAGTTATAAACTACGAGGTTTAATCAGCAGAAGACTACAAATAAACTATCAGGGTATTTCTGTCTCAATAAAAGGAAAGTTGGAATGATATAACGCATATCCCATGCATATCCCACATGGGAGCAGTCAAATGAGTAAGTGAAGTGCAACACAAAAAGACGATTATTTACCTTTCGCTTTGCAATGGGCTCTACTTGAACTCAAGGTAAGTGTTTGAGTTATTTTAAACCCAACACCATGCGGATGAAATGCTCTGGATGTTTGTATGAGAGCCTCCCATAGCTCTCTAGAATATCCAGTAACACATGTGAGGGTTATCTCTAAATGCACTTTAGTTCATTTTGTTGTCGTATAATCAACAATAATGAACACTCGTGCTTTATAGGATTTATACTTCTCTGTTTATACTTCTTTGCATTTGACAGAAGGGACACTCGTGTTCATTGTTTCATTTGTTACGTCAGATGGAGAAAAAGTCAAAGGCAACGAAACGTGAAGGACACATGTGTCCTGTGCCAGGGTGTGGAAAAAAGCCAGTTAATCTTCCACGACACTTGAGAAACGTGCACCAATGGAATCAAGAAAGATCTACTGCTGCTTTATCCATTTTCAATTTAAGGGTAAGGCCCGAGAAGAAGCCCTGTCCAATTGAGGGATGCAGAAGCTCTGCAGTAGACATGCAATGGCACTTGCAGAATGTACACAAGATGACACAAGAGCAAGCAGAGCAAAAGGTAGTAGCTGGTGAAGGTACAACGGTGATGAAAGAAAAAAGTGTAGATGTAAAAATGAAGACTGAGAAACGAAATTATAAGAGACGTGTCTGTCCAGTTGATGGATGCCCTGCAATAGTTTGCCGGCTTCACAACCATCTGTGTGACAAACACAAACTATCCCGAAATGATCCAACGTATCTCCATTATCTCAAGACGGCGAGTATCCATCAAGAGCTGGGCGAGGATAAGAATGACCCTATTATGGTCACATCGTCCTCATCATCGGATGATTCAAGCGATAAATCTTCAGTCTCAGATGACACTGAAGATACAAGTGAAATGGAAGTCAGATTTGTGCAGGAAAGAGCCGAAAGAGCGAAAGCTAAAAAGAGGAGTACACATAAAAGGAAAGCGAGTCACGAGTCTGACTCTAGCTCATTTGAAGTGTGCCAACAGAGTAGTATAAGGCAAATTCATGATGATTCAGAGGAGTTCGATGAAGATGAAAGAAATCTTTGCAGTATCGCAGTACGGAGCATTCATGGTGAAGAATGCCAGCCCTTATTGCCAAGACGTGTGCCACTTCTTGGAGAGCAGTCCCAACCAAGTCTATGGCAGGCATCTGCTCAACAAGGCGACATGAGAAGTGACGATATATGTGAGAACATCTCCGTTCAAACCTCCGATATTTCGAGTGCCGAACAGACGATGCGCGTCAAACGAGAGGGAATGCCCGTCATGTTTTTTACGTTGAGTCAACACACAGTAACAGCAGTGCGGACGATGAGTACGAACCGGAGGACGAATCTGAGGAAACAGAGGAAAGCGATGAAGAAGATGAGTTAGTGGAGGATCTAAACTTGGAGAAAGGAGCATGTAGCAATGCGTCAACAGAGCGCATTTTAGAGCAATTCAAGACATGGCTCCAAGGTATTGACGGTGGCAGAAGAGAGTTGCGCACAGCTAGACAGTATGTCTCACAAATATCAGCCATCATAAGCGCAATTGACCCAAATAACCGGAACATCAAGTCCGTTTTTTCCAAGAAGAATCTTAGAGATAAATGGCTCTCCAACCTAGAGAAAACCAAGAAGCCAGGCACATGCAAATCCTACCTTGAATCCCTGTCTCGATTCCTGCGCTTTATCATGGTTGAGAAACCTGAAGGGTTAGAGGAATGTAAAGAGGATGCAAATAAAATTAGGGAGCAAGTCCAAGAGTGGATGTGAAGTATGAAGGGTCCAGTAGCGACACGCAAATGGGAGAAGTTGATGGAGGACCTGGAGAAATTAATAAAGCCAGAAGACATCCAGAAGTTCGATAAGTGCGATCATGCAAGATCAGCAGTGTCCACCCTTGGCAAATGCATAGAAAAGCATGCGCCAAAGACTGCAACACAAGCTGACTATGTCCACGTCCGAGACTATATCATCACTCGTCTGTGCTTGGAAAACGCCTGCCGAGCAAGTCCGATTGCGAACATGACCCTGGGGGAGCTTAGAAAGGCAAAGAAGGACAACGATCAAATGGTGGTCACCGTGATGAACCACAAGACCCTGGTCTCTCACGGGCCAGCGACTGTTGTACTAAGTCCGATGGTACTGAAGTGGCTACAAGCGTTTATCACCTACATGCGAAACCACTTAGCTGGAGCAGGCACCAGTGACAGCTGCAAAATCTTTCTCAGCTGGTCAGCTAAAGAGATGAGCTCTTCAATGGTATCGGCGCAGCTGAACTCCTGCTGTAAAAAAGCAATGGGGAAGCAGATGGAGCGGGTATGTGCAGCCTCATTCAGAAAGGCAGCTGTGACAGCTGTTCACGAGAATCATGCACATATGAAGAACGACCTGGCTGACCTCATGAGCCACAATCCCAAAACAGCTGAGAAATACTATTCAATCAGGCAGAAAAGCAAGAACGCCGCAAAGACATCAGAGGCACTAAGGCACATTTTGTTCATGACGAAGAGCAATGAAGAAAAAGAGAAGTCAGGAGCAAATAAAGAAGAGGAGAAAGAGCCACAAAACACAGCCAAGCGACACCGGTGGAGCGAAGATGAAAATGTTGCTGTGTGTTCTATCTTTACAAAGGACATAAAGAATAAGTGCATCACCGTTCAACAAATCAAAGACAAAATCCATGGCCATGCTCTCCTTGGGAACATTGCAGCAGCCAAGATAGTGGACAAAGTCAGGTCATTAATAAGTCAAGCTGAAAGCGAGGAAGTTAATGAAACTGCCGACCGAGACTGAAACAGCACAGCAAAGAATAAACCGCCTCTTTCCCGAAAGCGACACAGAATCTGTTTTCATATCTGGAGTGAGCAAGAAAGGAGGAAGTACTTTCACAGATGAGCAGACAGAGATTTACTGGAGGCTGTTTCGAGACCTGATCGATTCTAATGCAAAGATTGAACGCGCGATTGTCACACAGAGAATCGAGGATGATGAGAAAGCAAAAGATCTACTGGTTGGCTTCACATTTCAGCAGCTTACTGATAAAATTCGCACCGAGCGTAGAAAAATTGCACGAAACATGGTTAAGAAGGAAGTTACTTCTCGCCGCCATTAGACATACCTACAACTGCTGTTGTCATAGAGAGCTGGAACATGTTATTGTTGTATTATCAGTTACTGTCTTTATTATAAGGGCTCTGCCTTTATTGAACAGTTAAAACGTTTAACAAGTTAAAATATTTAAGTCATAGTCAAGCCCATGTATGGAGTACTTTTAATAGATTCGTATGTTTGGCAATGAATATTGTTGTTGCTTAGTTTATCTTGTTTCCAATAAATAATGATACCAATAGTATATAATATAATGCTATGCAAAATATGGTCATATTGTGTCCAAAGAGCGGTCGATGCACGCAAAGCTTTGGAGCCGATGATTTTGTGTACTTCTTTACTATTTTATGGCAATAATGATCCAAACATTTAGTTTAAGATGCTTACACAATGCGTATCTAAACGTTTGTTCAGGAAAATAAGCTAAACACAACTATGAAACTTAGCATGCACGGTACATTTGCGACAAAATTGCAGATTTTGACGTAGCTACATCAAAGGAGCTGTTGATTATCACGCAATACGATACATATTTTCACTAAAATATGACAGCAAAGATGTTATACACATAATAAAAAGAAATAAAATATAGGTTAAACGTTAAATTATTGTTAATTCGGTTTTTAAAATCGTCTTTTAACAAGCAAGCTCAAGTAAGTGTCTTTAAGTGTGCGAATTTAGTCTTGAGTTCTAAAGGATAATATCATCAATTATTGGCCTGGTCTTCCAATTTAGACTACATGGAACGATCCGCTGCACATTCTTGGATACTACGAACTTTGTATATTGTATCAATGCGAGTTTAGTGCATTGGTTAGCGTTATTTAAACGATGCCGCAACGAAAAGTACCTGCCGTAACTTAGAACATTTTGACACCATGTTCCTTTTTGCTACCTCACACCGACAGCTATTTTAAAACCTACATAAGGTATCTGAGAAAATCCTTGCATTGTGTGAAGCTGAAACAGTTTGTGTTTTCAGAATATCAATAAAATCCAAAAACAGAATAAACGAAAATAATGAAAAAAACATACCCTGCTCCTGTTCCTTTTTGCTACCTTTGAAAGTCTTCAGGAAAAAATTGAAAATTCCGAAACCCAGTAATGATTTGCTTTGATTCTTTGTCATCGTGTTCACAGATAAATAGACTTTATGTGGCATCGCAATCGGGTGTCATCCATTGTGTGTGAAGGCCAGGAAATCATATCACGCGAAACCTGATAGATTTGGAAAAAACGCACGATTTTTCGGTTTTGTTAGAAAACAGAATTTCGTACATGTGCTGTAATTTCCAAACAAATGGCTCAATGACCTTTGACGGTTACACCTTTTTGTAAATGCTCTGAAAAGGGCATTGTGATTACTTGATAAATAACGGAGTTATATCAGTTTAAGGAATGATATATGAATTTGGTATAATTTGAAATCTACTGAAACGCTAGTCGGCTATAAAGTTCATGTAGCTACACTAGATTTTCCGAATTCGAATTTCTAACTGATTTTAAAACGTGTCTGGTTACTAGAGGGCCAAAATGCATGTCTATGAGGGTGATATATCCCCTTGCTTCCATATATTTTGGAAATTTCAAACAAATTCCTGACAGAAACCAGAAGGGTGTTCCTTTTTGCTACTTTCGTACACTATAGTTAATCGTAATTCGTGGAAAAAAGCGATTGGCTCTTTGTTTTCCAAATGGTAATTGAGCACCATAATATCTAGCTTTTCTCGCAAAAATGTTATATAAGTATGAAGTATGCAAAAAAAGAAGAAGAAAATTTCAACTTTAAACCTAAAACTTCAATAAACCATCATTAATTTACTGCTACGTTCTTTGACAATTAAGCCGATGAATTTCCACAAGGTACAACCTGAAATGGTAAAATGTACATAAAATCAATGTTCTTTTCCTCTCTTCTTTTCTCCCCCTCTCCTCCCCTCCCCATCTTCTCTTCATTCCTTTTTCTTCTCTTATTTTGTCATTGATTCCATACTGTACAGGCAGGAAGGTTAGCGGCCATAAAACAAATGTAGTGTACATGGCAAAAACGATATAACCCCGGTCAGAAGTTGCTAACTTGAGGGAGAAAATGGAAAAACAGTCTCTGGGGATTATCTGGGACAGCCGTCCATCCAGCCATGTGTTACCGCAGGAGTCCAAGGTATGACTGTTGCACCCCAGCAGTGGTGGAGGCCTTCAGTGTTTCAATGCTACCCTCCACAGTACAACTACGCACAACCGTACACAACATGGCTTCCATGCATGTACTATCCAACAGGAACTGTTTATTAATGAACACTGCAAGTTAACTCTTGAAGAAAACGTTTATTTGAAAATTTCAACATTGTTATTGCTCAAGACTTTGAAACAGAACACAACAGCCATAAGGCATTGGCCTTACAATAAGTATTGCCAAGACTTTAAACATAATTGTACCTTTAGTACAAATTAGTTTGTTAGTAGAATAAGTATCAGATATAGGGTACCCTGGCGTGCGCAACCAGAGTGCTACTAGTTGTAAAATATTGTATGTAAAACGGTTAGAGAGAGTTAAGTAATGACCCCTAAGTACATGTTGGGGACAACATCTTTTCCAGAGGGGAAGTATGTGAGAGGGCCTGGCCCTAGTAAGTTCGAAAGCATGCAAGATATGCAAATTAGGAGCGTGTGTATTCGGGTAGCTTTGTGACTTGTCACCTCGACTTGTTTGGAAATAAAGTATGATAAAATAAGATGTCTTGGCTTACATTTGGAAAATGGTACAGCCAGGTTATTTGGTCACAGCTGAGTGTACATCTAATATATGTTAATATTGATATGTATATAGGTTGTACAGATGGGATACCAGCTCCGGGGGGATTCCGCCGGGCCCTTTTAAGAGCAGGGCCATGCGCACGTCAGAAGAACGACTATGGGGTTGGTGAACGGACAGGAGGAGGACTAAATGAACTTGGCGGCTGCAAAACAGGTCTGGTTTGTTGATAGCCAGCTTGCTGAGACTGTAATAACAGCTGTTGTTCTTGCGTTTGTCTCATACATGTACGTTGTCTTTCATTTGCAGTTAGAGGAGTGTATTTTCTGTTTGGCAGTGGTCCTGAATCAAACTGAATATCCAGTGCCAGCATTGCAACCATCGCTGCATTCTGCTTGGCTTCCTTCTTAGTTTTACAGTGTTTGTTAGTAGAGTATATGCTGGTCTTGATGATGACTTGGAAACCAAAGCCTCCACTGACACCTGGGCCTTCTTGGTATCGAGGAACATTGACTTTGTGTTGTTGGCAGTAGATGTTTAAACCACTGATGAAGTCAACAAAGCCACCTCCATCAACCATGAGATGATGTCTTTTCACAATTTCATTTATTCTTTCTTGCTCAGTCATTTCTTGTTGTTCATCATCACTACCATCTTCTTCTGCTCTCTTCTGCTGTCTCTTCAGAGATCGTTTATAGTATTTCCTTTGAGCTGGTGTCATCTTAGATAAATCAACTTGAGTGGCTCTTGATGCAGCATGCAGCTCGTTTTGGATTGCATGCATAGCCTGAACCACAACGTAGCTGTCAACCTTCTCTGCATCATCAAACTTGTGTGCATTGGATGGGATGAACGACTCACTTACGGCCTCGATATCCCAGTCTTCTTCAATTTCTGTCATGAGCCCTTGGGTTGGAGGTGGAGTTAGTGGACGATTTGACAATCTTAGAACAGAAGGTGCCGAGTCATTAATATCTTGCCGTATTACTTCCTTGTCAAGACATGTTGAGATGTGGTAAGCCAGCTCCTGCCTTGTTACCTCATGTCGTGCATTAAATGGACAACTTACAAAGTCCTTCGTCGTAGACGTTCAGATCGTCTCGGGCTTTGATATGTTCTTTCTGCGTCTTCTGGCTCCTGCTGAATATCTGAATCACTGGGTGTGTCAGGCGAAAATGGGCATGGTAGAAGATGATTTCTATGGATTACCCTTTTTCGGCCTTCTCCGTCTTGTCTCTGGATTTCAAATACCGGGATCTCGTTGTTTGGTTTTGCCATGACGATGTAGACATTCTTCTCCCAAAAGTTGTCAAGTTTTCCTTTTGGTGTCAGATTTTTTACCAAGACTTTATCACCTGGCTCAATCTTGTTCAACATGGGTCTCCGGTCGTAAATATTCTTGTGGCGATGAGTTGAAATCTTGGCATTTCGGCTGGTTAGTTCATAAGCATATCTAAGTCGTTTTCGTAGATTGTCAATGAACTGTGATGTGCTTTCCTTGTTGCTGGTTCCGTTGGGGTTGAGCCCAAAAAGACATCTATCGTCAGTCTTGGGTTTCGTCCAAACATCAGAAAAAATGGCGAATGTAGCATGGGTTAGGTCCCGGGGGGATTCCGCCGGGCCCTTTTAAGAGCAGGGCCATGCGCACGTCAGAAGAACGACTTTGGGGTTGGTGAACGGACTATAGTGATTCGAAGTATAGTCAATCAAGAACCTAGAACCTCTGCGTTATTTCTATGTATGTATACAAGTCGTATAAACCGTTACGAAGTATATAAGAAATAAAGTATTGTTACATATTATTATGAATGCACAGTGTAATTAATAGGCCATTATTATGATGGTGTCATATGACTACAAGTACTAGAATGCCTTGACCAAGGATTTTATTTAGTTAGATACATTTAATTATCACCAATTGTCTTAATATTCTCATGAGGGAATACAAATCTGAATGAGAAAATAAATTCCCAAAGCATTTTGGTAGTTGTAGTTTTTATTTATAAATTATAATCCGCAATAGTTTCTCATCACGTGGATGTAGTCAAATAACATCATCATGAAAATCACCTACATGTATTATGAGGATGGTTGATCAGTGATTATAAATAAAATGTATGACATTGTAGAGAATATTTTAAAGAAAACATTTACCGGTACTCTGCTTCAGCAGTCATCAGTGTTGAAGTTAAAAATTTCTTGCACCCTCTTTCCCCCCATAAAATCAAACAATTTATCAAATTTCTATTTGATGCTAGTTTAATTTATAACATTATATTTGAAGTCAGTACTCTTACAATATACAAATAACTTTCCAGATCCCATCCTCGAAGAGTTGCCAAAGGAAAGCATAATTGACAAATTGGAGAGAATGCAAGGATCACCGAATGTAACGCTAGGTACTATTAATCTGATGCTTGTTGTAAATACTTCAAATGGCAAATAGGGGAATTAACATTATTAAAATATTGCATGTACGGTATCTGTAATGCACATAATAATTATTATGAGGATGCGCAGTCAGTGCTTTTATGACATTGTAGAGCAATTGAATTTCAAGAAAATATTGTTCCAAATTGTTATTTTAATCATCTGAGTAAATATCTGTGTTGCATTTAAATGTTTGGAAAATGGTACAGCCAGGTTATTTGGTCACAGCTGAGTGTACATCTAATATATGTTAATATTGATATGTATATAGGAGGTTGTACAGATGGGATACCAGCTGTACAATGTGGTAAGTAACATTTACATTTGTAATACTATATGTATTCTTATGAATGCACAGTGTAATTATGAGGATGGTCAATCAGTGATTAATATATAACATTGGAAAGAATATTATTATTCTAAATATTTGATCACCAATTAACATCACCCAATCATATGCTTTTTCAATTACAATGCAACAGTGCTATATTAGCTAAATATAGCACTGTTGCATTATAATTGAAAAAGCATATGATTGGGTGATGTTCTTTTAACTTTTTCCCTGTTGAATAGTATTACATACATACCTGTACATATACATATAATTTATTGAAAGCTCCCCGAAAGGTTTTTCAGATATTTCCAAATAACACAATCATAATTATTTTTATCTTCTTACTAACCCTGATTTTTTTTTGTAAAACGTTTTCTTAAAGAAGAGGATCAAGTCTCTGATTCAGGTGAATCAGATGTTTCTGAATTGCTGCTTCCGATGCCAAATTAGTTAACTGTATGGAAGGTAAAACTTACAATATTTATTAATAAAATAAAAAAAATAAAAATAAAACAATACCGGTAATTATTCTATTGGTTTACGCAATAGATACAATATGAGCGGCCATGTTGTATGAGATGTACATGTAGATCCCATACAACACGGACGAAAATATTGTATCGGACTTATCATATCCACAGATGTATAAAAGCTTGTTCTAGTATAATTTTCAAGATACCAGCCAATAATTAAGTTTGGCCGAGAAAATCTAAGTTTTAGTCTATACAAATCAAGACGATTTTGTATCAAAAATACAAGCTACGGATGGATATGGCTATGATTTCTATTGTGTTTTCCTCATGAATTATTAATGATATAATAAAATACATGTACAAAATTAAATGGATATTATTTTAGTCAGTTTCAGTGTGTGCAGATCATGATGATCATACATGTACAGCAGATTAAAGTAATTACAGAAAGTGTAGATGACAATGATAATCAAGTAAGTTTGTCCTTTCTTTGTTTGTTCATTGGTAATAATTATTAAATTATTATTCGGTAATAATATAGTCTCTTCTACGTGTGGATAGAAATAATGTATTCCCAAGCTTTCAGGTCATTGACCGGTTGTGAAAAGAATTTGAAACAACAACAAGAAAAACAAACTTATTATTATTATTAATGTTAATTAGTATTTTTAATCAATGTACCGTATATTTATCTTGAAGCAAATTCCCAGTGGTAGTAAAACAGTAACCGCATGTAAAAGTCACCATATCATGATCATGGTAAGTTGCTCATAAAACTCTCATGTATAAATTAATATATGTAAATATTGAGGGGTACCAAAATGCTTGGAAGTTGTGTTACTATAATAATCCGGTATCTGTATTATTACAGTGTGACTACTATAACCAGGGCCACTAAGACAATGAGTACCAATCACAATTCAGAACGGAAACAAAGCATTTCAAAGTTGGGTACTTCAGCCAATCAGGAGATACCATGCAGAGTACATTTATATTTGAAGTTGGATCGATACAATCGTCCGGCAAAGGAACCAACATAAAAAACATATATATCCAACTCAAGAAAGCTGACTTTCCAGCTAACTATCAGTTTAGGATGCACTTGATAACCAAACTTATTTCACGTTTATCGAGTCCCGAAACAAGAAATCATATTTGCATTTTATGGCAACCAATCAAAAAGTTTCATTCCCACGCCAGGAGAAAATAAGCTTTCATTTGATGAAATCAACAGGTTATTTTCTCCCGGCGTGGGAATGGAATTTTTTGATTGGTTGCCTATAAAATGCAAATATGTTTTCTTGTTTCGGGACTCGATAAACGTGAAATAAGTTTTTAGAATGACATGTCAAGTGCATCCCAAAATAATATTTAGCTTGAAAGAGCTTTCTTGAGTTGGATATGGGGTTTTTTTCTGTTCATGGTTCCATTGCCGGACAATTGTATCGATCCAAACTTCAAATATAAACGTACTCTGCATGCTATCACCTGATTGGCTGAATGCACCTTGTAAAACTTATACTGGCTTATACTATCTCCTGATCGGCTGAAGTACCCAAATTTGAATTGTTTTGTTTTCTTACTGAATTGTGATTGGTACTCGTTGTCTAAGTGACCCCGGTTACAATAGTCGCACTGTAAACTGGGTGTTGTATTAAAGTGCCACTAATGTTCCCAATTTTCTCGGAAATAATTCAGACTAGCTGTTTTAATTAATATGTTAATCTTATTAGAGTACCGATAAGTTATGTTTCTCCAGAAAATATACTTTTGACTAAAAAAATCAAGCTTTCGGACTACGCATCCATCATTAGGATAAATGACAAAAAACGAATTCGTCCACTGAATATGCAATACCAGAAGTACATAACTAGAAGTGTCCATCTGCTTAATATATATGTCGTACATCAGATTAGCGAGTAAGCTATTTTTAGATCAGCACGATCAGCCAATGATACATGTAGCGCACGAAACCTCAATCTCGTTACCTGATTGGCTGAAAACTACATTGAATTGGCTTCCCGTGTATTGCATGGCAACCAAAACAAAACAACAATAATGGCTATTTTCGCCCGTAAAAAGTGCTTTTGTCGACGAAAAGTACATTTTACATTTAAGTTATCACCAGTCAAACGCTGAAACGGAGTCAGGTGCTGAGGTATCTTTAAAAGAAAGCTGTAGTCAGACGATGAAGTTGACGGTAAGCGACAGGAAAGCAATACTCTATCAAAAACGCAGAGGGAAAAATAGATCCAAGAAAGCGAGTTCTCAGCGCTAGCCGAACACGTATATAAAAACAACCACGACGTGGAATGGGGAGATATGAAAGTGATCTGCAGAGAAAATAAAGAAGAAATGGAAGGAGGCTTGGATTATTGAAAGCATGAACAATGCCATCGCTAATAGGGACAATGGAAGAGTACTCCCTGAAGTATACAAGACACTTATAGACATATAGTTCGCATCATTATCGGTATTACATATTCAGTGGACTGATTCGTATTTTGCCATTTATCCTGATGATGGACGCGTAATCCGAAAGCTTGATTTTTTGAGTCAAAAGAATATAAACATAACCATTCTAGAATCGTTTAATCATTCACTTAAAAAAATAATATATTTAATAAGTGTACAATCATGTAATATGTAGCTTCCATCATATGAGCTGATTGGAAACACTATGGAAAGACTTGAACTGATATAAGATTTGAAAGTATGCAGTATATGATGAAGCAAAATGTTAAAATATCAATCTAGATCTTTCCATAGTGTTTCCAATAATTTTATAATTAGGCCATGGATCTGTTTAATTACTTTTACTCTGGTTTTATTATACCAGTGGCCTGTGTTATTCTCTTTTAGAATCAATTAATGTTCACATTAAGCCTCAAGGAAAACTCAATAATCCACCCCCCCCCCCCCCCCCTTCTGATAGTTATTTTAATCATGACCCACCCCCTGTCCTATTTAAAAAAATCACCTGACCCCCCCTATGATTTCTAACCCCCTGATCTTCATGTAAATACAGTTATTTTAATACATCGCTTCTCGCAGAGATATACATGTAGATATCTAGCCTATCAGTTTTCTTTATGTACAACATTTACTGATTGTAAGTTGATCGCGAAACGCTGCTCTAGCTGCTCAGAGGAATTTGGCTGTGATTGGTTACTGAAATTATAGCAGACGAGGAAGCCATTATTCTAGCAGTCTTGAAATTGCAAGATTTTAATTTTTTCTTTCTTTTTTAAGCAAAAATACTTTTGAGCAGGGATCATTTTTGCGGCTGCATGTATACGCCAGATAATGTAAACTCAAATAGGGGCTACTTTTCACTATCTGGCATCTAGTTGTGTTGGACACAAATAATTTAATACTAACTTTAAAAAAAAAAAAACTAAACGACTTTTGAAAAAAAAATCTTAAGGGCCATTACACAGGCGATTTTATTGGCGATTTTTAATCGCCGCGAAGTTGCACAAAATTTCGAGCATGTTCGAAATTACAGCGATTTGGCTGCAATTTATTTGCCACTAAATCACTGGTATTTTACACAGGCGATTTGTGGTTGCAATAAAATGTATATTAAATATAACACTCATTTATCAGAACTTTTCATGTTTTAGTTACAGTTTGTCAATCTAAGAAGACAAGTCTTGATCAGAGATTGTATGACAAAAAGCAATCATGTTACTATTGTGGGAAATTGGTTGCCAAAATTGCCAGACATTACCAACACAAACATGAGAATGAAAGAGAAGTGGCAATTGCATGCTCATTCAACAAGAATTCTCCAGAAAGGCCAAAGCAATTTGAAAAACTCCGTTTGCTTGGAAACTATCACCATAATGTGAAAGTGTTAGAAGTTGGTGAAGGAGAACTCATCGTTATGAGAGGTCCTTCTGTTGGCGAATCTTGTGATCCTAATGAGTTTTTGCCATGTACCTATTGCTTTGGTTTTGTGAAACGACAAGACATGTGGAAACATTGTGGTAGCTGTCAGTTTAAACCTAAGGATAGCTGTAGTGGAAAGAAGTACCAAAATGTACAAGCAAAAGCAAAATTGATGGTGACATCTGCAACTAACAAAGGGACTAATAGCAAGCTATGCGAAATAATTGCATCGATGAGGAGTGATGAAATCACCGTTGTGGCAAGAAATGATGAGCTTATTAAGAAAGTTGGTGAAATGCTTGTTGTTAAACATGGTAACAAAACAGTCCCCACCCAAGTATCTTCAAAAATGAGGGAACTTGCTCGCCTTTTGATGCAGCTTAGGGAGACTGATAAATGTACCAATGCATCCCAGCTATCTGACTATATTAAACCATATCAGTTTAATTGTGTCATTGAGAGTGTAAAGGCAGTTGCAAAGTTCAATTCACTAAGCACAGAAGATGTGAAAATACTCTCACTGGCTTTAAAACTGGGACATTCTCTTAAAAAGTGTGTTAATGTAATTCGTGGGCAAACATTAAGAGCCAAAGACAAAGACACGCTAGAAGATGCACAAAATTTTGAGAAGCTCCTGGAAACTGAATGGAGCTATTCCATTTCACATCACTCCCTTGTTGAGCTGGAAGACAGGAAATATAACAAAATTAATCTGTTACCACTAACAAAAGATCTGGAAATCCTGAGAAAGAATATCGACACACAGATATCTTTGAGTTCTAAAGCTCTTCATTGCCATGCCAAATTAGAAGATTGGAACATGCTAGCCCAAGCAACATTGACAAGGCTTATTATGTTTAACAAAAGAAGAGGTACGTTTCCATTCATAAAATATAATCATTATTTTGTTATTAAACATTAGAGTGATGGCACATAACCTGTGAAACAATTAAATCTCCAGACTTATAGTTAGTGACTAATATTCAAATCCAAACAAAATATAACAATGGAATTAGGCCCCGTCCACACTAAAACGCTAACCTGCATTTTCCTATTGTTTCTGGTAATGAGCTGATTGTTTTCGATTCCCTTGAGGATATAGAACAATATAAAAACGATGCATTTTCAAACGGAAATGGAGTAGAGTGGACGGGGCCTAATAGTGTCTAGTAATATCTACTTGGCTAATATCTGTTTCACGGGTTAAGTGCCATCACTCTAATTCATTCAATTAAGCTCCCATTAATTCTTAATTTATGTTGGTAACTATATACAGCTATTTAAAAAAACGTTGTCTCCTGCGTGCTTCGTGCATATTGTGCATTGCACATTGCATTTCTGCATATGATTATACGTATACTGAGAATCATTTTTTTACTCGCTGAGCTCAAAATGTTGACAAACCAAATTGCTTTCCATGGAAGCCCATCACTACATACATGTATGGTGGCGGCATGACTGTTTTATACACCTAAGACACATTTCAATCATCGAATACACAATGCAATGTGCGATATGCACGAAACACGAGACAACCTTTTTTGAAATAGATGTATACATCATTAAGCAGTCATGCATGCACATAATAACATACCTGAAAATTTCATTATGAAAATAATCATTTGATGCATTTACCGTAAATCCTCCCTTCCAATAGGCGCCCCTTCCAATAAGTCCCCCCCCCCCCCCTTTTTTTAAGTACAATTTTTACCAGCTTCTCCCAAAGATACCACAGTATGCAATATGATGATATACCATACTTTAATTATGGTATCCATGACCATAAATGATATAACCTACATCTCTGGTTTTCCATACATTTGTATAAGACCCCTCCCTCTAGCCCCCTCCCTCCATTAAGCTCCCCCTCAAAAGTGTTTGAAATCTGGGGGGGGGGGGCTTAATAGAGGATTTACATAGCAAGAATTTTTGATGTTCTTTTTTTTTTAATTAAAGTTATTGAGTTATCCACCTCTTCCTCATAATGACCATTAATTCTTGTTGGATTGGATTGTAGGTGGGGAAGCATCTAAAATGTTTGTCAAAGCATACCTAGAGAGACCAGATTGGGGCAAGGTCAACTGTGAAGCCATTTTAGCCTCTCTCACTAACTTTGAAAAAGAGCTGAGTAAAAAGTGAGTAGAATACCGAATGAATGCTTATTATAAAGAAAAGTAGGAGGGAGGGGGGTATGAAACATATATATTTAATAAATTATTTAACAATTATTCCCTGAAGTGGAGGTAAGAAGTGGTGGATATTTACCGAGTGGTGTCGAGTCTTTGAGCATCGAGTTAAATATCTACCACTACTCACCGACCCTGGGGGAAATAATTGTTTTAGTATATACCACACAATTAAACAGCTAGACAAGTACATAAGATTTATATTCAAGAAGAAAAAGACACACTCGCGAAACGCAATGCCATCTTGTTTTGCTCGGAGGTAAATAGCCAAGGATATCCCTATAGTTTGTTTAACCAATCACAGCGCACAAAAAGCACTATTCACTTGTGTGGTATATACTAATATTACCGGTAACCCTTCAACTCCCACGGCGCCCGAAACCTCCCGTAAAAATCGATACTGCTTCGAAAAATTCTGAATTTTCGTAACATCGATCTCATGGCCAGTTATTAGTGACAACTTGATAACACTTCAAGTTTTAACTTCAAGTAAACTGACTTACAGCTCCGATTTCTGAGCATTAGTTCAATTTGTTTTTCATAGAAATCAAAAATGTGTGTTTTTGACGCAATTTCAAACTTCGAAAATGAACAACATTTGACTTCGATTTTCTTCCAAAATACATCATGGTGACTGAACAAAACGCCACTTTCTCAGCAGACTTCTATCTTTCTTCTTGATATATTCGTGAATTGTTTAGCCATTTCCTTACGACCACTTTCGCAAACATGTGTTTTCCTTCTGCACGCCCAAAAAGGATGCTGGGTAAATACAGTATATTTTGACAGCGAAACACATGCCTTTTCTCTCTTTTTTTTTTTTAGAGTGTTGAGCCACTCGGCCCTACAGGCAAAATATTGCACCGGTTGCATTCTTTACAAGTCCTAAGTTGCCAAAACTGCCTTAGTTTGTAGGTCCTGGAATCCACCACAGAAAGACCCCGCAAGATACAATTTCACTAAATTGAATCTGCCATTTTCTCCACGGTCTGCCGCATTTCACATCTCACTCCTAGATTCTTTTAGAAGAATGGTCTCTACCACACCAGTCAAGCTTAATGATGCTGTTCTGGGTGCTTCTGTGGTGATTAATGGCTATAAAACACTCTAAAATGCAAAATAGGCCTCTTCAGGCAGAAAGATATATCATCCCCGACGAGATCCCACGACAAAAGACAGATCACGAGGGAACACAAGCCTTTGGGGCATCAGAACTGTCAAAATTTCCATGGAAACCCATTATAATATAGAATCGAAATTTCCTACAACGTGATTAGGTCCAGAAAATCGCTAAAAACCTCCAAAAATATCTGGGTGTCAAAGGGTTAAACAGCATGCATTCAAGCTCCCAACCTGGAACTTATCCTTGACTTACAAATATAAAATACAACAATTTTTTTAATGAATTACAATAATTACTTAATATGGACAACATGTATTCATGTACATGTACATTGTATGTACAACAACAACACACCTTCAAATACATTGTACCTTAATTATCTCATTGAATTGGAATATACATGATTTTATCATACATGCATATATATTATGATTAATATTCAGCCAATTAAATTAATTGTCAAAAGTATTCATTACACGATTTCTGATACTGCCCTATTCCTTTATTTAATTATTATAGGCTGGACATGGTGGAAACACGTGGAAAACGTGGGAGAAAGGTTCCAGTGCTGCTAACTCCAAATATCAAGAATGGCATTGACCTACTTATTGCAAAGAGAAAAGAAGTGGGCATACCTGATGACAACCCTTACATTTTTGCTAGATCAAGCAAAGAGTCACTGAGTCATTTACGAGGCTGGGATTGCCTCAGTAAATTTGCTAACGATTGTGATCCGCCTTTGACTAATCCTAAATCTGTTACAAGTACTAAACTCAGGAAGTACATTGCAACCGTTTCTCAAGTCCTCTCACTTCAGGAAACTGAAGTTGATTGGCTCGCAAGACATCTTGGACATGACATTATAATCCATCGTGACTTTTATCGCCTTCACGAATCAACTATTGAAATAACAAAAGTCAGCAAACTTCTTCTTGCTCTTGAGAAGGGAAATACACAGAAGTTAGCAGGAAAGACTTTATCAGATATCAGAAATAAATGATGGTAAGAAATACAATTTATTTTCTTTGCTTGTATACCGTATTTGATTAAATAAGCGACCGGGTTGCTGATTTCAAATTTCGTATTCAAGGGGGGTGCTTAATCGAGGGGGGGATACTTAATCGAGGAGAGGCACTTAATAACAAAATGACTAGGACTCAGAGTTTGTTTTCTACCATGTAGCTTTTATATTTTAAAAAAACACATGACGTCCAAGGGTATAGTTCCTTACACGTGTATATGTATGTATATATATCATTTTTAGTGGGGAGGAGGGAGTGCTTATTGGAGGAGGGACGCTTATTTCAAATTTCGTGTTCAAGGGGGGGGGGGGGGGGGCTTAATTGAGGGGCACACTTAATCGAGAGTGGGCGTTTATTCAATCAAATACGGTAATGTAATTTCATGAGCTCACAATCTGATTGGTCAATTTAATACCCATCTATTTTGCAAGAGACTAACAGATCATAAAAATGACATCATGGATCTTATAATACAAAACCAACCTATACAATTGATCCATGTCACAGCAAGAGATAGACGCTATTTTCTTTCCTTGCATTTCCTCTCAATTCATTTTTCTTACTTTGCTTGTGATATGTATAGGCTTGTGCTTTCTATATATGTTTGTCCTGTTCTGCACGACAGCCTCGCTTTGAGAATGACAAAATGACCACTCGCGAGGGGACGATCGGTGACAAACCCTCGTTTTCACGACAACCAATGAATCCTCTACACCACCGGCTGGGGGGAGTTTTCCTTCGAAGGGCCATTCATTCAAGATATTATGTGAAGATCCCTTTGAACAGCGTCATGGCAACAAAGGTTGTTGGAAAGGTATGGCCAAGAACTTTGTTTTATGGATGCCACATATAAAACAACTCGATATGCCATACCTTTATTCTTTTTATGTGTGCACACGTTGGGTATAAGGTGGTAGCAGAATTTATGTGCCAGTCAGAGGAACATGTGGTAATAAGTGAAGCACTTGCCATAATCAAAAAGTGGAATCCCTCATGGAATCCCCGATTTTTCATGGTTGACTATTCCACTTCAGAAATCGGGGCCATCGAGGAAAACTTTCCAGGAATAGCCGTGTACATCTGCGATTTTCACAGAATACAGGCACAACAGAGATGGTGCAGATCTGGAAAGAATGGCCTTAGCGCACCTGAGCAGGAACTCTTTCTTTCATACATGCACAAAATTGCGTATGCACGGACGGAAGAGGACTTCAAGAAATATGTAGCTGCTTTCAGAGACTCACGCCTGTGACTCTAAAATATAAGTATCTTCTTGATGCTGATCATATCTTTTAGGGTGTTGAAATTGAAATCCGAATGTCACCGCTTCGGAAGATATTACTTTTATTAATAATTGTTATTATTAACACTTAGTGATTTTTACTGTGGATATATAAAGTTGATTCATTCATTCATATCTATAAGATCTTTAAACAATGGTATATTAATTAAAATAATAATTAATATTAATATCTAATTATTGGAATAAATTGAATCTTCCCAAATCTAGGTTATTGAAGCATATTTGTGGCGTTTAAGAAAGATTCACGACAACATATTTGCTGCAGACACATCTTTGTGTCCATTAGTCCAACACCCGGGCTCCAGCTTTCGCCTCTTATGGCATGGTGAAAATTTCACGAATATTTCAAAGATTTTCATTCCTATGAATGTCAGTGGGAACCATTGGACACTTCTGGTAAGTCAAAGTTATCATGCCAAATAGTCGATTGTATCGAACTGTATAATGTTATACTATGATTACCATGACTAACATACCTATACTGGTATGCAGGTGCTAGACAAACCAAAGGCAACTTGGATCCTATGAATGGGCGTACCTCCAAGAAAATAACTATTGCTTCACAACCATCTCTCACGATACTGATCAACAAGATAAGGTATCTTTTAATTTTTAAATAGCGGTACAGTGGGTATTAGAGTGCAATTTAGAAAAGCTTGAAAACTAAATAAAAACTAAATAACTAATTAGTACTAAATAGCACTAATGAAACAATAGGAAACAATAGAAATAGCACTATTTAGTACTATTTAAAATTAGGACTATTTCACACTTTTCTAAATTGCACTCTATGCATGGGGTATTATGATTGATTATAATATCCATGTCTTTTGTGTTCCCTTTCCATTATAGCAAAATAGCTGACAGTAAAACACGATGGGGCAGTTCAAAGTGGCCTTGCATTGAGCCGGTTCACTACAAACAACTTACAAATGATCATTATAACTGTGGTGTCATTATTTGTCTGGTAAGTAATCCCAGTCTCCTGTTTTCAACTGTCTCCTCTCCAGACCTGATACTCCTTTTCTCTTCCTTTCTCTTGAAAAAGCTCGATGACAGCATTTTACGTACTTGAACTATTCTTTAATATTCGCCTGGACGTGCATTAAAAATAGTGAATAAACCCCTATTTCTTTAGTTTGCCCGATGCCTCTGCAAAGAACAAGACTTCAACTTGTTCTTCAATATGACTCAAGAACGACAACGAATCACATCAGATATATTTGGCTCTTGCTTTAATGACGTCAACGAGTAAGTATATGATCACGGTCAAAATGCTCGATCAATCAGTAGCGCCATTGTTGAAATTCCATTGCTGAAAAAGCGCGGAGTTGAATAGCGTACTTACCTGACAGCAGTACTTTTAATAATTTTTGCGTGTTTACGGTAATCCAGTTTTCGAAATTGATTCCTTGTTGTTTTCATTGAAAGGAGAAAAGCCGCTATTTGCAAGGAATGCATATGTGATGATGGCGATGATGACTGGATCGGATATGATGCATGTGTGCAGTTTTACCATGCAAGCTGTCTGGATATCAGTTACAGCGAGGCCCTGTCTATATACTTTACTTGTCCTTGAAAATATCAGCATTTTAGTTAACTGATACATAGATCTAGAAACAACAATTCCACAATAACAACTAACGTGAAAATAGGACTTCCAAGTTAACATAATATCTGTTAATTATATTATGCCTTTGATAAATTCCACAACTACATGCAAAGCTCACATGTCACGCACCACAGTCACGTTATCGTCAACACTGTTCCATCGGTTTGGGCTACCTTTGTCAGTACATACTCCGCTGACCATTTGTATCAAAGATTTTTGGGGCCTCCCTCAACAGTGTGCATCAAGCTCTTTCAGGTGAGACGTCAGCTATTGATCTTGTCCCGAGCCAGCTCTTCCGATCGTGTAGCATGCCTATTGATGCGAGAGTCTCGGATAAGGTACGGGCTCGGATATGGAGCAACGAATATATAGACTTTGGAACTCTTTTAACCAATCCTTTATTAGAAAACAAATTTCAGATTTCGTTAACTAATCCCGAGAATGGCCCTCTGCCTTCTCTTTGCTTGGAATCCATTTCTAAACCAAAAAAAATCACATCTATCGACTTATGGGTTGGTGCTTTCCATGTGTTTGTAGGGGTTTACACAAGTAAATACCCTACCGAGGCTCCATCATTAAAGGGCTACTGACGCGATTTTTGGACATTTTCCGTTAAAATCGGAAAGCAATTAGTTTTCATACTGCTCAGTCGACAAAAGCAATTTTTTTTGAAAAAAAAAGTAATATTTAGATAGATTTGGCGCGTTTTTCCTTACCACAGGAAGCCCGGTCATACGTTTTTAATAATTAATGATGTGACGTCACAGCCAGAACACGATCAATATGGCGAGCGACATGGCGAGCAGTAATGGTAGTAGTGATAGTGATACTGACATATCATCGAGCTCTAACGAAGGGTGTTTCGAAGTCGACACAAACAGTATAAAACCATACAGTTTTGAACCCCATTATGATGCAAGCGAAATTGAAATTGAGCAAATGTCTACAGATGAAGTCGAAGATGATGCGATTGATGGAGTTCATCGTAGAGATCACCGAGACTGGTACAACTTTAACTTTACGTAACATGTACTGTATTGATTTTATAACCTCCAGAATGAATGATTTTAGATATGAAATATTTTCGTTTTGAAATCTGTGTACATGCATTACATTTATAAAATCTGTCTAGCTTTGTACTCGTTTTCTTGTCGTTTCTCTTTATCTACAAAGGTGTTCTTGTGAAAACTGTCAGCGAATGGGAACCGATAGGGAGTGTGTTTGCTGTCGTGAATGCGAAGGAACCTTTAACAAACTGCATGACAACATCGACTATTACAGACAAGATAACATGTTTGACTGTATTACAAATCATCCTGGATTCCAAGCCATATGTTTGAACCCTTTTGTTTTGCAAGTTGCATGGTTGTCCTACAAACAGCACTATGCTAATGCCTATGAAGGCCCTGATCACAAGAAGTACAGGCACATTGCCTATCGGCAGTACATCAGATGGGTCCATGGGTTTGTTGAAAAAAATATTCGTAGTGTTATTCCATCATGTGCTGTGTGCTGCATCCAGGCCCATTTCCCACCCCCAGGGTTAGAAGAAGACTTTGAATTTACAGGTGTCATGCTACCAGAATTATAAGAACTTCTATTGCAAGTTTATTTTGTCTATATTTAGTTGTAACTACGATTATAATGTACATGTATGGTGTCATAATAGACCTCTTTAGCTTAGTATGTAAATTGCCCATTTCAAATCATGTGATGTAAGAGATCTATTGTTAGCTTTTTGGCATCAGCCTGTTTTGAAACAGTTACCGCAAGGATTTTCTCTCATTTTGTTTTCAATAAGCTTAAATAGATATGAGTAGATTAAGAGTTCATTGCCTGATTCTTAAATTAGTTGCGAATTGTTACAATTATGCTTCATATATATTTATTTAACCATAGTAGATAATGAATATAGAGTAGTACAATTTCTGGAAACAAATTAATATTATGATATCATAACTTGTAGAGTGATTTTACTTAACCTGTGAAATACAGTAAAAAGCTTCATATAACAACCTAGATTTTTCCAGGTTAGCCTAAAATGGTTTTCATATATTTGGTGTCTACTGAGAATTATTTATCTATAAGAGTAAAATTACACCCTTGCAAATCTTGTTGTATGTTCTGCAACAGCTTGGTCTTTGTCTGGCCGAGTAAAGGCTGAGCATAATGGTGGTGGATTGGCAACTCTGTGCATCACACGCTGACCATTTTCAACTGCATGGGTTAAACTTATGAGTAGGTCATCTACATAACCATATGAACAGTCTTCCAGAATCTTCCTTACAATATGACCACCTTTCTTGTACTTGGGGTAAATAATGTTGTACTGCTCTTCATTTTGTAAATTTTTCTTTTGGGGTCTTGAACTGTTTTCATTGTAATGTAAGGCTGCAAGATACAATCTGCTGCTCATACCATCATATGAGAAATGAAACATCTTTGGGGCAAACTGGTTTACTAAACTGTGATAACCTTCCACTACAGATGTTTGACCATGTTTTGAACATTTTGCAATATCTTTGATTATATTCTTGTCTAAGATGATTTTTTCTAGTGCCTCGAATACCTCTGTGTCTGGTTGTAGCCACTTGATTGACCTTATTTCTGTGTCAGGTAGGTCATCATGAGCACAATTTGGGAACAGATCACTATGCCCATCATGCTTGTTCTGTACATGGTTAATGATAGACCTCCACTTAGCCTCAATCAAGTCCTTGTTGTTGTGCTCTGAGGACGTCACTGACCAATAAAAGTGATTAACGATAGATTTAATCCACTGGCCTATTACTTCATAGTTTTTCTTTTTGGCTAGAGCCTGCAATTTCTTTTTGATGCTTTTGGCAACATGCCAGCAATCATAAAAGTGATCCACAACTTCCCAGTCTTCTCTTA
Source organism: Actinostola sp. cb2023 (assembly GCA_033675265.1). Classification (NCBI taxonomy): domain Eukaryota; kingdom Metazoa; phylum Cnidaria; class Anthozoa; order Actiniaria; family Actinostolidae; genus Actinostola; species Actinostola sp. cb2023. The sequence goes on along the minus strand of JAUJYZ010000316.1, from coordinate 258,054 downwards.
TCCATTTGTTAATTTGTTTGTGTCTGTCAGTAACTACATCACGAACATTCAAATTAAACAGGTTAAAGACATCTACCATTTTTTTCAGTCCCATCAACTCCATTGCATTAGATGATGTGGTTTCATTGCTCTGTACGAGCTCAACAGTCAGTACTTTATTGTTTGTTAATTCTATGGCTGTATATGACCCATACTTAGCACAGTGGCCCATACTATCACACCTGCCATCTCCTCCAACAATCAGTTGCTCATCTTTTAGTTCCACTAAGTAACTGTCTCGCTTTGAAAGCCATATCTCGGATACGACCTGGTGAAGATATCTTTGTTGGTGTCTAAAGAACGTTCTTGGGGAAATGCAAGCTATGCTTAGTGAGGTCAATAAACGTATTACTTTGGAAGGTAATACACCAGTAAATAGAATAGAGCCACTAAGTAAAACATTGCCATATGGAGTTCCTTTAATTTCTGGTTGGCTCCTCCATTCTCTCAATGTTTTACAGCAAAGACATTTGATGAAGACAATAAGCATACATCCAGACAACTTTTGATATAGTTGAACATCAGTAGAATAGCAGGTCAGACAAATAGATAACAGTAGAAGTAGCTTGTTATGAAAAACGACATATTTGGGTTCCTTGTGTGGTTGACACTTGTCTGTGTACGGTCGCATTTCATCAGCCCGAACTTCGTCTTCGCTATCCGAAGCATTTTCGTCGAATTCTGGTTGGTACAGTTCGATCTCTTCTTCACCTGGTGTTTCATTTTCACTCTCCTCGCTTTCAACCTCCAACTCCAAGTCTGGTTGTTCATCGTTAAGCTTCTTTCTTGTTCGTTTCCTACGGCTACAGTTTTCACAACTGTCTTGCGATAAGTATGGCATTACACATTGTACACCAACGTTTCTAGTTTTAATTTTAATTTTTGGGATAGGTGGATTCCACTTTCGAGTTTGTGTACCTTGTTCCTTTGCTTTTGTGGAAATCGCTTCCTTGTGTTCACAATTTTCGGCTGTGCTCGTGCTCGTGGACGTCGCCGCTTCTGACAGCTGTTCAAGAAGTCTTCTGGTCTCGCGTTTTTTAAATGCAGACCTGCAGGTTGGGGTTTCTGCTGGCGCTGGAGTACCCGATAACAACTGGCTACTATGAATAGTAGGAACTGCAGTTACTCTATTGAGAAGCAAACTGAAAGAGAAAAAAGTTGGCAAATTGTTTACATGTAAGTTACTGAAATACCCGGTGATATAGTCACGAACATAGTCACGAAAATGTCACTTTATACAATCAAAATTGACAAAAATGAATGAAAACGAAGCTTATAAAATATTATACAAAAGTAGTAGACCACAGAGTACAAAAAAACTTACCGTTTCGCTAGACATGCTTTAAATTGACCAAGATTAGTGAAGCATTCGTCTTTGAAGTGCTTTCTACAAAGCACAGATCTTGAACTAGGTGACCATTTATCCCTTTTTAATTGTACAAATTTTGTCCATGCCCGGGCAATATTCTTATCTGAAGGCCACACATACAGCTGATTATATTTATGGTCACATTCAGCAGCTACACAACGACTTGGCATATTTATTTAGTTGTAAAAATTCGAAGAAACAATGAAGTATTATAAAGTAATCGGTGTGTGACTTGTGTTTACGCAACTCTGGGTTACGGGGAGTTCTGGCTGTGACGTCACTGCCTCGTTTTCGCGTGCCGCGGGAAATTCTAAAAACTGCTTTCTTCTCGGCTTCATAAATGATTGTTTATAAGGATAATTAATGATTTTTTTTTTAAATCGTAATTAAAAAACCTAATACTTTTTATCAACTTTGTCAAAAATGTGCCCAAAAATCGCGTCAGTAGCCCTTTAATGAAGTATGGGGGAATAATACAGGAACTGGCAGCAAGGGGTCATAATTGGAAATTTTACGACGAGAATGTTCGTTTTTTTTACGCCAATCACATGCTTCTTCTCTGCCTTGGATATTCACCATCGAGTCTTTATTAGTACTCTCATTCATAAGGTCATCTAAAACCAATACCCCAGGCCTCTTATCAAACAGAGAATAGATTTTCTTCTGGAAAATCTTGAACGAACTGAAGGTTCGGAATTTCTCGTTCCATGATGAGAAACCGGGGTTGGAACTCCCCATAGCAATACACAATCTTTTCAATGTTCTCTGAAAACATATCATTGGCATGTCGTAAAAGGTTTTCCGTCCAATACGATTTCCCACAGAAGGTCGGACCACACACTTGGATATTGGTAGGGTGTTTAAACCTGACGTCCATCGTTGTCACAAGCTGATTGAGAACTAATTGATTGTTTAATGAGTGTGAGTATTTATTTCCATCACTTGCTTGAAATTTAGCTATGTGTAGCAAGGGTTTCCTTTCTTCTGAATTTCGTAAATAAACATCTGCTAAATGATTTGATAATTGAATCAAGTTTCTTGATTGGCATCCAATTATAGGACAATCTTTAGGATATCGCCATACCATATCGAAGACTGTGAGAGAAATGAGATATTAGAACATTTCCCATATGCTATATAAAGGTTCAAAACATAGGGCGAGGGCTTTCATTGAAATTCAATGAAAGTCCGAGCCCGTAGTTTTGAACCGATTTAATAACCAGTCACGCTCTAATTCCATTGTTTTCATGAAAGCCATTTTTAAAGTGAGAATGTAGTCTTGCAAGATTGTATGTGGTTGTTAATGAACACCATGGAAAGTGCCACAGATGTAAAGAATGTCCAAGATTTTTGCATGCACGAATATGATAATATAGTCTTGTGCAACGATAGTTTTGAAAAAGAACAGTAATTATTTAAGTTTGTCGTAGCCGTCGGTGTTGTACGATGGAGTACGAATTTGAAGACTCAGACGAAAATGATATGTTCATTACTCCGCAATCTGTTTGTAATTCAAGCCAGTTACCAGAGTTTGGACTGAATGATATCGAGGAATTACTAGGCGAAATTGAGCAGCAGAATACAACGTAAACCGTGCGGCCTAGAAGAAGAAGACTTCAGGCTAGTAGTGAACCACTGAATGAAAGTGAAGTTGCAGTCAAAGTTAAACAGTCTGTGCCCAATTCCAGCTTATACAAAGATGCCTGGGCTGTTAAGATGTTTGAAGAGTGGCGTTACGAAAGAAACCTGCGAGTTGGTGACTCTGGAGTCTGGCATGTAGTGAATTATAATAATCGTGTGGAACCATGCTTTGTCAGCTTTAACACTTGTGTGTTTGATAATTTTAATACATTTATTTTGACTGTAGGTCATCGTAGCAGTAGTGTTCGATCGTACAAAAGGACTTCAACAAATCAAGAAGTTATGGTTTCGAATGTTTTGTATGGTTGTGGAGAACAAGGACAACAAGCAAAGAAGGCCAAGATGGAAGACGTGAAAGAGACAACCAGTGTGCCAGGGCAGAAAAGTTTGGAGGAGTTCAAAGGAAAGTTTAATATAAACTTTAATTTTTTCAGTTCCAATTGATTTTCAAAATTTAAAATAATTGTTTATATGTTGTGACTAACTTATTGAGGTTGACTAGCCTAATTAACCTTGCATTATTTTTGATCTTAAAAATTGTCAGAAATTGTTAACGTTGTCTAGTTAACTTATTGCGGTTGACCAGTTGATCTTTGCATTATTTTTGTTGTTTCCAGTGGACTGATTAAATAATTTCTATAACGTACATGTATGTTCTTCTTGAGTTTCAGCTAAATTCAAGACCTGGACAAGGTCTTGAATTTCCAATTCAAGACCTGTCCCGGGTTTTGAATTCAGCCCCACTCTCCCCTTAGCTTATCATATCCACTCCCGGCTTTTAGAATGTAGGGCTTATCCTTGATTTCAAAACCGACATAAAACAATGGAATTAGAGCGTGACTGGTTATTAAATAGGAGTATGTGCCCCCAAATAGGGTATGGTTTTTGAACCTCCAGATCCTTAAATTGGGTACCATATTTTTCTTTTTCACTATAAAATAAAATATTCGATCTTTAATTTGGGTACATTTTTATATTTTGACTAAAAAATCCGCTTAGCGTAACAGCAAGCGTATACACTTCTGATATTAGCGATTTCCAACATATATGAATTCTTAAAGTCTATACTAACTCAGGGCAATCAGAGCATTTTTCATAGGATTTCACCACTCACTTTAACATTTTCGAAGCACTAGGTCGGGGCAATCAGGGCATTTTTCCCAGGATTACTATCCCATTTTGAAATTGAAAATCAAAGTTATCCTCTGAGTTTATGTTTACATTCACACATGTGATAATGAATGGTATGTCTAGGCTAATGAGAAGTTGTAGATTTCACACATTTCTGTCTACTGATATCAGGATTGTCCGCACACCATCCGAGTTAAGTGAAATGCTTCTCTTTGTTTTCTCTTTGCTTTTTTACCACCAATGCCTCAAGGAGGATGACCTGTTTTCGAGTGTGCGATTGCTATCTAAAAGATTTGAATCTGATCGATTGCTCTGTGAGGGAATTGTTAATTCCACCAAATTTCAATTTTCTACCGCAGTATGAAGCCGAGAAGTTCACAAGTCTTTCACTGTGGGGAAATTACATATTGTTGGTGAACATTTCAACAATTGCGGGAAACCTCCCCAGTTTAAAGAAAATAGACTTGAGGAGAAACCCTCTAGATTGTTGCGAGTTTTTCAAACAAAATGCTCCGCCGCTTCAGATCATCATCCGCACTGATTGCATTCCACCGCCTTCGCTTGATGTCAGCTCTACAATGAAGAATCTATTATTGCCTTCATCTACACCTTCAATCAAGTCCATAATTATGAGTTCATCTCCAGCTTTATCCACATCAAATCCTCCTTCAACTGGTTCACGCATGGTTTCATCATTGAATTATTTTTCTTCAATCATCACCCCATCGACATCTCACATATCAACCACTTCAACATCCAGTTATCATTTGCCTTCTTCAATCGTCGTCACACTATCATCCATGAGTCCCACGCTAGTTAGCAACAGTGCTTCTGCTACTCAAAACCGCATCTATAAACCGTCGTCCCCCAGTGACATATACATTTATACTCTCATCAGTGCTCTATTATCTACCATCGTCATTTCATTAATTTTATATGTCACCTATCGTTACCTCTGGCGAATGTTCCACCCCCAGTTGGTACAACCCTCTATTGAACTTACGACCCTGAGGAGTGGAAGCAGTGATGGATCACAAGTTGTCAGTAGTAGCGATGAGGAAGTGATCTATGCCGCCACCTCGGTCTAGAGGCTATACCAGAGAGAACTGAGACTACGTTTTTTCTTGTTCCCGTTCATAATAATAATAATAATAATAATAATAATAATAATAATAATAATAATAATAATAATTCTATTGATTTGATTTAATTAATTATTGTATATTTCCAATTTGATAAATTAACGTAATATTATCATAACTCTTATGTAACTCCATTCTCAAACTATTTTTAGATTTATGAGCCCACATGTTATTCAGCAGTTTCATGTTGTTGTTTTAGTTGAAATCGCCATGTTCTTAGGGGGCGAATTTCATTCCGCTTGAAAGTCTTATAAATGAAATGTATTCTACACATCTCTATGAGGTGGTTTTAATGTTTACACTTGGGTTGTTCACAAATTTGAGGATGGGGTTATAACGGGATTTATGTGAGTATTTATAGCTTCATAGCAACCGCATGTGATGTGCATGACTAGAAACACAAGACTGTTTCACTTCAAATTATTTTATTCTTCTCAATAAGCACTTAATCTTCTTATTCAAGTACATGTTTTAAATGTTATCTAGTTCAATAACATATCTACAAGTTACATATCAAACTCTGATAATTCTGGTTTGATTTTATAATGTCCATGAGCTAATGTTGTCACACCATCGTCTAAAATATAGCGTTTGTCATCATATGGACTTAAGCCTATCTTATTCAAATTCACTGAGAACACATTGTGTTTGAAACTCTGTATTCTAGTTTTATACTGGAATTTGCACGGAGAGATGACTTATCATCAGCGGAGAATTCCAGTCACCAGCATGGAAGAACTCATTGAATACGCTTTACTACCTTACAACCTAGATGTTAGAACGCCGAGAGGACTCAAAACGTTTACGGACGGCTTGTCAGAACTAGACATTGACAAAAAACTGGTTCGAAACAAGAGACTTTTAGCAGATCTGATTGCGAGGCAACCCGGGGAAGAGGACACGGATGATAGCGAAACTGAAAGTCAAACCAGTGATGAATCTCATCAAGATGATGATGAAGAAACAGAAGGGGAAAAAGAAGAAGAGGAAAGAGAAGAAGAGGAAAAAGAAGCCGAAAGCAGTGATGAACAAGAGAGCTCAGAATCAGATGTGCACACACATGTGCACACATGTGTACACATTCCCAGTGAATGTCAAAACCACAAAAACAACATTTTGCCGTTGTAGAGACTGCGATGCTGTTCATGAACTATCGTTAAAATTCAATAAATTGAGACTCATTGACGGGGAACAAGAATCTGAAGAAGATTAAACAGTTGAATTGTCTTTTGTCGTGCAAACCCCTAATAAAACTTTCTAAATCAATTTGAGTGGTGTTGTGATTTTATAAACACGTTGTACTCATTCCTCTGCTCTCATTTCAACATGGAATGTCTTGGTATAAAGTCATTTCAACAAGATGCTGCGAGATACAATGAAATGTTAGCTCGTTACATATGTCAGTCTCTGAAACAAGAAAATTTGGGAATGGTGGATGTGCAAATGATCGATCCATCAGATCATGCAAAATGAAGCTGTTGATGGTGCTAGTTTACACTATAAAGATACCGTGGGATTTATTGAAGCTTATAATCACTTACATCAACTGAGTAAAGATCGTGATGGTGGATTACTAGAAAACAATCTAATATGTGAAGCTCATAAGATACTCATGAATCATTGTAAGCACTTGACGTGTACAATAGGGGAATATAGTAGTCACGATCGATTGGTAGAATTTGAAGGAAACATTCATTATTACAAAAGCACTGTTGGAGAAGACATGCAGAGATTGATTGACCAGTATAATAAAATATGGTTTGCTATAAACTGTCTACCCATGAACGATAGTGTACAAGCTTTGAAAGATTTGATTCAACTACTAGCTTGGTTGGTGTACACATTTTTAGAAATACACCCCTTTGGTGATGGAAACGGTCGTATCATTCGATTGTTATTCACGTACATCATGGAAGCCTATGGTTTTCCTTTCCCAGTCCCAATAGTCTGGTTAAGTAAGGACCAGCTGAACTCAAGAGACAGTGAAGAACAATATTATGTCTGGTGTAAAATTCTACGGAAGGCGCGATTTACGGATGATTTTACAGATTTAGAAAATATGATTGCGCATTCTTTAAATAATTTTTGTGAGGAATACAGACTTGCCAAGTTGTAAATAAAACACATTTGACTCTGGTGTTAGTTATTGGAGTTTTTTCCGATACACAGACGAATTTACCTATGGTCACCTGTTGATACAACAATAAACCACTTATCTAGCGTGTCTCTCCATTGTTTAAGTTAATCTTTGTACAATTTGTATCCTGGAGATGAGTGTTTGAAACCTTGACATAAAAATTTTAGGTTGAAGATACTTTATAAAATTAAACAATAGACCAGTTGTTACGTGTTAAAAAGATACATTTCTGTAATTGATGATGAAGTTGAAGAACATCAGCGAAGAGAAGTACGACCTCAGTATCATCGACAGAATGGGAATGAAATGACCAACCCCCCTGAATTTGACGTAAATGCACTGGCACAAGAACTATTTGAAGATGGACATCATGTGCAGAGTATGAGTGAAGAACATACATCTAGTCAAAATATAGACTTTAATGATCATTCAGTGAACAGTAATGAAAACCTTAGTGAAAATGATAATGTATTTCGTGAAAGGAAGGAATAAGATACTAATGTAGAGAAATATCATTTGAAATGGGGAATATGGATAATAGAAAATAAACCTCTTTCAAACACAATACAGTTTTCATGTATTTACACGTGTTAAACAATAGCCTGGCGCTGTCAATTGCTAAATGCTGATCCAAGAATAATACCACCTGTAACCCAGACAATAAAACAATCACTAAACAATCACTAGACACTCTCCCCAACCACTTAATGCAAGTTTAGCAAAATAAAATATCGCTGACGTATGTTCTACCGAACTCTCAAAGTTTTACCTCAGCACAATTTCGATGACTTAGATTGATTGCACCATCCCGGGCCTCTCACCTAAATAATATTCCGCCGCCGTGTTCCAGAACTCTCATGTCCCTACTACTCCCGTTTCCCTTGGAAGTTCGAATTAGCGGGGTTCTACTGTATACCCTTTCTAGGGCAGTCAACTACTGGCTCTCGGTAATTAGTTCAACAAAATTGATCAGCCCGGGATTTCTAGCTGTACCCCAAAGCTTTGTACTAACAAGCCCTAATTGGGATGCTTTCATGTTTAATCCTTCTTGGGTGGTTATAAATCCTGAATGACTGTTATCCTTGCTCAGTCTTATATCGATATCGAAAAGTTTTGTAATGGTTTATTTAGTTATTTCGCTCATTTTGAAGATGAGTATGTAGGCTTGGATTACTGGCTTTTTCGAAAGCAAACAAACTACCTCAGTGCATCCCTACCTCAGGGCATCCCTACCATCCGTAGGACCCCCTCGAGCATTAATATATGACCAGGGTATCGTAATATGTGACCTGGTCGACCGCAATTGGTCGGGCTCGACCACAAAAGAACAAATTAAATAAATAGTTAAATAATATAATATAAAATGTTTAAAAAAATTTCATACAACTGATTTTCTCTCTTCTCCCTATTAATAATGCTTGTTCTACCTCCTCCCTGTTACATAATTTTTGCTGTCAGGGCTTTTTTTTGATGAAGCAATCTTTGTTCTGTTGTAATAAGATAGGAATGACAGTCTGCCTTCCGTCTTCACGCCACGCCTTGTTATAGAAAGGTGTTGGTTTGTGTGTGCAGAGATACCACGAGCCTCAGAGCATTGATGGTAGTTTTTTAGATTGTTCGCTTATCTCATTCATATATACGATTTGGCTGTTTGTCTGTCCTTGTTTGTCCTTTTAATAACGGATGGCCGGGATGTCCTCGTCGAAAACGTGGACCCGGCGCTACAAGGTAAGTAATTCTTTTAAAAAGTTTCAACCTTGGTGTAAAGACCAATCCCAGTGTATTTATTATTTGTTTGCCTAAAACAACATAACATCGATTATTATAAACTTGGGGATATATTTGGTTGGATTCATGAAGATGGAGAGAGCCCTTCGGTTGTTCAAAAGGATGGGTTTGTATTTCGTACAGCCTCGTGTTATTTCAAGACACAACACCCTAGTTCACGTCAAGTCAAGGCCGTCTATAACGCGTGGACGAAGAATTTGGGAGGATGTAAGACAACGGCCCTGAAACTGCGACAAAGGAAAGGCATGCCAAAACCCATGGACGAATACTTTCAGGTAATAGTTTGATTTAGCTTTGATACTTTCAGTAGTCATCAGAAGTCGTTTGGCTTTGTTATGTTTTCAGTGAATTATTTTGCGCTTCGGTACCGGTAGAAATTGGGAGCTACTTGACTCATTTGAGCTCAAATCTCGGCCAGCCAGAATACATGGCCTGTCATTTGAATAACATTTATTTAGAGCCCATTGTGTTATGCCTCGTATTCTCGTTGGTCAGAATGTATAGTTTTAACTAATACATAATGGGCCTGTCCAAATCAACAACATGGTGCGTCAAACACGAGAACAATAAAAATGTTTCAGTAACTGAGGTGTTTGATCGGATGTTTGACGGAGTTCGAATTTTATCAAACACACAACTCCAAACAAAATCAAACAGCATCAGGGTAGTGTCTCTTGCAGCCGTTCTTAGTGTCGTCAAGCAACGCTAGCGCTCGCTCCACAGGTAACGTTTGTGGGGATGGCGTGTAGCGTGATGACACTAAAATCGGCTGCGAGGAAGACTACCAATAAACATGGTGGCCTTTTCGAGGGCTGCATGTTCATGCATCAGTAAATTGAAACCCCGGAGAAATTTAACATTTTGCCGGTGTTAAAAAAAACCGCTCCCAGGGTTAAGTTGTCTGTTAAAAGTCCCATTTAAATCCCCGCTATTTCCCCCACTTCCGGTAACGAATTATGTGTGTAAACAACAAAAAAGTCTAAAAAGTTTTAAAAATCATTGCTCAATGACCCCTATAGATGGATATTTTGTTAATTTTCCCACCCCGCTGTGCGAACACGTGGTAAAACTGATGAGGGTTAATAATATGGCTATGCCCCGGACCCCGGGGGACGGGATTTCAATTGACTGACACAATTACGCAGTGTCTATAGGAGATTTTCTTGCCGAAACTAATGCTAGCAAAAGAAAAGAATTAAAAGACATACGCGTATGTTTGGAACTGTCCTGCCAAAAGTTCCTACAATATACTACCAGCTGTATTATATTGGCTCTAAATAGACATTGTGCCCATGAGACAAATATAGGCAAAATCTTTGGAATATTTTCTTGTCATTATAATAGGTCAATTTACATTTTAAAACTTTTTTTATTATAAAACCTAAAAATTAAAGAAAAATAATGAGCCCAATGAAAGATCAACGAAATAAGTTATGGCCCTGGGTCATTTGCTGTTTCTGCGTCAGAACTCGGCTAGGGGGGGGGGGGGGGGGGGTTGTACTTCATAATGTTTTATACGGGGAGGCTACAATAGTAAATTGTACCCCTTTTATATACATACAATATAAAATTGTACCCCTTTGATATACATACAATATAAAATTGTACCTCTTTTTGTGGCTACTCCTCTTCGTAGAAGAAAGTAGCCACTATGTCATCGAGTGTGAAAGTCCGTAAGTAAGTAAGTCCGATCTTCGGATAGTGTTCGGAACTTGTCAGGTGATCGAAAATCAGCCACGATGTCGCGACGTACCCCGCGATGACCCCGCGATGGTTTATTCGTCTGGTTGTCGACATTTTATCGATTCGATAACGTTCAAAATACGTCGTGTTGGATTTCCATGTGCTTTTCGCTTCACGCTTTGTTTAGAAGGGTAAGTTTACACACTGTACTCTACTATTCTATGTTATTTTGCACCAGAAACAGGACAAATCTCTCGTGCAAAGTGTCAAGTGTTTGTTCATAAAGATGTTTTCAAGTTTTTCAGTGACAGTTTGTTGAGATTATTTTCCAGCGAAATATCGATTGTGTTTGTTCGGCCTTTAAAATAGCTCCATCAGTCCATGACGATCGACTCTTGTCTGTGTAGTGGCTCCATGTAAACTGCCAGATCTATAACCGATTTAAAGGGCCAAGTAATTATCTTCGAGGAACGAATAATGTCTTTATTTAATGTTTATATGCGAGACAAACAAACACGGCTCTTGTTACTCTTTGTCCCAAAACTCGCTAAAAGCCGTTCTAATCGCTAAATAAATGACACACAGGACTCAAGTGCATATTCATCTTTAATTTGAAAGCAGTTTTAGATATACAAGATATCAAAAGGACGGGATTCTAGAAGTGAATACTGTATAAATTGTATTGATCAAATAAGACACAGGAAGCCCAATACACAAACACTGGCGAGCCGGTGAAACCTGAAAAAATATTTACACACGAGAGATGTGTCTAGTTTCTGGTGCAAAATAGCATAAAATCGTAGTATATTAGAGTGTAAACTTATCTTCAAATTAGAGATTCTATTTATAAAATTTTCATATATATTTAGGCGAAGTCAAATAAATAAATAAACACCACTTCATCAAAGTTGAGTTCAGCGATCTTATATACAGAACATTTTTAAATTAATGTTAATATTCAATTACTAATGATATATCAATGCTGTTCATATCGATTGTTAATAACAACTGTTATTTTTCAATTATTTGTACGATGTCACAATTGTTTTCAATTAAACTTTGTATTAAAATACATTTCTGATTTAAATTAGCATTATATAGAACCAAAGAACAAGCTGTTCCGTCACATAGTTCAAACATACTAGTTCAACAGAGGAATCAATCCAACTACACATTGCTGCTACATTTCAAAACCGCAGTACCTACATGTGGTTATAGACTACCTTTTTTTGTTTATTTATAGTAGCCACATGCAGTCCTTGACTGCCTATTTTTATATTATGCTCGGGATTGGGCTTGAACAACATCACGCATTAAAAGTAAAGATGTTAATGTACAGTTTGCCTACCCTTTTATATACCTCGATCGTGAAATCCCTACCCCCTGGGCTCTCTTCCGTCATCAATAAGAACACTTTCGATTGACTACTGTATTTTAAATCAAATCTTAAAACCTACTTGTATAAATCTTGTAGGTTGCAGCCTTTTAATATCAAAATGTAATCGTTTTCATTATCACGGAAGTACCGCCTATAGCAGATCTGGATAGCCGCTTTATAAATTGCATTATTATTATTATTCAGTATTTTACTATTATTATTATTATTATTATTATATTATTATTGTTATTATTATTATTATTATTGTTATTATTTTATTAATATTATTGTTATTATTGTCAAAGTTTCCATATTATTATTGTAATAATTATTATTGTTAAATTATTATTGTTACTATTATTGTTATTGTTATTATTGTTCTTATTATTGTTATTATTATTGTTATTATTGAACAAGCTACATCAAGCTAGATCAGAGTAGAATTAATGATTAACTATTCCAAAATGACCAACATATATCAGTGTACTAACTATCAATTGTTCTTTAATGTTAGATTCCCATGTCGCCAAACTCCTTTTCCACTTTACCGGATGGAGATGAAGAAGATGAAGAGAAAGAAGATGAACCCCCACAATCACGGGACACTCCATTAAGGAAACTTTCAGTAAAACATTTTTTTTAATGTCATGTTATGTAAATTGTAAATTAATAATCTACATTCTCTGGGTAACCGGCCCTGGCCCTATTTTTAAAACTGAGGATCAGAAATCGCAAGAAATGTTCTACCCATCAGCATCGATTCATCAGCATCAACTAAATTTGTGCAAGAATAGTAAATTCACTTGTAAATGCCCAGTATATTTGTACACATTTTTATTAACTAAACTATTGTTTGATACTGGGTCCATGCAGCCGCCCTATTTATGGATAAGAGGCTGGGTTAACACGAAAATAAAGATATGAAAAATATTTTTCTTTGTAGAGTGCCATGGAAGAAGAATATTCAAATTTATTTCAAGTGGAAACTTTTAAAGTGTTAGCTGAAGACAATGGCAAAATTCGCGTTGTGGGCATGAAGAACGAAGAACCTAGAGAGAGAAGCAGTGAGTTTTCTAACAAAGTAAGTATTTACTTGATTAATTGCATTAATTCACATTAATTTACAAAACATTTTAATCCGTTTCCATCTCCGGTGTTAAGACGATGTCCCAACAACGACATCCGAAGACAAGGTGCACTTTTTACGTACAATCGTCAAAGTAAGTTGACAATATTCATTGTGATATGCTAATTCGGTGACGTCACGGGAGGCATCATTTATTATACAAAAGCGCCCTTGTGCAAATTACTGATCTTTTTACTCTGGCAAAAAGTTTTCTACAACTGTCTATAACTTATGATATCAAGAAACGATTTTTAGCTTTGAACGTCCCTGGTATATCGCTTTCAAATTCTTAATATAACGACAAAATATTCAATATGTTGTTGTACAAAATATTGTTACATTTATTATGAAATCACAGTATCACTTTTTTGTCCTCCCAAAAAAATAGAAAATATTTTTCAAAATCGTCATACCAAACTGACAAAGTGTGATCATTAAGGCATAGAAAGTTATTGCAAATTGAATCTCTGAATCAATGTTTAGGGGATGGTTGGCCCCAACGTGTTATATCTTAGCTCTACCAACAACTTTTTAAGAAATTGCGTGTACTCATAATAAACTGCGTTTTATTGTCTCAACAGCGGTTCGAGAAAGACGTCGAATGTAATGATCCTATTGATAAATATAATAATGATAACAAGTGTGATACCGATGAACACTAGTGAAAATGTAAGTGGAAATGTTCCTTCTCTCTCTCCCCCTCTCTCTCTCTTTCTTAATTATTTTTTTCCTGTCTTCTTTCTTTCTTTTTTAATTGATTGATTCCTTCCTTTATTTCATCATGCATTTGTTTGTTTATTATTTTCTTTTACCAATAGGGAACGACCGCGCGTGGTTTCTCTATTTCAATTTCCTTATGACATTGTTATTGTGTATTTTACAGGACATTGGTCTTGCATGTGAACAAACATATTGCTTTTGTAAAGAAGAGGAGCATGGGAATTATCTCATATGTGACATCCAATGTATTGGGTGTCTCACATATTACCATCCTCACTGTCTGGGATTAGTGGATACAGATGACTGGGAAGGGTTTTCAAACTGTCCAGATGACAAATCTTTCATTTGTCCAGTTTGCAAGGACAGATTAAATGCGGTACGTTATTAATGCTAAACGGACTGGGTAGATTCTACCTCGTGTTTCGAAAATATTGTGCATACTTAAAACTATTTCACTTATTTACTTCACTTTAGTGTGGGTTAAATATTTGCCAATTACCTGATGCTTCCGTTGCATCCGAATCACGCCCGCAAAACACCGTTACAGAATCTAATGCACAGGTTTGTACATGTAAAAAATATAACATTGAAAATAATAGTACATGGTTGCTGCTGTGGTTGTAGTTTTCATTTTCATTTATTATACATATTTCTTCCTTTTTATATTAAGGTGCAGGGGAATGAACAACATGTGTCAGCGGATGGTTTCGGACATGATGATTCTACAGAATATTTGCAAGAAGAAGTCCAGATAGAGAGCAAGGTATTAATCATGTACATTTTGCACTGATAATCAACAAGATCTACAACAAATACTTTTAGTGATACAAATTTGATAAATATTGACTGAAATTGGCCTGTAGAAAGGAGAGATAATCGCATGTTCTCGACCAGTCAAATTACTGAAATGTTGTTGTTATTGTTGATTGTCTACATTTATTTTTAAATCCAAAATTTAACATTCAGGAAGGTATGTCTTTGTCTTTGGAAACATTAAAGCACATGGATGCATGTCTCTTCCAACTGGTGGTCACTTTACCGCTTCTGTTCCACTGGAATCAGCCGTTGAAATCCCACTGGAGCAATGGAACTTTTAAAAAAATTCAGAGACAAAAAATAGAATTCATTCTTCGTGGTCTTCTGTGGTAAAAGGCTTATTGGCAAAGAAATGTAACCCATTTTGTGTCTTTAAAATGAATTATCACAACTGTGCCTTACCAAATGGACGGAAAAGGAATTTTAACTCCGTTTTCACAGCCACTGGTCAATGCACTTTTACAGATTGCCAGGTCCAAGTGTCATTAACAATGAAAAAAGACAACGAACACTTGGGAATTATTGACGTTAGACAAGAAGGGCAGGTAAAGCATGCATTTAACGAAACACGAGCTCAACAAATTACAGGCGGAGAAAGAAAAGAACTGGCCGAATATTTTTCCAACAACGATGTAAAGCCGAAAACGGAGTTTCACAAACGAATTGCAGATAGAAGTTTGGAAGAAATGTCAGCTGGAAACAGAACAGGGGCAGGTGTAACTGCAGATACCTTAAGAAAGATTGCCAGCGAGGGACGGACCAAAAGGTTGGACAATAATGTTCATCTGTCTTTAATTAAAGTGCAAGAAGAAACTGAAAAATTGGAAAGGAAAAGGAATCCATTAGCGAAGAAGTTGGATGGTTATGTGCAGATGTTATCACATTCCAAGGAGCTCATTGGACAGAAAGACAAGTTCGTCTTTGGCAAGACTTGTGCCAGAAGAACTCATCTCATCTCGATGCTACTGGAGGAATAGTTGGGAGATGGAATGAAAAAACTGTATTATATTACACACTCGTGGTCAACCCTATTCTCCCAAATACTCTGCCGCAGAACTACTGACCACCAAACGTAATGTTCCAACCATAACTAGTTTTCTAGAAAGTTTTAAATACGACCAGTGTAAAGTGTTTGGCCAAGCGAAGATGCCACGTCAAATAATTACAGATCGAGAACCTGCCCTTATGCTTGCCACAATTAAGAGCTTCTGCAAGGAAGATATGGTTGACTTTCTACAAAGGTCTTTCAGAATAGTCACACAAAAGGCTAAACAAAGTGACTTTGTGAAAATGATCCCCCATGTGTGCTGTAGTCATATGATGAAAGACTTTCATCAGGCTATAAAACGTGCAAAAGGTGATACAAAGTGTACTGGATTTTTCCTCTATGTTTGCTCGTTATTAATAAACTCAAGAAGCTTGGAAGAGCTGTCCGAAACGTATAAGGATGTTGCCTTTCTTCTTGGTAGTCAATTTAGTTCTAAAGATGTGGAAATAGCATATGAAAGTCTAAAACTTAAGGTACCAGGGGACATTCGTGACCACTGTTCACTGAAAGCCGCGTAGCGCGCTAACCACTCGTCCAACATGTATAAAAGTATACATTTTCTTAAAGCATAAGACACAAACTGGGACCGAGGCAACAAGATGTAGAAGAAGCCCTTGTACTTTTAATGAATGACTTAAAATATGATTCTGAGCATGGATATATAGCATGTCAGAATGCGAGCTCCATCGTTTCCACTTTCAAAACATGTATGGATTGCGATGAAAGATGTCATGTAAACGACGTTATCGGACGTACCGCGAGAATAATAACCAGGTTACTCTTCTCTTCCGACTTCCATATATGGGCGTAGGATTTCTACGAGATTCCTACAGTCACGTCATATTCCAAGAAAGTGCTACCAAGCCTTTATTTCCTACATATGTTACATGTCCATGTGCTACCTAGTAATATACACTTTGCAGGCGGAAGGATATTTGAAGAAGAAGCGAAACATTTAATCGAAATGATGGATACCTCAAACGCACTAGACATGGATAATGTGAGTTGATTGAAGTGAACTGATCGTATGTCGTATATCTTTTTAGGTGTTTCGCCGTTTCTTTCCCGGCTTCTTTTAATATACCAGCTGTCAGAGATCGAGCGACAAGCATCATACGATATCCGAGACGAGCTACATTACTTCACATGAATCAGTGATTTTCTACGTATCAACACGCACTGCACCATACTTTTGAGAGTCACATGGTCAAAGTCGTCGTATCGATCAAAATTGAATCTGTGCATGCAAAACTGAGCTGATTTGTCTGTCAGAGTCGTATTGTTTGTTTGACCCTGAATCTTTTTACTGAAGGGTTTTGAGCACCGCAGCTGACCATGTATACACGTACCTAAATATATTTTTAAGTATGAGCGGGCGATATATTATTTATCGAATCCAACGATGTATAAGTTATATAAGCTATAAGTTAAGTGGATGTTTTACTGTAATTTGGATGATAGCTACATGTAGGAAACAGTTTGGCCGAGAAAATCCAAGTTAATTAAAGTTGAATGCAAATGAGGACGATTCTGTATCCGATTTGTATTTCCCTCATTACTTATTCGTGAATTCGATAAAATCAAAAACAAGTTGCGTGACTGCATGATCAGTAGAGCATGCATAAGATATGTATCGATCAAGTAGATTTTCTTTTGATCCTTTTCAGTCACTGTAATTATATTATTATATTTCACATGTATACGTACGTATACAGCCTTTTGCAAAAATTCTGTCGTGACCAAGTATATCAGTACAGTATATCACTATATACCCGTGTGAGTCCCGCATGCCCGCACGCTACCCGTACACGCATTTCATGGTTGACTGTACAAGCGTGGATTGAATACGATACAAGCTGCATGCGGAAGTTATTTTCACATTCATTTGATAGTATAAATCTTCGGGTATATAGACACGGCTCAAAAACCGCACGCATGCGCATTAGGATCATGAAAATTCGAAAACAAAATGGCGGACGAAGACGGCGTCTCTAAACTTCAACTTCATGGAGATATAAACCCAATAATTTAAGCTCTTTTCACGAAGAGAGTCAAACCAGGGAAAGGTTATTAACTTATCTACCTGTCTGAAGTACTCCAGGTTCCAAGAGATTTGCAGTTTTTAAAATCAAAGACGGTAAACGTAGCCATCTTCACGGACATATCGGTTCTTGGAAATTCGACATCGCCTTGCATTTTACCCAGACTTAAGGTCAGGTTTGCAGACATAAGGGTTTTGATGTGCTCAAAATACTTTTAAGGCCTTTACTTATAACATATCAAAAACCCACTTTTTTTCATCGATGACCCATTTTTGTAATTTGCATTTGAAGTTTGGTTATTCATGCAGTCGACAAAACGTAAACAAATCGAGTAGTTTGTGGTACACTCGTTTTAAAGAAGTGATTCCCAGCGCCCAAAGTTGTAAATTATTGATTCAAAAACCTATTGTTTACTTCAAACTGGACGCACACAGGGATCCCAACATCATTGTGTATGGTCTTTAAGACATAATAAACTTTGTTTGGCCTTACAAAGTTCGTACAAATCATTTTATTTGTGGAAAATATCTATGATCATTGCCACCACGATTCTGAAATATGTCAGGGATATTATTAAATTGTACAAGATTAGGCCTGATTACACTCAGGATGTAGGTATTAAACCACACAAAACAGGTTTGTACTCCCCAAAAAGGTACAACTTTGAGGGTGTATACAGTACTGCCAAATGTTATTAGGACGATATATAAAATCAGCATCAATGATTCCTGGAAGCCAAAGGCATGCAAACACCATTAGAGCACCTTCAGTAATTGGTTTATGTTCAACGAGTCACATTTTGACAATAGTATGACATTCTAGGGGTGTAAAATCGAGACTTTGGAATACTACAGTACAAAATAGAGCCTTAAGACTTCACCCTGTACCATAGACTCTAAAAATGTGAGGCTGAGACATGGACAGGAGAAAATTGAGATTTTGAGATCTGGTTAAATAATGCAATTGAAAGGGTCTGTGCAAGAATAACGTAAGTGACCTCGGATCAAAGCCTAAATTATCCTTGTTCTTTGAATTTCAAAGGAGAATTTGGGTTTTGATCACAAGTCACTTACTCTGTTCTTGCAGGGACCCCTTCAATTCTCAGGACCATTTTGCCACCCCTCATTCTGGAGAGCATGCGTTTGGTTCGGCCAGTCCCTCTCTTGCATACCCTAAGAGTCAATGATAATGCACAAAGGTTTGTTCAGGTGGCTATGGGGACAGGGGTTTGCTATTTTTCTTGTGTATATATTACATATGTTGTATGACATAGTCGTTAAATCAGGTTGTATGGCCGGGTTTAATAAACAATGAATACAACTGGTTTGTGGAATTTACAGAGTCGATCATCAGATAGAACTCTACAAGAGGCTAAGTGACATTCTATATAATGCAAGACACAGTTTAAATTCCAAACTGCCTTACAATATGACAGGATATGGTGTTATATCTACAAATAATTTTATCAACAAAATTACTCTGAAGCACAAGGAAATTGTTTGATAAAAATATTTTAAATATGCAGAGTGAAATGCACGTACTCTATAATATTCCACTTGTGAGTCCTTGTCCATTTGAAATACATGTAGATTTTTATTTCAAAAAGTCATGCAGTACACAAAAAATCAGGGTTGATCTACATTGTAAAATGTTTTATGAACTACACGGTATAACTATATTGATATCTTGAATACACAAGAGACAAGAAAATTGGTTTGAGATAAAAAATGTATTGATTTTGTCAGTGGAAATATTGGAATTTTATTTGGTATGGTCTCGGGTAGTTATGGTAATTAAAGCAAGAACATGTTTATTAGTAAGAATTAAACTGACTTTTATTGTGAAACAAAACATCTAATTCGTAACTGAGGTAAATAAAACAATGACTGTGTACCTGTTGATATTATTTATACATGTATATGTAATAAATTATTGGTATGTAGTGTTGTACTACATGTAGCTGATAGCATTTGGTTCAACATCTTGCCCATTCCCTACTGTGGCTCATATGTTCAAAATGACTTGCTCTGTAGCCTTCATTTTTCACTTTTTAATTATATGGTCAGTAAATATACCCCAAACAATGAACAAAATGACATGGTCAAACATTTTTAAAGGCAACTGGCCACACAAAAGAATAAGGGAATCAATTCAACCTTATCGGCTTATGGCAACATTAGTAGCTAGGATTTGTATGTCACTGGGTCCTGGTTTGAAGTAAACCTGCAAGCCGTGCATTTTCAAAACTACATGTATCTTGATGGCAAACAATATTTTAATATTCTTAAAAGCACCAACAAAGTCAAAAGAAAGGCAGAAAATGTATGTCATCAATCTTGATGTACAATGAACTCCTGTTATTAGTAGATACTCATGCTGTAACCTACAAGAATAATGACATAATTAATATATCTTTATTATTATTACATACTATATTATTAAACTGTGATCAATTTACTATGTACCTCAAAATGCTATGAGTTAATAACAGCTCAATGCCATAAGAAAAGAAAATCCTTTCATGAAAAAGGGAAATGAATAGGTAAATACCATAAGACGCTATACAAGCAATTATTATAACATTATTATTATAAGGAAATCAAATCAACAACAGAAACCAATTTGAAGAATAAATCTGAGGGTACTGTACATAATGGGAGTCATGATTGTCTAATCAATAAAATTATTAATTCATGTTACGTTACTCCTAAATGGACATGAATAATGCCTCGTGAGTATACAACATTTTACCATGAAATGTAACTTGTAATGATGCAAAGGATGAAGGGAAGCCGAATAGATGGCTCTAATATTCATACTATTATTATTTTAGGAAAGAAGATGCAAGAAAACATTCGATTTTCTTGCATGTTCTTGAGTAAGCTTAGTCGCCCCTATAACACTCAATTTCGCATTTTTCAATCATTCCCTGACAATGGCCATCCAAGAAAGTTGATATCTATATATAAAAGAAAGTTTTAAAAACTTACCAACATTGCAAGAAGTAGCGGAAGGCTTGTTGTACAAACATATCCAACACCTGAATAATGGATTGGATGGCATTCCAGCTCTTGCTATGCCTGATTTTAATGACTGGCATCGATGTCTCATTGACGATTACTGCAGAATAGACCTCTTTAGCTTGTATGCAAATTGCCCATTTCAGATCATGTGATGTAAACATTGATATTCTCTGGAGAATTAGTCCTTTCAATATGAACGAATAAATTTCAGAAATATAAAGGAACAATTCTCCAGAGAATATCAGTGTTTACATCACATGATCTGAAATGGGCAATTTGCATACAAGCTAAAGAGGTCTATTGCCTCATAAAGAGACAACCTATTCAAAAAAAATATCCTCAAGGAAAATGATCAACTGATTATTGAAGAACACAAGGGAGAATGCCGATATACCGATGTAGTTGTTTATGATATTCCTGACACTTCCTCCAGATGTGGTGATAGTTTTCTTTGGCAGTTAAGCTACTATATTGGAATTGAAGCCCATATTTCAACATATCAACTCAGGTTCTACAATATCCTTTGATTAGAAGAGAGTTTTCGTAAGAGAACAGTGATTGAAACAACTTTTTGTGGGGAAATTTTCTTGTCAAGAACGTGTCTCTTCGACCGCCATTTTGAACAATGAGCCCGCGCTAAATTAAGCGGTATCCTTTACTGCGCACTCTCAAAGCGAAAAAATATTAACCAATCAGCGGTTTTTGAGCCGTGTCGGGTATATAGTGATATACTGATTTATTTGGTCGCGACAGAATTTTTGCAAAAGGCTGTATAGTTTGGCCTGTATAGTTTTATATATTTTATTAGATTCTATTGTAAATTAAGCTTAGCTAGTTTAGATGCCAGATGAAGATTGAAGAGCTACCACATGCCTTGTGTTATACATACATGTACTATAATCTATGGTAATGCATGTAGGGGATATGGTACGTGCGTAGGGCAATTCATAGATGTCACACTCTAGCTTATACTTACATATGTACATCGCAGGTTTGTCAGCATTAGGATTTGAACATTTCAAAGTCCAACGGAATCTCCTACAGACCACTAAATACATGTATTTTCTCAAAAACGTTCATAAAATTAAAATTAAATTGGATGACAATTTTATATAATTTATATTTACTCTTTAAATTTTATATTAATTATTATGTTTAATAAATGTTTCATGTAATTTATGAATTTATAGGACCCTGGCTCTGATTGCAGTAGCAGTTCTTAAGATTACTCCTCCAGTGAAGAGGAGGAAGAAGTGAGTGGATTTTCTCAATAATAACAAGTTGAAATGCTATCTCTGTTTATAATGTTGTATGTTTTATTCTCCTACAGGAAAATGAAATTTCATCATTTATCAAGAATGAACTGTCACAAAGACAAGAAATTGGTGACATTTTAAAAGAGGCTGATGAACAACCAATTTCAACTATCTCTACTCGATTCGACCAGCTCCATTCCATGTTACATCACCATCAGTTACCTGTTCCACATCAACCACCACTTTCATCAACATCATCACCTTCATCAATTGCACAACATGAAATCCTTCTTTCACTGCATGCTATATCATCAAAACTTGAAGAGTATGGCAAAGTAATTCCAAATCCCACACCAACCGACAACATAAATCACTCATCCTCACAACACGCAGCTAGGCAGATTGCCTACTGGTCTTCACTATTCATAAACATGTGCCCTGAACAGTCACCATCACAGTAATCTACATCAGAACCATCATCATCTTGTCCTCTACCACAAGCACCACCATCATCGTCATCTCAGCCTCTACCACAAGCACAACCATCATATCCTCTACCACAAGCACAACCATCATCATCATGTCAGCCTCTACCACAAGCACAACCATCATATCCTCTACCACAAGCACAACCATCATATCATCTACCACAAGCACAACCATCATATCCTCTACCACAAGCACAACCATCATATCCTCTACCACAAGCACAACCATCATATCCTCTACCACAAGCACAACCATCATATCCTCTACCACAAGCACAACCATCATATCCTCTACCACAAGCACAACCATCATCATCATGTCAGCCTCCACCACAAGCACAACCATTACCATCATCATCATCTCATCCTCTACATGTACCACGAGCACAACCATCATCATCATCAACACCAACACCATGTACATCCATTGATAGCGAAACATGGCGGATGTTTCAATCCTTTGGAGGATCGTTTGGAAATGTACAAGACTGGTTAAAAAGTTTTCACATTCCCAGAAATGTTGAAACATTAGAAGATATCCAATCCATCTGGGAATGTGGAGGCAAGGACTGCCCCCCTTTGTGCAAATGGACAACTAAGATGAGGACCATAAAGGGGGGAAGAGGAAGTCATTCTTCCATATTCAACCAAAGAAAGAAAGTGTACTTTGTATTCAAGAGTTGCAATTTTGATGTATCTGCGGTTATGATACATTACCACGAAACAAAACCAGGCAAACTTTACAAACTCTTATCTTCAAAACCATCTCAGTCATAAATCACATTTTACTCGTGCCCAGAACATGAAAAATGGATTCACAAGACATGACGGAAGGCGCTTCATGTGGAATTTTTCGAGGGAAATCTTGCACTCTTTAATCGTCAGAGTGTTCAGAAGATGACAAGATCTTCAAACTTGATATCGTCACCCCTTCCATTCGTGAAGGAGCTGTGAAAAACGAAGAGATCAGCAACATGATGGTCGCTGAAACAGAGACACATGGAAGCCTTGAAAGCTTTTATCAGATACATGTATACAAACTTGAAGTTAAACTGTTGCATTGTAAAGAAATCATTACAAAATTAACCTGGATTTTCAGTTGAAAGCAACGACTTCGAAGCGCTTACCCAAACTTAGAGACTCGACGAGCACAATAAATATTACATACATGTACATGCTAACTAACTAACTAACTAAATAATTTGAAGATAAATTGGACGTTATTGCATTTGTGTATTGATTGTCATTTTATTGATTGTTTATTTTTTTCAAACTTGTTGCTGTGCTATGTACGTCTCTTTGAATTCAGGCGAAAACAACTCGAAATCCAACCGATCCGAAACCCACAAAATACGCCTCAACCCTCAAATAACATCAATCAATCTATATTTGTAGCAAGTATTTGAAGAACAAGGTAGAGTGCAAACACTAAAACCATGAAACAGTAGTATTATAATTTTTATACATTAAGTAATAGATACAATATGAGCGGCCGATCTGTATGGGATTTACTTCTATGTCCCAGTCTTCTCTTTCAACATTTTCTACCCCATCCTCTTTCCCGAGCCCCACACCCAAAAATTCACCTCGTATTCATCCACTTTTCTTTCGCATCCCGGCCTCCCCTTTCAACATTCTCTCCCCATCCTCTCCCCCTAGCTCATCCATTCACTTTTCTTCCTATCGCCGCCTTCCCTCCCAGCAATCTCTCCCCCATCCAGAAAATTACACTCATCCATTTCCCAGTTTTCCATTTCCCATTTTTAAATTTCCCATTTCCCTGCGATGGTCCGAATACAATGCTAGCTCATATCGTTCTGGAATAGCCAGTCGATTATCCAAAAATGTATGATTTTCAGGGGAAAGGTCGTATCTTAAGTGATCCCATCGCACCCTACACACACATCCCCCATCAGTGCACCCCGTACCTATACTACATCCTCCCACATTTTCCCATATATAGCAACCTACAAACCCCCCTCTCCTCCCCCCGGATGAATCATGACCTTGCACACTTTTCCACCTACATTCCACTTCTTTCTTTCTTCTCCTTTTTCTATCATCCATTTCTACACCTGTCACATAGCTAGGCACAAGTGCCCTACTAATCAGGGAGACATAAATCTAAAATACAATGATTAGATTTACACTTTCACTAACTAGTTGTTGTTTGGTGAAGTCGAGACGGCGTTTAAGTGTAGAAATGAGTGCTTTAAGTATATAGCTTGGTTCAATTACAAGAGGTATAAATTAATTCATGAGCTGCTCCCGTGAGATCCGTCAATATAAACCCTTCGTATGATGGTCTGTTGATGGTCGAGGCCATGCATGTATGTTCTGAGTTGACGCGAAACATGGTTATCTGAAGGTGGGCTATAGTGCATGCTATAAGAAACCATATTCCGAGTTGATGCAAAACATGGTCATCTGAAGGTGGGCGCATGCTATAAGAAACCATATTCTGAGTTGACGCGAAACATGGTCATCTGAAGGTGGGCTGCGTGCTATAAGAAACCATATTCTGAGTTGATGCGAAACATGGTGTTTTTGTGGTTGGCCATATTCTGAGTTGACGCGAAACATGGTCATATAGTGCATGCTATAAGAAACCATATTCTGAGTTGACGCGAAATGTGGACTATGCTAGGGTTAGGGTAAAAGAGCCACATTCTGAGTTGACGCGAAATGTGGACTATGCTAGGGTTAGGGTAAAAGAGCCACATTCCGAGTTGACGCGAAATGTGGACTATGCTAGGGTTAGGGTAAAAGAGCCACATTCTGAGTTGACGTGAAATATATATTATGTACTTATTGACTGAAGGGAGGGCTATATGTGAAAATATTTAGCTCGAGGTCATGGAAGTACAGAATGACCGAGAGCCATATATTTTCTGACAACAATCGGGGCCGGGACCGGATACGGCTTTGTACGGACCAGCTCCGAAAATCCGTATCTGCCCAATCACGTGACTTTCTCCGAAGGTTTTATTAAGAGCGCGCGCACGGGGAAATACGGGTCATATGATAATACACAGTAGAACCCCGCTATCTTGAACTCTGAAGGGAAAGGAAAATTAGTTTGAGATAGCGGGGGTTCGAGATAACCGGGTCAGTGTCATTTCACTGATATTTTCATTAGTAATTAACACAGTGTTTCAAATAGAGCTAATATATATTAATTTTGTTTGAAAAAATATGCAACAAACGGCAACAAATATGCATTTTGATATAATTATAAATATAACCAAACTGAATGAAATCAAACTCTTCAGTTACAGAATGCCACTTTTTGTTGTGGGAGATCACATTTATCACACTGATGTAATTCAACAAAGAATGCTGATAACAGGAAAATTATTTGCTTGCAGTGTTCAAACAATTTTAATAGCTGATATCGAAGTTACACTCCAATGACTCTGAACAACGGTTTCAATTCGAGGCTATCGGGTCAGAACAAAAACTTAACCCGATAGCCTCGACTTGAAACCTTTATTCAGAGTCATTGGAGTGTAACTTCGATATCAGCTATTACGGTAAATTGCAAGGCAGTTGCCTTGGCTCTTATTAGCCTGTTACTAGTTGCAGCTCTGAATCAAAGTTTTCAAACAATAACAACATGTTACAATGTACAGTATGTTGTTCTAATTGTGAACAGTTCTAATTGTGAACACTTTTCAGTAAAAGTGCCGTTTTTATACCGTAAAGTTAAGATCGACAAAAAATATTTTACCCGATCAAATATTGATTTATTTTCAATCATTCAATGCCATTTTGGGCTTCCTGACATTTATTCCGCGCAAAATTTCAACTTTGACGGCAAGGTAAGCAGACGACTGTTGTCTACAAATTCGAATTTTAAGCGCGCCTTTAGATTCTCAGTGGCAAAGTTCGCATATTTTCTTTCTAAAAACGCAGAGTTTTGAGCTTGTTTTTATATGAGCTGAAAGGTAAATAATAACACTTTTCTTTACAAAACAATATTTAGAAAAGTGTTGAAAATGAACGAGCAGCATCGGAATGAAAAATTGTGCGTGTTTTTGCGATGTGCATCTAATTGTAAACACGCATATGCTCACACATAACTTGGCACTTCATAACATATGTAGTTCTTGAGATATAGAGTAAAATTGCCGCTAATGTACCTGCACTGGTACAATAGCAAATATTGAGAAGGAAATATGTATAAGAAGTCCGCGTTTGTGATACAAATTTGCGCCATTGCGTTGTTAGCAATTACACGAACGTGATGAACGGCATGCATCAATGAACATGCGAACACGTCAGCAATTTAGCGTTGCCGTCTGACTTCACTTCGTTTTAACATTTTTCTAGCATTCGTATCGAAATAACACGAACATTAATATTGTTTTAAGACAACTTGGAACTTGTACATCGAATTGCAAGGCTAGAAATCGAGAATAATACACAGTATTAAGCCATTAAAAAGCCAAAAGTGTTCACAATTACAAACACCTGTTCACCATTAGAACCACCAACAGACATGATATAATAAAATATATTTGGAAAAGTTCAATAATAAATACAACGAAACTTAATCACATGTTAGCTTAAGTGTAGAGCTAATTCATAGCAAAGGTTCAGGATAATCGTACCATATGTTGACGAGAAATATCATCAAGTGCAAAAAGTGTTCACAATTAGAACCACATACTGTATACGATCCTCACAGATAAATATGCAATAATCTAAGAAAAATTCAATGTGATGGCATGACTTTCAGGATATATGACAATGGTTGATGGAGCCATTGAATGATTGCATACTAGACATATAACTGAAAAATGCAGTCTGACTATATAACCGTGTGAGAATACATTGAGTTTACATGTTCTGTAATAATAGACTATCAATCCATTTATTAGTTTTGGACTAGAGTAAAAACTACTCTTTAATTAATTAATTAACTTCATAATTTCGGTCTTCATTATTGTTCTCATCCTCTTCTTCGTCGCTTTCGTCATCTGACATGTCCTCCATTTATAAACATTTCGTTTTCAATTGGTTAATTTCTTCCTCTTTCAACTCTTCAATGCCTTCCAGAAGTTCACTTTCCTCATCAGAATCTACACACGATACATTTTCAGCCATTTGGTCTACTACATCCAATAGCGGATATACAAGTCTGTTGGAAAACAAAACAAGCAATGCAATAATGTAAAGTTTAATAAATAGACTAAACACATCTTGAAACTACCATGCTTGGCCGATCGGATCGGGAAATAGGTATAAATCGGGAAACCAACCAGCAGAGCTGGTAATAACTGGTGACCAAACGTGTAAGGCAATGTTTTTACTTTAAATTTTAAACTTTATTTCCTGCGCATTTCGACTGACTACGCAGTCTTCATTAGGGAGTTTACAATAGATGCTAAGTGTTGTAAAAGAGACAACAATAAGGCTTATCAGTTTCCCGGTACAGGATATACGTACGTAACTGTATAGATAAAAGTATAGAGTCGGAATGTTTAAGTTTAGCGCTAAATTGATCACGGTTCCCAACCACAAACATTCCTCTACTTTTATCTATGCAGTTACGTATATCCTGTTTAGGGCGATAAGCCTTACTAGTATTGTTGTCTCCTTTACAACACACTATACACTGTATACAGTAACTTAATAAGTATCTAAATTGTAAACTCAGTCCCTGATGAAGACTGCGTAGCTAGTCAGTCCTGGTCAGTCCAAACGAGTAGGAATTGTTTTGTTTTTGTAATCGTGTCCTCGATCCAATGCTCGAGACTCAATAGGACACTCGCTTTCATTCTTACTAGTTTACCCTGGTTCCAGAGGCTACTATTAGTGGGGAGCGAAGTCGAGTCCAAAGGACGAGACGCCAGTAGCCTCTGGAACCAGGCCATTTCTAGTAAATGCATCTGAACAAAATGAGTCGACTTACTTTGCATCGTGACATAGAGTGGCATACAACTGTATACAAAAGCATGGATGTTAATACTTACTCTGATCTAAAAGACAGGATCGTTCGGTCGGTCTTTCGAAGTCGGCAGCTCCTGCATCTATTTCCACACCTCCAGCAACGAGGAAATCTTGTAGTGATGACCTTGTCCCTTGCTTCGTCGAAACGTTGCTCCACGTCGTATAGAAGTGAGGGGGGGACAGGATCTGCCTTCGTTATTACCCCATTTATTTTTGATAATTTTAGTCTTGCCGAGATCACGTTCAGAAGAGCCTTCGTTGGCTCTTTGCCGGTTGTCCAATCGTCGAGCCTGCTCTGGGAGACCTCTGAAAATAATTCCTTGGTCTTCTCGCTTGCCACATCCAGGAGCCTACCAAAGAGATCGCAGACTCCGTATAGAACCTGCTCTCCTCTTATTTTATGATTGAGCCTCAGCCCTGAAATAGTGGCAAAGGTATATATCGCCAGATCTAAGAGTTGGACAATACAATCAGGCAGACGCTTTGCTTTTTTTCCAGTGGATTCGGTCGAAGAAGAAGATGTAACGTTGGACGCCATTTTCAAATGTTCAAATACATTTTTATGATGACAATTAATACGGACGCATATTGAACATGTGACCAATTGACACAGGAAATGCGTTTATTAAAAAATCATAATGAGCTAAATGAGAGAGCAATGAAGTACCATACTCACGTTACTTCTTTGAGAAACATTGCAAATGCAGAAAAATTAATTGCCCAGGTTGATTTAGATTGAGTTGGAACGTACTTTTTTTCGTTATTCAGGATAGTCTGATAACGCTTCGATTAAGCACGGCATTGTGTAAATAAATGCGGCATTTGCGCTTATTAATAATTTTGCTATCAGATGCGGCGCTGAAACGAATACATACGCGCTATATCGCATTTACAATGTATCACCTAGGTGTGAGAAAAGACAGGCACCGCTAATGAGCAGTACATGCACACTCCTCATTCTGTTTTCTGTTTTATTGATCGGTAAAGCTTTCAGATATGCCACAAACTACTTTAACATTCTTGAAACCTCTGTACGATATTGCTGTATGGCAATACATACTGATGTATGGTTTTACACGCGTAAGCGATGACGAAAATACTGCTTCCCCAACCATGACGTACCGTATGCACGAGGTAGTTGCAAACATCCTTTGCAAACTTCTAGAAGCTTCGGCATATAGCCATCTACGAGAACTAATTGAGAAGCAAGTGTTGAATGTAACGGGTCAATGGAAGATCGGAGATCCAGCGTCCAAGAAACTGGTGGAATGGTGCCAAGACCAATGGCGTCGCAAGGAACCAAATCTTCCAAGTTCAAGTTCACGTTACGGAACTGGAGAACCTCTATGCGTTCCGCTCTTTGGAGAAAACATGCCCTTGTGTCGTGTATGTGGTGTTCCTTGTCTCGAATGCAGAGAGGATCTGGGGCACGATGATTTACCCATGGAATTATCATCTGGCAGGGAACTGTGCCGGCTAAAAGATGCTGAAGAGCTGGAAGAAGAGGTCGTTCCGCAAAGTGAACAAGCTGGGCATAACCCTCGTAAAGGACTGCGATCAAGAAAGCGAAAATGAAAGTAAGTTGTGGTGGTTGTGTGATTAGTGTTTGTGCGAGTGCTAGCTCAGCTAGCTGTGTTCAGGTTCGAGTTTATTATCGAGATCTCTATATTAAATCGTATCATATCTATCTAAAATCCCATACAAGCACCTATGGTATTATTTTCATATTTTTCAAACTGTCCAACTGAAATTAACTATTAATTTGTATAGTTTTCGATAACAAGTAACACGACTACATGCATGACTACCAGAACTGTTTATACTGGCGCCTATACCGAACTTAGTAGCCGGGAGACGAGAATAGTTTGATATTATATTCCCTCATTAGTTTCATTCAACAATTCCAATTTGAAGACGAAAGGATTCACTAGTAGTATTTAAACTGCTTTTAGTGTGTATTGTACTAGAACGAACAGACACATGAATCAGTATAGTTATTATTATTATTATTATTATTATTATTATAATTACACAGTGACCGACATCTTTGAATTTACAAACGAAATTCGTGAAATAGAGATCGTTAAGGGTGACATTCTCGTATCGTTTGATGTCTCTTCATTATTTACCAACGTACCCTTAGAGGAAACGATACAGATACTTGCTAACAAGGCCTTCAAGAACAACTGGTTTAATGCAACACACGAGTTGAACCTGACCAAAACAGATCTGGTCGATCTTCTCAGAGCTGCCACCAAAGATCAACTGTTTCAGTTTAATGAGATTCTGTACGAACAAACTGATGGAGTTGCTATGGGGTCCCCTCTCGGGCCCTTATTAGCTAATGTATTCTTGTGCTCCATTGAAGAAACCCTGGAACATGAAGGTAAACTCCCTTCTTTCTATCGAAGATATGTAGACGACACGTTAACTGTGATGCCTAACTTAACAACAGCCACTGACTTGCTACAAGTTCTAAACAACTGTCTCCCCTCGCTGAAGTTTACTATGGAGGTTGAGCGCAACTCGATGCTCCCTTTTCTTGGCGTACAGCTGCTTAATCGAGCACCACGAATTGAAACCAAGGTATATGTAAAACCTACGAACACCGGTTTACTATTACATCACCAAAGTCACGTGGATAATCGTTACAAGCATGGCTTATTGAAAACGATGCTTGACCGTGCATACCGACTATCTTCTTGCTGGTCTTACTTCTCTGATGAGTGCGATCGCTTAAAGTCAACATTTTCAAGACTCAAATATCCTCAACATCTGAATAACTCTTCCATAAAACAGTTCATTCATTCAAAGACATCCGACCAACAGCTGTCAACACCTTCTGGAGAAAAACCTAACATTGTTCGTGTGGTATTACCATTTAAAGATCAATTGTCAGCAGATATTGTAAAGAAACAGCTTAAGGATCTCAGCCTAAAGACACATACCACTGTCTTCCCCGTGTTCGTTAGCCACAAGATAGAACAAGAACTCCAAGTACAAGAACCAAAGCCACAGATCGTTGACCAACAATGTGTGGTGTATTCTTTTCAATGTAACCTGTGCGATGCAGGATATGTAGGCTACACACGCGGGCATTTGCATGAACGTGTGACTGGACACAAGCAACAAGCTTCTTCCATCTACAAACATTATCGCGCCAAGCATGACATGGCCCCAGGAGACATTCATAAGCACTTCCGTGTACTTAAGAAGTGCAAAAACAAATTTGATTGTTTGATACACGAAATGCTTTTGATAAAACAATTAAGACCAAGTCTCAACATCCAATCAGACTCTATACGTGCCAAACTGTTTACATAACAGTCATAACCTTCTTATGTTAATTTGCTAACGTTTTCAGACTATTATTCATTGAATTTCTCGTCACTTCACCTTGATAATGGCGTCATGATGACTCCGAAACGTCGGTCTATATACATTTTGTCATATGTTTTTGCCTGTCTATGTATTATAATTATAATTATTATTATTATTGATTATTATTATTATTATTTATGCGACTTTACATCTTATCCCACAGGGACTCTGAGTGACAGTACGCCATATTCACACAGTGGATTTCATTCAGAATGATGCAATTGCAAGACATATTTTTATTTTTTAGCACTTGTTGGATGTCTATGGTTCAGTGTTCATACTAAATCTGAGAACATTAACAAAACCATTCCACTTCAAAACTTCTTGTATTGTTGAGTAAATATTTAAGGGAATTTTTACCGCATATCAGTTAGTCAACTCAGTGGACGTTATCCGATCTGACCGGATGCGATACCGACAAGGAAGCCGGCTAGCGATAGCAAACATGTGAAGTATCTGATCCATAATTTTCATTGTGTTAATTTATTATTATAATTATTATTATCAAATTTGTATTCAGTAGTCCTACGTCATATAAAATGATTTTCAGTAGGGCTCTGGAAAAATTGAATTTTTTTTTGAAAAAATGCAACCTTACAGTTTTTAAAGCAAGGTCGCGGCCATTTTATTATACCATTTTATATGCAATTCGAAAAAGCGACAGCTTTTAATTAATATAATGAATTGAGTTACTGTTTTATCATCTCAGCTCGGGAATCCAGTAGTGCATGTACGATTCTAATGTGTTTGATTTCCTGTAATTAAAGAAATAGCTATGGTACGTATGAGTGTGTTTTTGCATGATTCTGATATTATCAGTTCTTTTGAACTAAAAATAAAACTTCAACGACTCCGTTCATCTTATACCCCATTCACACCAAACCTTGTTTAGTTAAACTAAGTTTATACTCGCTTCTCTAATTCGAGGGCATTTAATTTCACAAGAATCAAACTACCTGGTATTTATACTGTGCAACATAAAGGACAGTTTACCAGCAGTTTTGTGCCAAAAGTTCCATGGCGTCTGTAGATAATTTTCTAAACCTCTTCAGTTAAACCACCTTAAACTATGTTTAAACCTTGGTGTGAATGGGGCATAAGAACAAGAAATTCACGAATATTAAACAATTATTTCGACTTTGCACGTGTTCCGTAGGTACTATTATGCACGGATCATGTGAAATGATTTCTTTAATTCCCGTACTCACGAAAATCACGTGTCAGATCACGTGAAACGCCATATACGCCCCCTGTATACTAGCCTGCGACCGCCAAAAAGCGGCTGTATTCGCAGGCTACCTGTATACATGTATACACCTCAGTATAACACCAATGACGTTGGGTGGATGCCTATATAACTTTTTAGCGACCTTCAGTACGCGTGGTTTTAGCAATTTTTAAAATCAATCAGCAAACACAAATCAACATTAACAATTTAATAAACGAGCATAAAGTTATAGTATAATGTTGCATTGATATCATATACCTAATATACCAATCTTTTCCGCATACCTCTTTACGTTATCAGTTGTATGTGATAAATGCAACCTATATATAGTTTTTAGATTTAGGCGGCATTCTAGTAACTCATTCTGCGTGTGTTGCTTGCGGTCAGGCTTAATTATGAATTAATAGTAAAAACAAAAGAAAACAATGACATTAGTGTCTACTAATTTGTGGAGATATCATTCAGAGTAAACCTGACTCTTATAGCGGCATCTCAGGTGCGGATCTCTTTGAAAATGACGCAAAAATATATAGATTGTTTGTTACCTGAATGTTTTTAAAATTATGCCGCAAACCGGCATAAACTAAAATTAGGACATGTTCGCAGACCGCGATTGCCTTCTCATTAGTATAGCAAACGCAGTGATTATACTTTAGTTTTTGTCGGTCGGAGACAGTTTGCGATGAAACATGGATGCAAACAATCATCGTACTATTCTAAGTACTCATAATAATAGCGAGTATTTGCATAACAATAGATATCCCATCATGCCTTGCGTGCATATATTACCGCACACCCTGTCTTTTGTGTCATTCCCATCTACGACGCCGTGTAGCTGGTTTCGACGTTTGTTAGTCCTCGAATTCGCAGCGCGTCATGGCCGATAATCCTGTTCAATTCCCGGCCGTTGCTGCTCTACCCGTTGCTGCTCTACCCGTTGCTGCTCTACCTGTAGAAGATGCAGCCCAGAACGTTAACCTGCCTGAAGTCCAGAACCCGCCTCAAGGCCAGAACGCCCCGGCAGCGGATCAAAACGCCAACGCAGCAGGTCAACCTCTAGAGGTACGGTCTTATGATACTGGGTTCCCCCTTTATAATCTGCTACGTTTTCTGTTTGAGCCAGGTAGAGGTCTACCGCTAAGTGTTTAATTTTCCCTACAAAATGTGTAACTGGTTTAGCCAGGTAGAGGTCTACCGCTAAGTGTTTAATTTTCCCTGCGAATGTATAACTGATTTAACCAGGTAGAGGTCTACCGCTAAGTGTGTAATTTTCCCTGCAAATGTATAACTGACTTAGCCGGGTAGAGGTCTACCGCTAAAAGTGCTTATTTCCCTGCAAATATATAACTGGTTTAGCCAGGTAGGGTTCTACCGCTAAGTGTTTAATTTTCCCTGCAAATGTATAACTGGTTTAGCCTGGTAGAGGTCTACCGCTAAAGTGTTTAATTTTCCCTGCGAATGTATAACTGACTTAGCCGGGTAGAGGTCTACCGCTAAAAGTGCTTATTTCCCTGCAAATATATAACTGGTTTAGCCAGGTAGGGTTCTACTGCTAAGTGTTTAATTTTCCCTGCAAATATATAACTGGTTTAGCCAGGTAGAGGTCTACCGCTAAGTGTTTAATTTTCCCTGCAAATGTATAACTGGTTTAGCCTGGTAGAGGTCTACCGCTAAGTGTTTAATTTTCCCTGCAAATATATAACTGGGTTAGCCAGGTAGAGGTCTACCGCTCAAGTGTTTAATTTTCCCTGCGAATGTATAACTGATTTAACCAGGTAGAGGTCTACCGGAAAACAATTCAGTCAAATCTACCCTCGGACTCACTGTTTAGCCATATTCAATTTTAAAACATATTTCCTGGTTATGTTTGTTTAGTAGGAATTTTATGCAGATTTCTCTTAGTTCGTTTGTTTATATAGGCTTTCTATCCTCCCCTTTCCCTTGTGGCAAACAAAATATTTTGAAACAATGGATCATGATTAGAGTCCTTTAACCGTTACAAGTTCATTTCCCCGGAGACTAGCTTTACTCCCCACATAGCCCCTATGTACCGTATCATCCTTTGACCCCGTCTTTTGCCTGTTTTTCCCAGTGTATTCCTACCATGGAGGAAAGATTAAAGAAGCTTGAGGACCAGGGGAAAGCAAACTCTGTAGCCATGGCACTGCAGTCATTACACAGAACTTTGGACAAAGCCAGGTTCGACGCGGACGAGGCTTTGGCCGACTTGGAGACCCTCGTCCGCCAGGCCAAGGTAAACAATGACCCCAAAGCAAGAGAATTTGAGTGTGTTCTGGATGAAGTCCAGAGACATTCCAAGACCCTGTCGCGCACCGCCTTAAAAGACCTGTTCGTTGCCCTGGTCGGCGACCCGGTCAAGAGCAAGATTCTAGAGAAAGCAAATAAGGTCCTGAAGAACATCGGCACGCTGAGTGACAACCCCCGCCCGACGGCATATAATCACGGAGGTCCTCAGCCCTTGATGGACCTGAACAACCATGGTCACCCATGGCCAGATAGGGCTACAGCATCCCGCCGACTGCCTTCCTGGCGGGAGAATAGGAGAAGTCCATACGCTCGTCGCCCTAACATGGCGCAACTCACATGCTTCCTGTGTAATTCCGAGAGTCATTTTGCTAGGAACTGTCCCCAGAGGACAAAGCGACAGTAACCCACAGTCGCCTGAGTTATGGAAAGTTTGTTTCCAGTTTAGTGTCGTTGTAATTTATAAAGCATCTGACTAGAATGGGAAGAGTTATTCCCCGAGTTTACTACCTCATTAAAACATTTGATATAGGCAATAAAAGATTATTCACCTGTAGTCCATCAGCTTGGTAGTATTTAGATTATTTTCACCCTCATTTTGTCTGCCCCCTATTCGGTTGTTTGTGCTGGTGGGATGGGTGTCAGCTCGAAACAGGAGGATAATCTCTCCCCCCGGTTTATCTGGGTCAGGCTGTCATCCCTTCCCTTCAGGAGGTTTAGGTCCCATATTTAGGATGATCGGTATACCCAGTTTTGCGGCACGCAAAATTGCGCTACTTGTTCAGAGTTTGGCCGTGGGAATATCCCTAAGACTATTCGTTCGTTTTGCTTTATTCCCAGGGCTGTTTATATGACCCGTCTGCACATATCAACTCTCAACGACCAAGACCCATGAGGTGGGTCACCAGGGACCTGACCCCCCTGGAGGCTATGGAAGGGATGTCAGCCCCACCCTGTGACTTTGATTTCATTGACAAGATTGCACAGGGTGCCCAGTCGCCGAACATCGCATATCTGCCTTTCCGCGACCCTAACAACTTCCTAGCGGGCCAACTTCACCTCCACGCCCGGGATTGGGAAGAGCTTGTAGCTAGAGCCCCCTATGACGATGCATACGAGGTCCTTGATTGGGTAAAGAACAAAGTCTCCGTCGTTAAATTCTTTCGCCACTTCCGTGGTAGTTTTCAAGGACGACAATTTGACAGTGATATTCCTCCCCCGACGCTCCTCAAAAACAATAAATCTTGCGAGGGTTTCACGCAATTTATTGATAACACCCTTCTGGAAAGAGTGCTGAATGGATCAATCTCAGTCGTCGGCAAGGTAGGAGAGGTGAACGCCCCTTACCTAGTGATGCCTCTCACCGTCGAGCCAACGAAGCCACGCCTATGCCACGACAATCGCTATTTAAATTTATGGATGGTGGATAAACCCTTTAGACTGGATAACTTGTCACACCTGCCGAGATACCTAACTAAGGACTCGTACCAATCCGTTCTCGACGATAAGTCAGGGTATAACCATATCTTGTTAGAGGAGCCAAGCCGGGCGTTTTTCGGCCTACAATGGAAGGGATGGTATTTTGTCTCCAACACAATTCCTTTTGGTTGGAAACTCTCCGCATGGATATACCACTCGACAGGCTTGGTAGCGACCCATTTCTTCCGCTCCATAGGAATTCCCTCCTCGTTATATATCGACGATCGACACATTGGAGAACTACAACTCGGCACCCCCGGGACAATACCCTTGTCGGCAACACCCCGGGACAGGACGAAGTTAACCAACGCTCAGGATGCTGTTTATGTGGTGGCCTACACCCTCTCACACCTCGGCTATACCCTTGGTCTGCCCAAGTGCGTGCTCACCCCACAAAAAAAAAAAAATCAAATTTCTTGGTTTCATATTCGACACTGAGCAAGAGGCTTTTTATCTACCTATCAACAAGCAGAAGGATTTCCTTGCCCTAGTAGCCTCAATCTTCGCAAAACGCCACGTGTCAGTCCGTCCGCACCCTGCAGCGACTCGCTGGCAAGTGTTCCTCCTTCAATTTAGCCATTCAAGACGCTCGTTTATATACCAATGAAATGAACATGGCCATCGGGAAAGCTTTAAAGACATCTAAGCCAGCCCACCTATCACCAGCCCTGCGGTTAGAGATAGAGCATTGGGCCTCCCCTGAGGTGGT
This sequence comes from Actinostola sp. cb2023, assembly GCA_033675265.1. NCBI lineage: Eukaryota > Metazoa > Cnidaria > Anthozoa > Actiniaria > Actinostolidae > Actinostola > Actinostola sp. cb2023. Next base: position 220,210 of record JAUJYZ010000316.1, on the reverse strand, counting down.
TTCAAAGGTTGGAAAATGGCGACATGAGAAGCACTCCCAATTTGTAATATTCTCCGATGCTTCGAAGTTTGCTTGGGGGGCCCTCATTCCTGAACACAGTCTGATCCCTGTGTCGGATTATTGGAGCCCTGATATGAGCCTTCACAACATAGCAGTAAAGGAAACCAAGGCCCTAACGAACGCCATTCTAACTTTCCGCGAATCCCTGGTGAACGCCCGGGTTGATGCGTTCGTAGACAACCAATGTCTTGTGCAAGCTTGGAGAACACAAGCCGCCAGAGTTGGCCCTTTCTCCGATGCACTAAAAGAGCTCTATTCCACTGTCGCCGACCAACACATTCACCTAGCAGTATCGTACATCTCCTCAGGAGAAAACCCTGCTGACGAACCATCAAGAAAATTATCCCCGGCAGATTGTAAATTGGCGCCACATCTGTGGTCTCTACTCCAGGAACACCCTCGCTTTGGCGGGCCATCCGGTCACTCTATCGACCTCATGGCGCTCGATTCAAACACTCAGGACGGGAAGGATGGAAAACCTCTGCCCCACTTCACTCCCTACCCGATGCCAGGTTCTTCGGGAGTAGATATCTTTGCACAAGACCTGAGCAGCCCAGAGTCCGACCCGTTGCTGCGAAACCTATATGTTTTCCCCCCTATTATCCTTATAGGACCTGTCATCCGACTCCTGCAAGAAAACAATTGCTCTTCCACCATCGTGATCCCAGACGTTCGTCCCAGGCGGTACTGGTGGCCGACTCTGAACCATGTAGCCCGGACCTCTCTACACCTCGCGTCGAGAGGACAGCTCGGCGCGATCCGCCCCCCTCTAAAGAAGGTTACCGCAGCGAATTCAATCTCCCGTGGGATTTATGGGCTTTCCGGCTTTAAGATCCCTGGTAGTAACTTTAAAACCGCCCAGCTCCAGCCATAAGTGTTATATGGCATTTAATGATTCTGGAGAATATCAAATGTGATTGCACAATAAAATACACAATTTAAAACCGCACCTAAGTCTGTTGTATCTTTATTTAATTCATAGCCTCTCCCTACGGTACCCAAGCTATTCACGCCATCTGCAGCATGCCCATCTTGCTGTTACGCCAACGACTCGGACTTCCGTTTCTGCCAGAGGTGTGGCTATCAGAGGAAAATCCTGAGTAGAAGCGACCTACCGACCCTCTCCCCCTCCCCAGACATTGTAGCCCTAGATACACGCTTGTCCGAAGTTTCATCCCTGTGCGCTAGTACAAATTATTCAAAACAAAAGTCATCTTTACAAAAGCAATTGCAATCCTTTCTGCTTTCGCTGCCTCAGCCCCAGGATATCTCATCGGCCTGTCCACGAGATCTTTGCCGTTTTCTAGTCTGGAAAGACAGCCACAGTAAGACCCAGGTGCATAGATATGCATGCCATTTTTGGGGAAACAAAGGGGTCTCAGCGTGCGGATGCCCGGTTCGGTTGGCTTATGGCTCCGTTGACTCGCAGGTGAGAAAATTGCGGGCCATATTTAATGAAAACGGTCGTAGAGGGGATTGGGACCCACGACTCCTGGTTGGCAATCCCGCCACTGACATATCGCTAAGACGTTACATAAAGGTCATCACTGCCGAACAGCTTCAGGCTCGGACATTGCCTAAACAAGCCACCCCGTTTTTCGTTAGCGACCTAGTACGGCTAGGCCGTGGCATTAACGCAAAGTTGGCCTCAGGAAATCTATCGCCGATAGAAATATATTGCATTTTACGCGATCAGGCCTACTTTAAGATCCTTTTCTTCAGCGGGGACCGACCTGGGGATTTAGGCCAGGTGAAGTCTCAGGAAATATTGCGTTTTCCCAACAACGATGGACTCCTCTTTAATCACACATGGGGGAAAACCCTGCGCGACGGCTCTACAAATTTGTTTGGAATCCGTCGTAGTGGTGACCTGATAATATGTCCTGTTTATGCAACTGAACTTTACGTGAACCACTCAAAAGCCATCGGGATTAGCCTCACATCTGGCTACCTTTTCCGCCCTATTACCCCCGACCGCGGAGTGGCAAGCAAAAGTTTATCGTCGTCTGCAGCAGAGTCTCGCCTGAAGTTGTACTTGAAGGAATTCCATATGGACGAGTCTCACACGTTGCATGGCTTCCGGTCGGGTTGCGCTATTACATTGGCATTGTCGGGGGCTGAGCTTCAGGACATCATGTCCCACGTGGGATGGAAGTCACAAGCCACAGCTTCGCACTACATGCAGCTGTCCAAGGTCATGTCTGCATCCTCCGCCTCGTCGCGCTTGGCCGAGGCGTCGTCCAAGGAGGCTGACCCTGGCTTAGCCTACCGGCAAATGAACACTTTAGAAAACTTCTCCCCCGCTTTCCCACTACAACCTTAGTGTTGGCAAAAAATAATAATAATAAAAAATAAAATAAAATTCCTAGCTTTGTTACACTCCAATGAATTCATACGGTATCTTGCATTATCGGTTCTTTGAGCGTTGTAGAATGGGAGAGTAGGCTATTTTGGTGGGCACCAGGGTGCTCCCAGGACTTTTTAGCAGCTCCTACCTGTGATACGTGGACCATTTTCATGCACCCATATCTAAATATGTATACTCGCATGCATTGTTTAGTACGTGAATATATTACTATTCTAAGTACTCATAATAATAGCGAGTATTTGCATAACAATAGATATCCCATCATGCCTTGCGTGCATATATTACCGCACACCCTGTCTTTTGTGTCATTCCCATCTACGACGCCGTGTAGCTGGTTTCGACTTCCCGCCCTCCCGCCCTGGATGACGCGCTGCGAAGTTACCCCCTCCATGCCACAGAGCCGAAAAACCGCAAGGCAGCTAATTTCACAATTTTCTTCGGTATCTGGTGAAATTTAGCCTCTATTTGTGGCATCGTCACTCAAAACCCGTGGAAAAATTCTGTGGAAGTATCATAAAGCTGCTTGGGGATATTCCCGGAAATGTCAGTTTTTCTGTTGATCAGAGTACCTCCTCTCCCAGGGTACAAGGTGCTGTATCTCAAATGCGCATTAATAAAATTTCAGGTGCATTTGATATGCTGTTCTTTGGCCGTGAAAGAATATGTTTGCGGAATATGTAGCTTATATACGTAAAGGTTTCCTTATAACGAGAGGCCAAAACCCATTTTTCCGCTCTGTCCCTCCATGCGAGTATACCGCTGTCCACTTCTGTGGACAGCTCCCCATTTTCATGCACCCATATCTAAATATGTATACTCGCATGCATTGTTTAGTACGTGAATATATTACTATTTAGCTGGCTGACATCGGTTTACATTAATTTTTTGGTTAACCATAACAATGAGTATGACCTACATGTACTCCAGAATATCAAGAAACAAAATTGCGAAGCTTCTGAGACATCGCAAATTCATTGCAAAATGCAAAGTAATTAGTATACTTATTGTTTTAGACTTGGTACCTTTTAGGGGTGAAAATTGTTTCATGCCATGCCCACTTGGAAGAGACTTGGGTACCTTTTAAGGATTAGTTTCAAAATTTCAGACGATCATTTCCCCGGGTCAAGCTCTTTAGTTGGTCTTTGTAAATGTACATTGTGCAAAAATTGGCAGGGTATTCCAGTTGTACCCAAAAAAAACACACACACTATGTACTTATTGACTGAGTGGGAGGGCCGGACGGGAAAATATTTGGCTCAAGGTCATGGCAGTACATGCTCGGTCCGTACAGAATGACCGAGAGCCAAATATTTTCCCGTCCGGCCCGACTTAACTCAGTCAATAAGCATTTTATCATATGACCCTTTCATATGCACCATTTTGGTACTACATGTAAAATCATTCACAGCCAAGGAAAATTGAACACAAATGCGCGATTACTCTATAAGAACCATTTTTTTTTAAACTTTTTTTCACTTTTGTCATCCACATTTAAACAATAAATTTAACTGCAAAAAAAGTATAAACAAATTCCTGCAATCGACCTCCAAAAATCTGTATCTGCCCAATCACGTGACTTTCTCCGAAGGTTTCATTAAGAGAACGCGCACAGGGAAATATGGGTCATACAATAAAAACAAATACTGATACATGTAGTTTACATAATATATACAATATGAGCGGCCGTGTTGTATAAGATATACAACAATCACAAGATGAAGGTGATTGTAGATCTCATACAACACAGACTCGAATATTGTATTGGACTTATCATATCCACAGATGTATAAAATCATATTCTACTATAATTTTCAAGATACCAGTAAGTTATGAAATGTTGAATTATTTTGCAGCACATACAGATATGTTGCTTATCGACAATGGACATTCTGGGTACACAAGAAACTTGGAAGAAAGATAAGAGTGCCTATTCCTTCTTGTCTTGTTAACAAAATACGCAGCAGTTTCCCTAGTGAGGATGGACTTTACAAGGGTTTTGAATTTGCTAGTTAGACATTCCTAAATCTACTGCGATGTTTTTCTACTGCATCAGCTTTATCGACTTTGGTGTACTTGTTTGATAGAGGCTCAGGTACTTCTTGAAGGGTAGGGAGTACATCCCTGTTGGCAGCCCTGTATGAGGGTAACTCCTGCCTTCTTCTGATGACTGCTTCTAATAATCTTTGGACATAGTCTAGCATTAAAATGAAACAGATTGAGAAGGTACATGTATTACATAGCATTGATATAACGTGCACTCGGATTAGCGTTCGCGAGCGTGCATCCATAACTCAATCGATGCACGCTCACATCATCGGCATAGCGCGCGCTCTGAAATCAATTTAAAATTGCTTTATTTGAATTTGCAATAACTATGTTATAAAAGAAATGGTCAATGCTTCAGCTGTGCGCCCATCGAGTTATGGATGTACTTGGTCGGCTGCTAAGCACTCAAGAAGCTAGAGTCGCACTCTTACGCTTCTCTCGTGCAAAATTCAATGAGTATATGGCTACTTTGAGCACCTCATACAGCTACTTTAAAAATAATGAAACCCCTGTTTTGAGATTTACCGTATGTACAAGGCTGCTTTGTTTTCTTGGCAACTGCGCCTCCTTTCTTGTATTTGGGATATACCACCAACCACTGTCCAATCTTCATTTGCTCTTTGTCAATGTTTTCATTGAAATGGAGCGCTGCAAGTTGTTGTCTACAAAAACATGAAATGAATACATACCCTGTTTTTTCATAAATTTACATGACATGAAACATGAACTAACCTGGCCTTCATAGATGGGTAGAAGAAATGAGTGTTTGTGGGTGCAAAGTACACATCGATTTGGTGCAAAACCTCAACAAGGGATGTTTGGTGTGATGATGATAATTTGGCTATATCTTTGAGAAGTGCTTTTTTAGTTAGTACTGCATCCAACTCTTTGTATACTTTGCTTCCTATAAAATAGTTTCATAAAAACGTATATTCGGTAAGTGCCATGCAATGCATGTACAACAGATACTGGCGCATTTACTTCACCTTTTTCTAACCACAGTCTGTCATCTTCTAGGTCACCATGTAAACACTTTGGGAACTGTGGACCATGCCCCTCATGGATATTGGCTATATGATTTAAAAGGGACAACCACTTGACTTCAACCAACTGTCCATCCCCACCACTTGTAGCAGTGCACCAATATAGGTGGTTAGAGATACTTTGCTGCCAATCAAAAAGCACTGCGCAGTTTTTCTTTTTAGCTATAGCTTCAATTTTTTTAGTTATGTCTGTTGAGAAAGAATAAAAGTTTTCAAGTACATACTGTATTAGAAAAGTTATAATTAACCACCGTATTTTGAAATTAACTGGCTTTGTAAACTTTAATAGAGCTTATGTAATACAGGTAATGTTTATAGAATTAGTGGCTGGTTGTATTAGTAGATACAGATATGAGTTGAAGGTGTATCTCTGATACAACATGGATGTTATTACTCAGTGTCTGTATCGGGGTATACAGATAGATGCATGTGATCAATTGCTCATGAATTATTAATGAGGTTTAGAAAGGATACATGTATTAACATTTTTGACAGTGCCACACCCAAAGGAAGACCAATCTAAAGATACATGCACTTACAGCAATTACTTACAATTTAGATTATATATTTAATTTCAATATACACATGTATGCTTCACTTGTTGCATACAATAGTTTTAGAGCAAAGCTCTGGGGAATAATGCTCACTGATTTGTAAAAAGCCTCGCACCGAGACCTTTATTCATGACAAGTAGGGCATATATCAAAAGGGAGCTATTGTAGGAGTGCCACAAGTTCATCAGTCCAGTAAATAAAGTTGGTTATTATTATCATTATTAAATTATTATGCATACATTTACAACATTAATTAAATCCTGGTCATAAAGTTTTTTAAACAAGTATTTACTCAACACACTGTTGTTGTAAGCACCCTTGTTATTGTCTCATCAAAACATACTTACAAATGAGGTTAACCCAACCCAGGTTTATATTTAACAGAATTTAAATGTACATTTACATAGCAGGTTGTTTTTTTAATAATGCAGTGCTCACTTTTTGATAGATGCCAACAGTCAAATTGGTGATCAATATCACTCTCCTCCTCTCTTAAGTATTTCCTTATACCAGGATGTCGGTCGGTAGTAAGGCTTGATATTTGGATGTCTCTACTTTTTAAATAATCAATGCCCCTCTTGAGACTTTCCAGCTCCATATGATAGGAACTAGCTACCTCATTGCTCTGAAAGTAAACAATGCATTTTGTTCAAATTTTCCAATTTTGGTCACAGGGATTGGTCCCTTTCATTACATTATGCTTCCACTTTCACCTCTGATTCCTACAGGACTGAATTTACCTGGACAAGATCCATAGTTAGCACTTTCTTTATATTCAGCTCTACTATGTGATATGTTCCATATTTGGCACAGTGACCAGGTGAGTCGCACCTAGCATCTCCACCAACTTCCACAACCTTGCCCTCCAAAGATGTCAAAATTCCCTCCTGCTCTTCCAACCATGTGTGATCGACAGCTGGAATAAGGTACAGCCTTTGTAGGAGGTAGTAAGTCCTAATTGAAAAATAGGCAGTCAAGGACTGCAGACTGCATGTGGCTACTGTAAATAAACAAAAAAATGTAGTCTATATAAACTACATGTAGGTACTGCAGTCTTGAAATGTAAAAGCAATGTGTAGTTGGATTGATTAGTATCATGTTGTATGTTGACTAGTATGTTTGAACTATCTGCTGGAAATTGTTCTTGATTCCATATAATGCTAAATTTAACAGTTTTTAATAATTCAATCAATATCGATAGCATTGATCACTAACATTAATTTAACAATGTTCTGTATATGTAAGATCGTTGAACTCAACTTTGAAGTGGTGTTTATTTATTTATTTGACTTCGCCTAAATGTCCTAAATATATGAAAACTTTGAGTATATTAATAAATAGTATCTCTAATTTGAAGATAAGTTTACACTCTAATATACTATGAATTTATGCTATTTTGCACCAGAAACCAGACACATCTCTCATGTGAAAAGATATTTCACAGGCTCACCACCCTCTGTTTGTGTATTGGGCTTCCTGTGTCTTATTTGATCGATACAGGATACAAAAATGGCCGTAAATTCACTTTAGAATCCTGTCCTTTTGATATCTAGAATTTCTAAAACTACTTTCAAAATAAAGATGATATTGAGTCCTGTATCTGATTTATTTAGCGATTAGAACGGCTTTTAGCGTGTTTTGGGACAAAGAGTAACGAGAACCGTGTTTGTTTGTGTCTCGTATAAGCTTAAATAATTGTAGCCTTTAACATCAGGCAGTTTACATGGAGCCATTGGAGGTGCTCGACTACACAAACTAGTCGATCGTCATGGACTGATGGAGCTATTATAAAAGGACAAACAAACACAACCGATATTCCGGGCTGGAAAATTTCAACAAACCGTCACTGAAAAACTTGAAAACAACTTTATGAACAAACACTTGACACTTTGCACGAGAGATGTGTCTTGTTTCTGGTGCAAAATGGCATAGAATAGTAGAGTAGAGTGTAAACTTACCTTTTAAACAAAGCGTGAAGCGAAAAGCACATGGAACGACATATTTTCTATGTTTTCATAGTCGATAAAATGCTGACAATCAGACGAATAAGCCATCGGGTAACCATCGGGCACATCGTCGTGACATCGTGGCTGATTTTCGATCACCTGACTAGTTCCGAACGCTATCCGAATTACTTACATATTTACTCACTTACGGACTTACACACTCGATGGCATAGTGGCTACGTCTCCATTAGAGACAGTAGCCACAAAAATAGCAAACACCAATGTGCTGAAAAAAATTAATAACTCTCCCAGGATTGCTTCCAGTAAACAATGTTGATGCTGCGCAAAGCATATTGCCCCAAGGCATGAGACCATGACAGAGCTGACTGTTCCAGACTGTGTGGTGTCCATGAATGCATGTTCCCTCTATTATGACCATGGTTCCAACTATGGTAGTGATAGATACATTGGTCTCTGCCTGGCACACATGACATTGTTGGAATAGTTCTAGCAAACAGCTCTCAAAGACAATGAACTTTCGTCCAAATGGAGAAGATGGTTCAGTGCTTTCATTCTCTTCTGGCATTTGCTCTTCTTTGATTTCTTTCCCTTCGTCCCAGTCATCCAATATCTCATAAAGCAACGTGTGTAGTTACAGAAAATATGAATTATTTATAAAATCCATTAAGAATAAAAATATCGCGAAAATGTAAAAAATCTAAATTATCGGACTTTTCACCAAATCGCGAAATTAACGTGTCGCGAAAATTTCAGGTAATAAGGTAGCACTACCATTCTTCATCACTGTTACAATTGTCACTATGGTCAGACTCGGTGTCATTGTCAACTTCTAACTCGTCAGGCCTGTGGCTGTGATCTTTTAATAACACGACTGGAATTAAGCACTGTATTGCTTTGTCAGACGTGATTGCACCACACTGGACACCGTTTTCTTCTGAAAGTGAAAAGTATTATCCAAATGAGAAGGCTAGGGGGAAAAATTGGAATACTCTTGTGAGCACATACTTGTTAAATTTACACCTGTTTGAGTTTGTTTGCATCGGGTCTCCACCTGGGTTGTTTGAGTGCACACACTTCGCGTCTGTTCAAGAGTATGAAAATACGAGTTTTTGTTTGCACACAAGAAAATTATAATTAGCTGGCAAACTACACTAACCTTCACTTGTTTGTTAGAAGATAACTCGCTATCAATAGTAGTACAGGCATCAGCACATTTTTGTCTTTGACGAAGTTTGCCACACAGCAAGAAACTGCATCTCGTGTTTGAAGAGTTCAATGCTGGAGATTCTGATTCTGCCAGCTGATTTTCATGGCTTAATAGCTCATTCAGTGTCTAAATTGAGCGTAGGAAATTGTAAATACGCTAAGGTTATCCGGTTTGTAGATAAAATTAATACTCACCTCTACTTTTCTACGTTTTGCATACGCCGATCTAACACCACTTGCACTTGGAGTCTGAATGAATGAATAAATCTTTATTTAAACAGGGTTGTCCCTAATACACTGTTATCAATAGGAGCCCTCTCACCGTTTCTACTTCATCCTTCTTATTTTCGAAATTAAATATTGTCGGGACAGCGTCTTTTTTTAGTGTCAGCTTTTTTGGCTTGAACTGAGGTTCCAGTTGGAATAGAACGTCGGGACAAAGTTTTTTCTTCTCATCGCTTGAATCCATGATTTCCGGTAAAAAAGATCTTTTGGAAATTGAAAAAGGCTCACTCCGGATTTAGAATTGTTTGTGCAATTGAATGCTGCGCAAAATACCATAATTCTTACTTAATTTATAGCACAATTAAACGACATGGCTGTACGTACGTACATTCTTGAACCTGTTCGGCTGTTGGCACCATTTGTGACGTCATTTAAAGTGTTTCCGAAAGATTTCCGATTACTTTCCGAAAATGACCGACGGTCGAGCGGAGATCGGATACTTTTAAATCCGCTATATCTCGCGATGTAAACACAGAAAAAATTCTGACTTTGTATACTGATTAACAATTTTATTAACTTCTTTTTCCAAATGTAAATAAAATTGTCAAAAATTCCGTTGCATTTGACCTTTAATGTAATTTGGTCAATTGTTAACAAAGGTGACAGTCTTTATTAACTAATCCCATAGATTGGAGCAAGGCCTATGCCTTAGTGTATAAAACTACTGTAGATACCAGACTTCGATGGTTCCAATACAGAATAGTCATGAATTGTTTGTATTTAAATAAAGACCTAACTAAATTCAAAATCAAAGACTCCCCTTTATGCTCGTTATGTAGAAAGGAAAATGAAACTATGGAACCCCTTTTTGTAAACTGAGAAGACTCCCTAAAACTATACTTGGACATAAGAAAGTGGTTAAATAGGTATAATATCGTGCTACCAGATTAGACTTTAACGGTAATAGTTGTAGGGCTTTGCTCCAGTGAAAATTTACCATTAATTAACTTTGTACTTCTATAATTCAAGGTATATATTTATAAAAACAGAGATAACCCGAATGTAATAGGCATTGAAGTCTCCCATCTGCGTGAGAGAACAAATTTTGTTTGTAAAAAAGTGTCGGTAGAGTGCTTTATTAAAAAAAAGAAGAAGAATTGATGCAAGATTGAGAACTTTGGGAGGATTATTCACTCGATTCATCCCCTCACCTTCTTTATACTGAGAGCTGTTCATTTCGTATGAACTCTTCAACATTCACCAGTTTAATGAGAAATCCTTCAAGGGATTGGCTTTATATATGGCAGCTCAGACGGAGTAGTTATATATCACTTAATGAAAATGTTTGCAAACACCTCGGTTCGCGTTTTCAATACTTTGCTAGGTTGTGATAATTGGTAAACAATGTCTGGTGCTGGTGCTGGTAATGTATTACTTGTGGTATAAGGAATTTTGCTCTTCTCGTGAGAGAAGACCACTCTAACTTTTGGTTGAAGTTTTGCCTCTTGTAGGTAACTTCTCAGCTGAATATGCTCTACCTGATGCACGTCCGTGAGATGGTTGGATAATTTCACAAGATCTTTTGCACCGCAACACGGAATCGGAGATTCATCCAATGACATCCAATGGACAATATAAGGTCAACAAGGACAAACCAACGATTGTCAGGACAAAAGGTGACAGAAAGGACATTCAAGACCTTCCATGAACTCCCTGGCCTTCACTAAACTTCAGATTGAGATAAAGCTCGAAATGGCCCGATGTGGCACAAAATGGCTGATGTGGCCCAATGGGAGAACGCTCGACATTACAATTTGGGCTCATTCTTCGTAGAGTAGAAGATAAAGATTTCAATTTACGATTTTTTGTATTTGCTATAAAAGGTCGAGAGTGGGAGCGAGTGTATATTGTTGTTACTGAATAGGCGACTTGCACTAAGAGGTCACGTGATCATTTCCACCATGTTGGATGGCAAGCGTGACACATTGTATATGTAAACAGCACTAATGGCGTCCGCTGTTGCGAAAAAAAGAAAGGTCAGTAACGCGTGTATATTCTTGTTACTGAATCATCCTCATTTCCCCCAGTAACATTTAGGGGTGCTATAGAAAATACTTCTTAAAGTGCCTATAACCCATGTGAGTTTGTTTTAAAAATCGATTATATATTCAGTGAATAGTTGCAGGTTTCAGTATTTTGTGATTTGAACTTCGCGTTTGTGAGCTATAAAGGTTTGAAATCGGGATATGTTAATTTGGTGACGTAACTTAAGGAATGATGCCATAGCTTATTTAGTTGTGTTATTCCTGAAATAGGATACAAAGTTTATCAAATCATATCTATAAACTGTGAAAAGATATTGCAACTTTCAAAATGTCAGTAATTTGCACAGGGGTGTTTTTGTATAAGACCTGATTCCTTAACTGTGCGTCATTTTGACGTCATCTGATTTCCATATCGCGTTTTCAAACCTCTATAACTTGCAAACGCGAAGTTCAAATCACAAAATACTGAAACCTGCAACTATTCACTTAATATATAATCGATTTTTAAAACAAACTCACAGGGGTTATAGGCACTTTAAATCAACTAGACGACATGCATCGAGTGTTCGGCGGGTGTCTCAATGATCTGCTGGAACTACGGTCAACTTACAGTTAATGAAACGTTGTTCTTATCATGGACACATTTACCAGTTTGTAGATGTGCATGTGATTGGCTAAAGTCGTTGACAAAATGAACGTATTTATTCACATTTTATTGTATGTTTAGCAGGGATTGGCTAAAGTCAGCAATGATAGCATCATATAATGAACATACTTATTCACATTTTATTGTAGGTTTGGTTGTAGACTGTCACACTGTTAAGAGACAGTGATTGGCTAAAGTCATTGATGACGTCATCATACCTGGGAAATATGATGTGAAAAAGTCAGGCACTCCAAAAGTGGCCTGATAAAGCTAGAAATGGCCCGGTGTGGTCCGATGGGAGAACACTCAATATTACAATTGTGGGCTCATTCTTCTTGGACTAAAAGATAAAGATTTGATTTACGTTTTTATGTATTTGCCTTAAAAGGTCGAGAGTGTGAGAGTGTATATTGTTGTTACTGAATCGTTCGCATTTCCCACAGTAACATTTAGGGGGCTATAGAAAATATTTTTAAATCAACTAGACACTCATTGAGTGTTCACTCTCCGGGTGTCTCAATGATCTGCTGGAACTACGGTCAACTTACAGTTAATGAGACATTGTTCTTATCATGGACACACTTGTCAATTTGTAGATGTGCATGTGATTGGCAGTGTTTGGCTAAAATCATTGAGTACGTCATGACATAATGAACGTAGTTATTCACATTTTATTGCACGTTTTGTTGTAAACTGTCATACTGTTAATATGCAGGAATTGGCTAAAGTCGGTGATGATGGCATCATATAATGAACATACTTATTCACATTTTATTGTAGGTTTGGTTGTAGACTGTCACACTGTTAAGAGACAGTGATTGGCTAAAGTAATTGATGACGTCATCATACCTGGGAAATATGATGTGAAAAAGTCAGGCACTCTAAAAGTGGCCTGATAAAGCTAGAAATGGCCCGATGTGGCCCGATGGGAGAACACTCAACATTACAATTGTGGGCTCATTCTTCGTAGACCAGAAGATAAAGATTTGAATTTACGTTTTTATGTATTTGCCTTGAAAGGTCGAGAGTGGGAGCGAGTGTATATTGTTGTTACTGAATAGGCGACTTGCACTAAGAGGTCACGTGATCATTTCCACCATGTTGGATGGCAAGCGTGACACATTGTATATGTAAACAGCACTAATGGCGTCCGCTGTTGCGAAAAAAAGAAAGGTCAGTAACGCCTGTCTTCCGGTATTTTCAGCTTTGTCTTCCATCACAAATGATACTTGCTTACTCTATAAACCTGTCTTATACTTCGAGGAGAGCAGTAAAAGCCGTGTTTATTTTTTTTCTTTGAGAAATCGCGAAGCCGCTCGTATCGTGTCAAGCTAAAATTATCGTATTATGAAGATCGTCTTACTGCTTTCTCTCAACTTTGAAAACTTTTCTGGCCTTTTTTTACTGTTTTTAGAAGGCTGTGCTGTGATATTTCTATGTATAATCAGTCAAACACGAATACAAAATGAGCAAAACTTGCTGCAAAACTTGACAATATTTTACAAAATGTTTGTTTTTGTTTTGATACAGATGAGTAAATACAGCTGTTGTGAGTATAAATGTAAGAACGATAGTCGTTATGTAGCTGGCCTTTCTTTTCATCGTTTTCCGACCAACAAGGAATCACGTAGAGTGGATAGTGAAAATTCGTAGATGTGAAGTATAGATTTTGAGGTGAGATTAATTATAAGTTTTAAAGATTTAATTTTACAGCTCAATAAAAGTACATGAAACTGACCTCCCTAAGAAACCATTTGTGTATAATTGTTTTAAGTTTTTAAATATTTTTTAAAATAGGTAACATCAAATACAAGAGTGTGTTCAGAGCATTTTAGAGACGAGGACTATAAGCCTGTTCTTGATAATTTAGGTCGGCGCCTATTAAAACCTGGTAGTATACCTTCTCAGTTTGAATGGAATCAGACAAATCAAAGGAGAAAGCTAATACGGATTAATGCCTCAGAGTAAGTGTCATATGTTTTAACTAACCTGACATTATTTGTTCTTAAAATCACTTTTTTGAATTTTTAACAGTGATTCAAGTTCTGAAGTGAGTGCAGTTAAACCATATATGCCACCTCCTGATCATGAACTTGATAGATTAATTAATATAGCAGACCAACTAAAAGCAGCATATGATGAAATTGAAGATCTTAAGGTTCAGCTTGCTGCTATGAAACTTTTCAAATTTGGATGTGAACGCCTCTCAGGGGATGATGAAATTATAACGTTCTATACTGGTTTTCCAAGTTATCAGCATTTAATAACATTTTTTGAATTTGCAAAACCTAGTGCAGAAACCATGACATACTGTTATGCTAGCAACATTTCTTTCAGTCGACATGGTAGCAAAAAAATGGTATTAATTGATGAATTATTTATGTTTTTAGTCAGAATAAGACTAGGTTTATTACAACAAGACTTGGCCCACAATTTAATGTTAATGAGTCAACCATAAGTAGAAAAATAGTTACATGGGCAAATTATTTGTATTTGTTTCTGGGAACACAGCCTATCTGACCCTCACATAACTCTGTTCAACGACACATGCCCACTGAATTTAAACTACTATATCCCAGTACTCATGTTGTTATAGATTGCACAGAAATAAAAGTACAAATCCCTTCTTCTTTGCACCTACAATCTCAACTGTATAGTAATTATAAAAGTTGTACAACATTGAAGGGCCTGATTGGAATAAATCCACATGGAGCAGTCTATTACGTGTCTTCACTCTATACTGGCTCTATTTCAGATATAGAAATTACTAAATGTTGTGGTATTTTAGATCTCCTAGAGCCTAATACAAGTATTATGGCAGATAAAGGTTTCAATATTGCTGATTTGTTACAAAGTAAAAGAGTGGGTCTGAACCTTCCTCCTTATCTATCAAATAGCATACAGTTTTCACCACAGCAAGTTATCGAAACTAAAACAATAGCTAAGTTACGCATTCATGTTGAGAGGGCAATCCGCCGGTTTAAGGAATTTCACATTTTTGACAAAGAAATTCCCTTAGCTTTATTGGGAACAGTAAACCAGATATGGTCAGTAGCATGCTTATTGACAAATTTTCAAGGTCCTCTAGTTTTAAGATATAATCACAGGGCATAATTAAGTTATTCTTAATTAAATTATTATGTAAAAATACATTAAATGACAACATTACTATATCAGTGATATGACTTAAATCCCTGAGCATAATTGTACATATCATGGAAAATATATATTTCATTTGATGAATAAATTAACAATTAATTCTGAATGAATGAACATGATACATGTATTATATATATGATATATATAAATAATTAATGCATGCAGGCACAACTGATAAATATAATAATTATCAATATAAATTCACCTGATCGATAAATGTAGTTATAATTTATTAATTAAACATTTATTTAGCACAAATAAATTTTATACTGGTATATATCAATCAGTTGTGAATTGCACGCAATGTATATTTCTCTGATATATGCATATATGCATTTCTCTGATGTACATGTAATTTATTTTTTATTTACAAAAAGTAGTTGAAATAAAAATTATCAACTTTATCTTTGCTTTCTTGAAAAAAATGAGGATCAAATCTTATTCGCTGACAGAAATAAAGTTCATTATTAACATAACTGAAAAAGTCACACCATTCAAGTCCAGTAAGCCCCAACTGACACTGCACTTGATAATAGTACAGGTGCTTCTCATTTAATTTGAACTTATTAGTGGTTGGAATGCGCTGTAGGCAATCAACCTCGTCAAAACTGGTAACTCCCTCTTTGCAAACAACTTTGACCTCTAACAGGCCAAAAGGACACATTCCATTCTCTGCCTCCTGCAAATCGAATACCTTTCTGTCAGGTGAGCACCCTAACCAAGAACATTTAGGGTTGATGACCAGACCACAAGAATAGAGGTTGACCATGCTGTCCTTAGCTTTACTGGCATACACAGATGCTGCTAGTGGCTCCATCTCTATGCCGCGCTTCATAGCTGCAGTTTGGACATGTCTGGAAGGTTGAAGCTGCTTGGTGAGAGTATCAAAATTAGCAACTCTCCTTGCTACTATTCCAAATTTGCTTGCTGTTATTCTCTTACGATGCAGTGAATTGCCATAATGCACTTTCATCTTGATCTCTGGTATTTATTTCTAGGCCCTGTGCCATTTCTTGGGTGACAAAAAGTGATTCAAATTTTGCAGACTTTTCACTGTTTAGACAAATACACAAATTGTTATAAAATCTTGGTGAAGTGGGGGCCAGCTCGTTATCAGTTAAAGGCAAGGAACGGAACTCAGTGTTGCCATAGTCGTTGATGAGATATTTTGAGGTCAGTTTTTGTTGGTATGATAAAAGACATCACTTAGGTAAATTACCAAATTTTGTTTGAACTGCAGCTAAAGAAGAAATATTTTCTGGTAGGAGGGTTAAGAGTAGAGGTTGAGGTTGTAGGTCTTTAAGTTTACTTTTTTCATCAGGGCCTAATAGCAAATATTGAGAAGAAGGTGAGTAAAGTGTGATCTTTATGAATTTATTGTCAACACAAACTGGCTCAATGGTTTTTCCTCTCGGTACACTCCATCGCTGAGCCATCATAGTGCACGTCAGATCATCAATCAATCAATCAATCAATCCAAGCTGTTTACAGTGTGCCAAGAAAAAAAAACAATCCTACTGTATGCTGACAAGCACCTCCTGCCCCTGTCACACAAGAACATTTCCCTGACAGCTTGTTGTCTTGCCTATTTATTTTCGCTGTGATGGTAGGGGATTTTTTTTTTTTCATTGAACGGTGGCACGGTGCTGTGACAGTCGCCTCTAAATCACTATACTGAACTGAAAAAATGGTAAAAATTATAATATACTCAACTGTAAATTGAAACAAAATATATTTAAATTGAGACCTACATAATCGCCAGCTCAAGTCTCTGACTAAAACAACAACTAATCTAACTTACTTCTGATATCATGAAGGTATCCTGGCTCTGCAAAGTATTTATATGCCTTCTGTGTACTTGCACAACCTGTTGCTCTAAAGGAGTACTTTTCCACGTCGGCGAAACTTATCAGAGGGAGAAGGACAAGGTCGACTGTAAAATATTCACTGTAAAAGACAGTTCGTGTGACAATGAAAGTTTAGTTTTGTATTCGTGTTTGACTGATTATACATAGAAATATCACAGCACAGCCTTCTAAAAACACATTTTCCTTTTAAAAAACAGTAAAAAAAGGGCAGAAAAGTTTTCAAAGTTGAGAGAAAGCCATAAGACGATCTTCATAATACGATAATTTTAGCTCGACACGATACGAGTGGCTTCGCGATTTCTCAAAGACAAAAAATAAACACGGCTTTTACTGCTCTCCTCGAAGTATAAGACAGGTTTAGAGTAAGCAAGTATGATTTGTAATGGAAGACAAAGCTCAAAAGACCGGAAGACAGGCGTTACTGACCTTTCTTGTTTCGCAACAGCGGACGCCATTACAGTGCTGGTTACATATGCAAATGTGTCACGCTTGCCATCCAACGTGGCGGAAATGATCATGTGACCTCTTAGTGCAAGTCGCCTATTGGTCGCATTTCCCACAGTAACATTTAGGGGGGGCTATAGAAAATATTTATTAAATGAACTAAACACTCATTCAGTGTTCACTCGCCGGGTGTCTCAATGATCTGCTGGAACTACGATCAACTTACAGTTAATGAGACATTGTTCTTATCATGGACACACTTGTCAATTTGTAGATGTGCATGTGATTGGCAGTGTTTGGCTAAAATCATTGATTACGTCAGGACATAATGAACGTAGTTATTCACATTTTATTGCACGTTTTGTTGTAAACTGTCATACTGTTAATATGCAAGAATTGGCTAAACTCGGTGATGATGGCATCATATAATGAACATACTTATTCACATTTTATTGTAGGTTTGGTTGTAGACTGTCACACTGTTAACAGGCAGTGATTAGCTAAAGTCATTGATGATGTCATCATACCTGGAGAAAATGATGCGAAAACGTCAGGCACTGTAAAAGTGCAGAAGATAATTTTGAGTGACTACCTCTACAACCTGAGAGTCTAATATCTGGCAGAAAATCCAATGATAATCAAAACGTTATCGATATATGTGACCATGTCAAGTTTGGATTCGCCAAAGTTGCAGGTAAAAATAAAGTCAGCATTCCTGCTGAATCACTTTTAGTCATTCAAGCAACAGACTTCAATGGCGGGAAAATGGATTACACCGCCTTAGTGGAACCTGTAAGTTGGTCATTACCAGGAGACATTGTTGTTGTCAATACTGTAACGACAGTGATTGGAGGACGCATGTACATCAGAGTGAAAAATCTTGGAAGGAAGGATGTGCTCCTAAACCCTAAGGATTCGAGTCGTCCACTCAGTTTAGAATTGTTTAGTCCCCAGTGATAAAGTTGACTTCAAAAGGGTGTTGGTTAATGATGAAATGGTCTGCTTAAAGGAATCGGAGCCTGATGAGAAGACTGGTGTGTCTTCGGATTTTGCGTGTCCTGTTGTGTCCTATCAAACATTGACTGTACTAACGAGCAGCAAAGGAGCACAAGGATTTTGGATATACTGAAACAGTAAAACACAAGATACGAACAGTGGATGATGAACCAGTATGTGAACCATATTGTAGGATTCCGCTCAATCAGTATCAGGAAGTGAGAGAACACATAAAGAAGTTGCTGGATTGGAACATCATCAAGAAAAGTCATAGCCCTTTTGAGTCACCTATCATATTAGTACGAAAGAAAAATGGTTCACTCAGACTCTGTGTGGATTACAGCAAACTTAATGAAAAAACTGTTACAGAGCGACTACACTTTTTATTGTAAGAGCGCCGAGACCCAGTGTGGCGTTCCTAAAGCCATTTATTATTATTATTATTATTATTACACCAACGAAGGCCACCCAAACACATTTGTGACGCTGAATAACAGAATGATGTCGAATTCTACAATTTAAACTGTTTCTTGTTCACTCTTGATCATATACATACACATATAAAGTAAAATATATGCTTTTAAAGCGAAAATATGAAAATTTGTGCAGATTCTATTGTTTAAGAGTACCTGTCAGCAAAAATCAGACATATTCGGATATATGTGGCACAAGTCAAAAAAACGATTTGTCTCACATTTTAGACATAGGTAGGCCTTAATATAAAACAAACCACTGTATAGTTTGTTTTATCGAAATATGGCTTTGTTTTCGAGAAAAATGACAAAAATAGTTTTCGCCTCAATTTGACCCTTTGCCGGTCGATAATTTATGTCAACTTTAAAAGATTATCACGTCAAAACTATATAATCTAGCGAACTAATGTAACTAACCTTTGACTGAGCGATGTCTTAAGTTGTACTTGGTGAGTTTTGGCGGTTTTTATCGAAGGTTTCGAATTTTTCTAAATTTATTTCCGAAGCATATATTTTACTGCAATAAAAGTAGGGTAAAAAAAAAAAAAATCCATGTGCTACGCTAAATTATTGTCCCAAAACAAGGCATTGAAATGATGTACTGTTACGATCCTTTAAAATTTGGTTGGGTAAATTATTTTGCGTGACGTTTTCAAAATTTTGAGAAATTCACCTAAATTACCCGTCGGCGAGATCAAGCAATTTGCATATTGTACATTTCATTTGCATACACGGTTTATTATTAACCTTTCAACAAGAAAATATGCTATCAAAACAATTGAAAAGTTCCAAGAAACCAAATAGCAAAAAATATTAAGCATCTTTAATTGTAAAAGAACTGTCCTGAAGCTATCCGTTATCTTGCGATGCAACTTTATACGTTGGCTGCCTTGAATGTAATCAATCTTACAAGTTTCACATTTTAGATCGTGGTTAACTGATGAATTTGTACTGGCCAAAGCTAGACTACGTTGGTATATAATTATTCTCTTTATTTTACGATCACCTAGTACTGGTTACTAATTAGAAACAATGGACAAAATTTTGCTCACTATGAAATCGACAATTATTATGCACGTGCGAGTTTTCTTAAAAGACTGAACACAATAAAAGACTTTCAGATATGCCTGTACGGGAAAAACTAAGTAGCACTCAGTTATTGTAATATATTCATAGATCAGAATCTATTGTCATATTGTCATATTGTCTATATTCATAGATCAGAATCTATTGTCATTCTATCCATTGAGTTTTATGGTGCTATTCATTATATTTTTATGAATATATCATATCAACTGCGTGCTACGTAGCCAACACCCATGCGTGTGTAGTGCGCATTTATGAAATGGAGATCTGTATCGCCGCAAAAATGTTCCCGGCGGCAAAAATGATCCCCACCGCAATCGATCTCTATCGGAAAAATGATAACCATCAGGAGCTAAAAATATATGCCGCATTGTCCATTTTTTAGCAGTACGTATACTTTCTTTACTAAAAAGTACTTTACCATTTCAAATGAATCTCATTTCCAATTTCAAACGAATTTCATTCCCCATTCATTTCAAATGAAATTTCCATTTCCCATTTCAAATTAATCTCATTTCCCATTTCAAATGAATGTCATTTCCCATTTCAAATGGATCTCATTTCCCATCCATTTCAAATGAAACTCATTTCCCATTTCAAATGAATCTCATTTCCCATTTCAAATGAATCCAATTTCCCATTTCAAATGAATCTCAATTCCCATTTCAAATGGCTGTCACATCCCATTTCAAATGAATCTCATTTCCCATTTCAAATGACTGTCACATCCCATTTCAAATGAATCTCATTTCCCATTCATTTAAAATAAATCTCATTTCCCATTCCAAATAAGTATCGTTTCCCATTTCAAACGAATCTCAATTCCCATTTCAAATGACTGTCACATCCCATTTCAAATGAATCTCATTTCCCATCCATTTCAAATGAATCTCATTTCCTATTTCAAATGAGTCTCATTTCCCATTTGAAATGAATCTCATTTCCCATCCATTTCAAATGAATCTCATTTCCCATCCATTTCAAATGAATCTCATTTCCTATTTCAAATGAATCTCATTTACCATTTCAAATGGATCTCATTTACCATTTCAAACGCATCCCATTTCCTATTTCAAATGAGTCTCATTTACCATTTGAAATGAATCTCATTTACCATT
The DNA here is from genome assembly GCA_033675265.1 of Actinostola sp. cb2023. Lineage (NCBI taxonomy): Eukaryota > Metazoa > Cnidaria > Anthozoa > Actiniaria > Actinostolidae > Actinostola > Actinostola sp. cb2023. The sequence continues at coordinate 198,906 of JAUJYZ010000316.1, read as the reverse complement.
TCAAATGAATCTCATTTACCATTTCAAATGAATCTTATTTACCATTTCAAATGAATCTCATTTACCATTTCAAATGAGACCCATTTACCATTTCAATTGAATCTCATTTCCCATATCAATTGAATCTCATTTCCCATATCAAATGAATCTCAATTCCCATTTCAAATGACTGTCACATTCCATTTCAAATGAATCTCATTTCCCATTCATTTCAAATAAATATCATTTCCCATTCCAAATAAGTATCATTTCCTATTTCAAATTAATCTCATTTCCCATTCATTTCAAATAAATATCATTTTCCATTCCAAATAAATCTCATTTGAATTCATACACTCATGTATGTTAGAATTATTTTATTAGAAAATTCGATTGTAAATTTAAGAGTATCCGACTTATTCAGAACAATATCGTAAAATGTCCTGTAGAATCAATACTGAACACTGAATGCTGAAAGACGAAATAAATTTGGAACATTAGCTAGATCTACCTATCTTGGTTATACCATCATTTTTCTAGCACTCATTTAATTGGGTAGAACAATGCCAATGTTTTGTTTGTCTGAATTTGTATCTTTCTCTAAAACTTTTATAGTTAGTTTTCATTGATAAAGATGAAAAAGTGTTCTTATTATATCTTTTGAGGTCGGGAATCTAATTGGGACGATCAGGTAGTGAATTTTAAAATAAAACGACCAACAAACAAGATCGCAGCCAAACCGGCAAGACAATGAAATTGACTAATTAGAAACATTTGTTCCTAGAATCGCTTGTATCATTGCGAGTTTATGTCTAGTTAGTCTAACTGGAAATATGGAAGATGTTTGCTGTTCGTTCACATCGTTGGTTGGAGATAGCTGTGGGCATGATCGGAAAGACAGAAAAGACCGAAAAGACACCTGACGTATAGTTCCTTTTTACAGTTGCTTCCCTCTTCAGGTCCAGAAAATGAAGTCGAGTTCACTCTGTGTCGCGCTGCAAACATAGATACTTGGCCAATTTGTCCACACCATCGCTCAAAGCTATAGGACTAGGGTTCCCGTGTCGAACTCTGTACAAATTATGCAAATCGCTTGATCTCGCCGACAGGTAATTTAGGTGAATTTCTCGAAAGCTCTGAAGCATCACGCAAAATCATTTACCCAAACAAATTTTAAAGGATCCTAACAGTACATCATTTCAACTTTACAATACCTTGTTTTGGGACAATAATTTTGCGTTGCACGTGGAAAATTTTTTTTTTGTTTTTACCCTACTTTTATTGTAGTAAAATATATGCTTCGGAAATAAATTTAGAAAAATTTGAAACCTTCGATAAAAACCGCCGAAACTCCACCAAGTAAAACTTAAGACATTGTTCAGTCAAAGGTTTGTTCCATTAGTTCGCTACATTATATAGTTTTGACGTGATAAGCTTTTAAAGTTGACATAAATTATTCGCCGGCAAAGGGTCAAATTGAGGCGAAAACTATTTTTGTCATTTTTCTCGAAAACAAAGACATATTTCGCCAAACAAACTATACAGTGATTTGTCTTACATTTTAAAAGGCCTACCTATGTCTCAAATATGAGACAAATCGATTTTTCGACTTGTGCCACCAGATGTCTGATTTTTGCTGACAGGTACTCTTAAATACTAAATTGTGATTGGATAATTCGTATGAAAAAATTAGTTTGGGTGGCCTTGGTTGGTGTAGTCACACTGTAAGGACGCATTTCCGTTGGCTTTAATCAAGTTGCCATGGATAGAGGACAGGCCAAAAACCGCTTTCAATGTCTCAATAACTTTTTTGAATACAACCGCATGCCATTTGGTCTAAAAAATGCGCCATCTACGTTTTCCAGATTAATGCAACGATGTCTTAATGACATGGTCTATGTGTTGCTTCTTGTGTATCTGGACGACATCGTAGTGTACTCCATCCAGTACATTGAAAGAACATCTCGAGAGACTTGAAAAACTTTTCAATTGGCTAACATTACAACCGGATAAGTGCCACTTTCTTAAGCGTGAAGTAACGTATGACATTTGTTGTCAGCTGAAGGCATCACTACAGACCCGGACAAGACTGCAGCAGTAAGGGAGTGGAAGACACCAACCACTGTAAAGGAGCTAAGATCGTTTCTTGGATTTGTAGGGTATTACAGGAGATTATGCAAGAACTTTGCTTCCATAGCAGGAGAACATATCACAAGAACAAGATGGTCAGCGCATCGCCTATGCAAGCAGACATTTGGCCAGTACAGAGAGGAACCCAACCGACTACTACAAAACCTGTTGAGCTGCGGTATGTATGAGTGAATTCTTAATCACAGCAAGCCCAGAGCAATATGATGGACACCCATAGAGACATTGCACTTGATAGACAAGTCACACATGAGAAAGAGAAAGAGAAAGAGTGGTGTACCTGCTACTACAGCATTTCCTACGCACTCTAAAACTGAGCTTACTGAGATGCAGAACAGTGATGCAACAATAAGACAATTCCTGAAATACTGGAAAGAGGGAAGACAACCAAACTTCTGTGAGCGAAGGGTACGATGCAACCGGATGCTGGAGTGCTGTACAGAGTCGTACAAGATCCAAACCATGGACAACTCAGACAGCTTGTTGTACCCACTGTGCTGAGAGACCACGTCATGCAGAGTTTACATGATCAGATGGGACACCAAGGAGTTGAAAGGACAGTAAACTGCAAAGGACTACCAGGAATACTGCTGGAAAATCAGGATCAAGATACGCATTTACCCAGTTTGTCCTTGTTGCGTCCACAACAGCATATTTTGACAAGGACTTGACCATTTGTTTTATTTTGCTATGTTGGTTTTTGACTCACACTTTCTTTTAGTCTAAGTGAAACAAATTGGTCATGTCAAGGACAACAATATCAAAAAAGTAGGGGAGGGTGACCAAGTTTTAGTAATTAGTTCGTTTAAAGATAGAACATAGATTACGTGAGTTCCTGTCAGTAGACGTAACACTAGGCGTGACACGGGCATGCCACACGCGATGTGGGTAAGATAATCCTGTTATCATAAAGCTGGCATAAATTCGTGACAATAACGTTATAGCTTTCTTACGCATTTTTCCTTTACGTGGTTCATACTACGTGAATTGCCACGCCAGAGCGCATAATTATTTAGAATTCTTTAGAGTGCATAGCTTTTCCTGAGCATATTTAAGAAGTGAGCTTTTGTAGCTAAATCAGTCCAGTTTGAAGCGAGACAAGATAAAGTCAAGTGAAGGTTAATCAACGAAATATCTTTAGACTAGCACCTCCAATGCTGTTGGTATGTAACAGATTACTTTTAGACTCAGTAATATTGACTTTATATTGTCGCCGCTAGTATTCTATTCATCTTAAACCATGAAAATCGCTTGATCGCTATTGAAGAGTGTGATCGTGCAGTATTAATTATTGTTTAGTATAAATATCGATTCTAATTATACTTTTCAACATTGTATATTTCAGCGTATTATCTTCGCCCTTTGTTTACCCTTGGTTTATCTTTTGGTTTACCTTGAGTTAACCTTTGTCAATAAAGCAGTTGTAAAATTACTTTGATTCACTCTTCTTACAATTGTAAAAAGATCACTTGGTCACATATGCCTAACAACATATATGACCAATGGAAACGTGTAGAGGAAAAAGGCAAGCATAGGATGAAAATATTGAGTACCAAAGAAAAGAAAAGCTAAGAGTTTTCTTCAAAGGCTACATACAGGGGCAGTAAAAAAATGTTTATCACATGATTGGCTCGGTTTCCTTTGTTATCCCTAAGGCTTGATCTCCCACATTACCCTGGTCATTACGAAATCAAGGGGTGTATACGATATTGCCCCAACTCCAAGGCCTTTATACAGAGCAGGGTTATCAGCTCATAACAATGCTCCAAGCTTTTATGGTCAACATGTCCTTATATGGTCTGACATCACCATACGCACAGCTTAATCCCAACATTAGAACTCAAAAAGTCATGTCTGCACAAAGTTCATTTTGTTATTGTTTACCCCGTTTTGGATAGTCTCCCTTCAGTTCAATGGGTCAGGAAAGCCGTCAGAGGCTATAAACTTAAGTTCATTCATGTTTCTATCCAATTCAGGATACCAAGTAAATTTCATTTCTCTTCAGTAGGATGAGTGCATTTCCATAGAAATGCAGAAATTGATAAAAAGCCATAAGAACTATTGATTTCACTGGAGCAATCCAAAATGTCCGCAAACAGATCATTCCGAGATATGAGTCCTTTCATCCCAAGTAATTTATGTTGAATTTGTTTGTTATTCCAAAGAAGAATGGAGTTTCGCCAAGTGATTTGACTGTTTGTTGCATACTATTTATTATAATGAGTTAACAAAATATGCAAATGAGTTTCCAAACCACCCAACCTATCCGGCTCGTAGAAAATCTGACTGGACATAGCTAGATACAGTAGAACCTCGCTATCTCGAACTCTGAAGGGAAAGGGAAATTAGTTCAAGATAGCGGGGGTTCGAAATAACCGGGTCAGTGTCATTTCACTGATATTTTCATTAATTAACAATTAGTCACCAAAGGCGAGGTGAATATCGGTGAATAATAACCGAGACGAAGTCGAGGTTATTATCACTGCTATTCACTGAGCCTGAGGTGACTAATTGTTTTAGTAGAATTACACAGGTGATTGTTTGAAAAAAATAAAAATAAAAAAGCATTTTAAAGAAAATAGATTTTTATTTCATATTTCAAAAGCTGGCAGCCATTTTGTCAAAACGCTGTAGGTAACTATCGAGGAATAGTCCGAAGTTCTCGACCAATCAGCGCGCTTGATTTTCTATAATCACCTGTGTAATTCTACTAATATTTAATAGTGTTTCAAATACAGCTACAGTTGTATATCATACAATTTTGTTTGAAAAAAATATGCAACAAACGCATCAAATATGCATTTTGAAACAGTTGTTTGTGAGGCGGCACAGGATACGCGAATTCGAACAAAGGTAGAATGTTAATCCACTTACGTATACTGAACAATTAAAGTTCAATTGATGTTTCTTGCCTTCCAACGAACTGTGTTGTGACACTTTCTGCTGTTTGTTCATCGACTTTATCGTTAGAGTTCGAGATAACCGGGGTTGATTTGGGTCAAGGGAACCCAAAATAGTTCGAGATAGCGGGGAGTTCGAGATAACCGAGTTCGAGATAGCCCATAGTAAATGACTGAAAAAACAGGGGGAAATCCAAGGGAAATGGGTTTGTGTTCGAGATAGCGGGGAGTTCGAGATAACCGAGTTCGAGATAGCGGGATTCAACTGTAGTTTTAAATGTATTTTGTTGGAAAGAACGAAACAACAAGCCTGATATATCGTGTGATATAAAATAGAGTGTATGTGTGACGGCTGTCACTTCATATGATTTATAACAGCAAATACTATAGTTGCAATTACGTGATAAGAATTATGACTAGCTTCAAATGTATGTAGTTCCTTCCTGTGGTTTGCTTATAGCGGGTTTTCTAGTTACGCTAGCTATGCTGTGGTTTGCTTATAGTGGGTATTGTGGTTATGCTAGCTATGTTGTCCCTATGCGTACGTGCTTAGATAAACTATTAGATATGTTATAAAAAGGATCTGAAGTTGTGAAATAAAGTCAGACTGAAGAAAGACCTGTGTCTCGTAATTTGTTAGTGTTCGGCACGCTACAAATCTGGTGTCCAGCGGCAGGATCGAACAAAGTTTTTTTTCAAGACTGTGGTAATCTACACAAAAATGTCTACAACAGCTATTCTTCCCGGAAAATTTGAGGGAGGTGATGTAGTTACCTGGCTTCGTGAGTTTGATGCATGTGCTGAAGCCAACAACTGGAAAGCCGAGGACAAGATAAAAAAGCTACCAGCTTTCCTTCGAAATCAAGCACAAAGCCATTTCTATGCCATCGCAGATGATGACCGTAAGACGTACGCCGATGCCGCCAAGAAGTTGAAAGAAGCAATGTGCCCCATAACAGGCAGAGAAAACTATTTTTCGCAGTTTGAAGGGCGAATGTTAAGGCCTGGAGAAGACCCTGCGGTATACAAATGGGAATTAAAGGAGATTTTGATGAAGGCCGACTCAGAAATAGAGGATAACGCCAAGCAGGCTCTTTTGGGCAGACAATTCATGAGGGGTTTGCCTAAAGATCTAAAAATAAAAATGCTACAGCATGACCCGACACCCGACCTGGACAACATGATCAGTTTTGTTCAACGTTATAGGGCAGTGCAAGAATTTACGGAGACAAATCAAGTCTCTTCCACGGCAAGTAGCCCTGAAATGAAGCAGCTTGTGGCTCTAGTCACAGAGATGGCCACAAAACAGAAAGAATTGGAAGAAACCATTGCGAGTATAAGCACCACGAGACAGACAAGTACCCCAACAGGACTGCCAAGAGTTTGTTATAACTGTGGGAAAGAAGGCCATCTCTCGAGAGCATGCTGGCAGAACCGACGAAAGCAGGATCAAAGCCGTCAAGACATCAACACTGTAAAGTGCTACGAATGTCAAGGATTTGGACATTTTGCTAAGGACTGTTCTAATCATTTCAACTCCAGGAGGGCGGCCCGATAAGTAGGATCGCAAGTCGTCCTGTTGTAAGTAATATTTCTAATTTTAGTATCCCTACTCAACCTTTCGTTAAATGTTATATTGACAATGTAGAAGTCAATGCTTTGATAGATACTGGCTCAATGAGAACCTTTATTAGTGACAAAGTTCACGCGATTATTGATGTTGATAATGTAATTATAAATACTTCTATGTCAGAACAATGTGTTTCAATCACGGGAAGTAATTTAAGTATTCTAGGACGTTTACCAGCTACAGTTAAATTCTCTAGGAGTAAGATAACGTATAAAGGATTGTTTTTAGTTAGCAGCAATATCAGTTACGATTGTGTATTAGGTTGGGATTTTCTCGTCTTTCTACTGATTACCCATCCAGAGAGGGGAGTGTATCTGGGGTTATTGAGGCAAATAGTGTTCCCTTAAAGACCCTTGAAGTATCTGAACCTTGTCCGGAGGATGCAACCGTCCTTGCTCAGTCTCGTTTGAGAACAGATATTACAGTTAGATTAGAAGAAGATGTTATTATACCGGCTAGAACAGAAATGATAGTAGAAGGAAGATTGGGAAAGTCAGTTTCATCTGTTGTAGGTATGATTTCACCACTAGAGATGGAAGAATGTAATTTACGAGTACATGTTGCGCACGCTGTTGTCCAACCGCAGGGTAGAAGCGTTCCCTTAAGAATAATGTATACGCTCAATGAGCCGATTGACTTAATGTCTAAAATGAAGATAGTGGAATTTAGCCCACTAGTAGAATCACATAGTAAGACAGCTAGTGTTAGCTGCGGAGTAGTAACCAAGGAGTGCGATGATAAGACGGCAAATCTCAAAGAACAACTACAGAAAGCTATTAATCCATCCTTAAGTAGAGAAGATAAAGACAAGCTTTTCACTGTCATATCAGAGTTCTCGGATGTTTTTGAAGAAAACTTGGGTCATACTAATGTTGTCACGCATAGAATCATTACAGGCGATAGTCAGTCCATTAAACAGCGCCCACGTCGTTTACCTTATGCGCATAAAGGCGAAGCTGACCGACAGTTTAAAGAAATGCTAGAACATAGAACAAGGTGTAATCCGGCCTTCTACTAGTCCATGGTCCAGCCCTATACTTTTAGTCAAAAAACGCACTGGAGAGCTACGATTTTGTGTCGACTATCGCAAACTTAATGAAGTCACCTTAAACGACTCACATCCACTTCCGAAATTAGCGGATATTCTTGACTCATTAGGTAACGCAAAGTATTTTTCGACTCTTGATCTTCGTAGTGGTTATTTTCAAATCTCGGTCGACCCCAGAGACCGACCAAAAACAGCTTTTGTCACGAGTTCGGGAATTTTCGAATTTAACCGAATGAGCTTTGGGCTCAAGACCGCACCGGCAACTTTCCAGTGCACTATGGAAATTGTGTTAGCAGGATTAACTTTCGAGGCATGCTTATGTTACTTGGATGATGTAATTTGCTTTGGGCACACGATGCTCGAACATAATCTTAGACTAACAGCAATTCTTCGTAGGTTCAGGGAGCACAATTTACGAGCTAAATTGTCAAAATGCCATTTTGCGGCGTGAAGTTTCATTTCTAGGCCACACAGTCTCGCAGAAAGGCGTTAGTCCTGACATAGCAAAGGTCGTTGCAGTTCAGCGCATTCCGGCACCCAAATGTGTCAAAGATGTTAGAAGTTTCTTAGGACTCACAGGATATTATAGACGTTTTATTTCAGATTTTGCTACTATAGCGAAACGGCCGGATACCGAGAAGGTACTACCGAAAGCAAGATATGATTACCGTGAATAGAAGAGGTTATTTTAGTTCATTAAATATGCTTTAAAATTTCAAATTTGTGAATGAAATTTGGCCAAAAACAGAGGGGGGTGGTCAAACTCGGAAGTAAAAAGCCAGGCGAATCGGTAAATACCACCATTCATAATCAATCTCGATAGGTTATAAATGTACTAAATTTAGAGGGAATCGGCCGACCCCCACCTTTTGGCACTGCCTGGTTTTCTCAAGACACTCACTCTTAAGTGAATTATTAGCCTTTAACTTATTCAATGTCTTCGTAGTCCTCATAATCAGTCTCCTCTTGCAGTATTTCGCTTGTCCAGTCGTTGAAATTGCCATTTACGTGCTCCTTATAATTGAGTTCAACCAATGCAGGTTTTTACCAACTGGTGTACCATGATTCATGTACGAGCATAAGAGAAATACGAATCAAATACAAAAATTTACATGTAATGTGGTTCATTTTCGTTCTTAAGTCAAATAGCGAAGGTATTGGAACTGCCTCTTTTTCTTGGTTCGCTTTTAGACCTTTCATTTTGACATAACGTGTGCATACAAACTCTTTCATACAAACACTGAACACTGTCACACTCGCTCGTCACACATGTCCAAGCCCGCTGTCCCTGTTGTCAGCAGGGTGGTATAATAACATAATAAACGATTCTGAACACTTTCCCCTCTCGGATGTGAAACGTTCGCTTTACAGAAAATAGTCTCACAGTTAACACAACATTAACAGTTTCAGTTCTACACAATGTCCATTTGTCGACGTCTTCATATTCCAAAGGACATAGGCGATGTACAGAGCGTAAATACTCTTTTCCTCTTACATGTACTCGTGCTACTCTCACCAAACCATCAGCTCCTCCTGGAACACTTCACCAACATGACCAAGCGGCCAATCGTTCCAGGAAGCGTTAGGTTCTATGATCATCACTACATCCATTTCGCTGTGGGTGGAACCACCTCTTCCTGGTGTTCAGGCTAGGAAGAAACCTGGTGTTCAGGCTAGGAAGAAACTCTCTTCTCCAGCATCTCCATACTTGATCGTTCACCTATTGCATGCAGTCCACCTCTTTTGTGGGTTGAATGCATCCTCGTTTTCAGATGATTCTGCAGCAAATGATCCTCCCATTTGTCCACATGTCTTTGCAGTTATCTTTCATGATCAATACCGTATATGTATATATACGGTATAAATATTAGAACATCTAAAAGTAAAATTTATTCAATAAGTAAAGTTCAATGATTGATTAATATCTGTGTTGTGTCTAAGACTCTGAAATAAAGTGTCTCGGAAGTGATCGAGTTGACTAAAGTCCGGTTTCACCATGTAATAATATTAAATGTTTACACAAGACGTGCATTGAAAAATTTATTTGAAATATAAAATAATCGTTGTACATTTCATCATCTTAGAAACTGACCACAAATAATACCATCGATAAAACTTAAAGTTGGCGCTACCAGGTATCACTTGAGCCAATCGATCAGATTTATTTTGATCACTCAATTCAATGCTTTATTTGAGACGTATGTCACTGTATAAAGTACGGAATATAATGATCTGAGTGTTCACGGTTTGACACACTGTATTTTAAATATAAACACATATTTTAAACTCTGCATGTATAATATGTTCATGATACCTATGATGGAGAAACGTGCTCAGCTTCAACTTCTTTCGACAATGAAATGGTAAGAATAAGATCAATGCAAACAAGACAGTTTCCAAACCTTTTTCGATTGAAATACAAGCTTACATAACAAGTGGTATAACTCCTTGTACATGGAAATGTATGAAAGATACTGAGGACAGTAAACCCTCTTTTGATACACACTTATAGGCAAACACTTTGTACTATTCATTTGTGAGCTTAAATAACTTCATATGTATCATTAACGCATGTTTATTCTTTAGGCTGTCATTCCAAAACACTCTGAGAATATGTTTTCAACAAAAAGTACACAACACCACCTATTTCTCTGAAGGCATATGCTGATGTACAAGAGAGAACAAAAAGACACACATGCAATCACAAGTTGTAGATGCAGTGAAAGCCTATGCAATAAAGTTTACAAATAATGAGTCTGGACAGTCGCTGGTTGATATGTTCAATGACGTCATAAACATCAAACAGTGGGAAGTGGGAAGTGGCAATAGGAAAATTGGATGTCCATAAAAGAAACAGAAAGCATGAAGTTGATTTTCTCTCATTGCTGGGAATGCAAAACAAAGAACACTGTGTCAAAAATAAGAAAAACATGCAGAATCAGAAAATTATGTATTTGCAACACCAAAGCCAAAAGCAGAATAGCATTCTGTGGTCCAATACCTGATACTGTAAAGGCAAGCATTAAAGCTGCTAGAAACATTGGCATGGTCCGTCGTTACAGTGATGAGAGAAGGCGTTTGCTGTCAATTGTCACACCAGAGTATCCGTGACAGCAGACATTGTACATAGTATACTGTTTGGTCGTGGTGGAGTGCCACCTTCAGAATTTCATTTCACACATCAGAGTAAGCACGCAAGTTGTTGAGGAGTTGAAGACATAACCAGACCCTTCTCTTGTTGCATTGTCACTGTTGATGGGTAAGAAACTGCTGTCTCTTTTGTTTTAAGGCTGCTACTATCCAAGAAGTTTCAAGTAAAAAGAACAGCTGCTTGAGTTTGCACAGAAAGCACACATACTGCTATCAAGTGCAGGCACAAAGTTTTGTTATCGATGTTTACTACTATGATTTTGTTGTTTGCACTGAGATGTGCACATTGAATGTGTTTACCCAGATGTTTTCTAGGAAGCTGTGGTAAAAGCATCTAAGTTTTTCAACGTTGGTATTCCCCAGAACGTCTTGGGAAATGGTACTCAAGACTTGCTCTAGCACAAAGAGGGAAATGTTGCAGAAAGAGAAATCTGATGATGAAAGTGGGCCCTGCTGCAATTGCAAGGATGATATTGAAGGGAGTACACTGATTGGCTGTGACAATGGTGACTGTGAAATCATTTGGTCTCATATGCATTGCTAAAAACTTGAAATTGCACCCAAAGGACAGTGGTGTTGCCCTACATGTAGAATAACAAAATAATATTATGCAATGTATATTTTTATCTTATAGTGCAAGCACTAAAAGTGTAAGTAGTATTTACAATATTTTTGTAAATTACTTATGATATTGTTTAATCATTGTTTGAACCAGGTAGGCGTTTCAACCAGCTTTGTAGTCAATATCTGGTTGAGATGAAAAGAATATAATAACTGTTCTTTTAGCATTCAATTCTCATTCCGATTGCTTGACCGCACTGAACAATGAGAGCAGTTTCGTATTATAGCTTAGTTAAGATATCGATTGTTTAATAAAACCACCATTATACGAAAAGGATAATGGGATTTTTATGACGCGGCGGTTTAAAGTTCTTAGCGGGGTATATCCCCAGCTTATCTGTTGTAATGGTAAGAGTGAGGTATGGGATGACAAAACCCGCTGATTGGCCAAACAAATCACGTGATACTAGAGCATGTGGAACTCGGTTTATATAAGGGATGTCGCATCAATAGCACACCCCTTTCCTTTTGGTACAGAAAGTACAAGAATTCATTATTACAGGCAAGTACTAGCGCAGTGTATCTGCACTATTGATTATCTGGTAGCATATTACTTATGCCCCTGTTTCGCTGTTCCTCTATGAATAGTTATGGCACCTCTACGTGTATTGATTATTGGTCATTCCTTTATCCGTCGACTGCATCAATTTGCCAGGCTGAACAATTCTTCAGATTGCGACATGAACATCAGTCCTGATCAAGCCACAATTAAATGGCATGGGATAGGAGGGCGTACCATACCCAAAACCATTCGGCATGATCTACATGTGGTCGAATCCTTCAGACCAGACATTGTAATTGTACAACTCGGTACAAACGACCTCGCCGATCACACGCCTTTGCGCGTTGGGTCTGTAATCGAAGAATTTGTACGCCTTTTGCACGACTCATACGGAGTTACAATTGTTTGTGTGTGCCAAACTATTCGTCGAGAGTCAGCGAAGCCGTTCAACAAGAAAGTTGATATGTTGTCAAAGTACCTTAAAATAGTTTTGGAGCCAATACCCTACGCTATCTTCTGGGGTGATAGGGGCTTTTGGAAATCGCCACACAATGTCTACACACGTGATGGCGTGCATTTGAACAACTTGGGACAACTAAAGTTGTACCGTAGTCTTCGGGGGGCAATTCTTAACTCATTGCGTCTAGTATCTGCTGTTATCTATAATGTGGTTACATCATAATACTCGTTACACGTTTGAATACGTATATGATTATATATGATTGCTAAGTCAGTTCCACTAAAGTTGTGACAACCAAGCCTGTGTTGATATATATGCAAGATATGTTTAGGGACCGAGGTCAGGAGGGCGTGGCGTGGCTATAATTTGCGCGGCAGTGCCAAGACAGGTCCAGTAATATGTTTTAACACGATATGGCTGTGGTTTATAATTGTGCAATGAGTAGCCAGAATAGTGTACAACCCATTTTGGCCGCCTTTATTAAGGTGTGCCCGATCCACTCGGCATTCTTGTACGTGTGTAGGGAACTTGACTAATTTAGATTTGATGGCTCATCATCATTTATCATTGAATAGTTGATACGATATAACGCTTAAGGCTTTAGTTTGCCCTCTTGATGACCGGTAACATAAGTTGTCCACTTATCATATTTCTGATCTTTGCTATGATTTTCAAGTTATGCCTCCCAAGAAACGTGCTCCTCGGAACCACACCCCTTCTGACCTCGTCGAAGAAACACCACATGGTGCACATGGTGCCGATCATGGAACCAACAATGCGACTGAAGTCACACCGACCGAAGGCACAATAACGCTGGATGTACGGGCCCTCACAGCTACAATATCGGTAGCTGTGGCTCAAGCTGTACAACAAGCACTCGCTGCGGACAAGGCAAGCACGAGTACAGCCACTGCAGCCCCCTGTGATGCTCCGCCTGCCGCGTCGCAAGAACGCGCCGTCGAAACTGCCATACAAGATGAAATGGCGGCGATAACCACAGGTACTCGGAGCACGCTCGATACGATCACGACCGATGCAGTTGAGCCCCAAATGCCCATATTCTCCAGTGTCGCTATGTCACTGGGGAGTTTTGTTAGCGCAAAAATCAAAGGTAAAATATTGGCAAACGAGTTCATTGACTTTGGGGCTCTACTGTATCCGGTACATAAGCAAGAGAGATACTCTCTATCTTTAACACCACACCAGCAGGGCTCCACAACCCAACCACAACTGACCCTGGAACCGTCCCACGCCTCGAAGAGGATCACAAGCATTACGCAATGGCTATCGGCATTCAATACCTTTGTGGCCATTTACACGTCAAAGTTCCATAGCGAGGCCCCAAAACTGATGAAATATTGCGAAATTGTTCGCGATATTTCAAACAAACCTGGGGACTGGAATTTTTATGATCAACAATTCCGCTTTTTGAGACAATCAGCCCCTGATCAACATCCCTGGGATGGCGTTCATTGGGAAAATCCCAGGCTACATTCAGTAATAAGCCCACTTTTCGTCCCAAGGGTCGCCAACAGTTTTCAAAGGGGGTGTGTTGGGCGTTCAATGCCGGCAAGTACTGCGCCGCGGGATGTCGTTTTGAACACAAGTGCTCCCACTGTGGGTCAAAACACCCCGCATCTCAGTGCTCAGGAGAGACTCAACAGCGCATTTTTCCTCAACGAAACAAACCAGCGTCTCCTGCAGCAAGTTTTAAAGAGCCCACCAGTAACCCCCGTAAGGGTGGCTCATCTTAGCAAACTTTTGCACTCCTATAACCCTACTCTTAGAGATTATCTTATTGACGGCTTCACATACGGTTTTCGCATTGGTTTTGTTGGAAAACGGCGAGCTTTTGAGTCTCCTAACCTAAAAAGTGCAAATGAGCAGCCATCGATCGTAATCTCGAAAATAAATAAAGAACGCGAGGCGGGCCGCATAGTGGGACCATTCGTAACTCCCCCCTTTGAAAATTTCGTAACGTCACCTGTAGGCATAGTTCCTAAGAAGGCTCCCAATGAGTTTCGTTTAATACAACATTTGTCCTACCCTAATGGTTCGTCAGTTAACGATTCAATTCCTTCAGAATGTTCAACCGTGCATTATGCTTCAATTAGTGACGCCATATCGGGGATCAAACGGATTGGGGTTGGTTGTTTCATGGCAAAAACAGATGTTAAATCGGCTTTTTGGATTGTCCCAATTCATCCCAGCGATTACGCACTACTCGAGATGAAGTGGGACAATTCATATTACTTCGATCGTTGTCTCCCGATGGGCTGTTCCTCATCGTGTGCCATTTTCGAAGCTTTCAGTACTTCCCTTGAGTGGTTAGCCAAGAATAAATTAGGCGCCTCGGAGGTCTTACACATTCTCGACGATTTCTTATTCATGGCAGATAGTAAGGAGAAATGTTCAGCAGATCTTGCACAGTTTCTCCGTCTGTGCACCCATCTAGGAGTACCCATCGCACCGGAAAAAAAACGTCGGTCCTGAGACTACCTTGCAATTTGCAGGCATTACCCTTGATTCGGTTAAGATGGAAGCCAGGCTTCCTGAAGACAAGCTTCAAAAATGTTGCACCATGCTGGTTGGCTTCTATAAGCGGCCTAAGGTTACCCTTCGAGAATTGCAATCGTTACTGGGTCTTTTGAACTTTACTTGCTCAGTAATTGTCCCTGGACGCGCTTTCCTCCGTCGTATGATTGATCTTACAAAAGGTTTGCGTCGCCCGCATCATCGTATTCGCTTAAGCAAAGAAACGAAGAGCGACATGATAGTTTGGCTCACGTTTTTAGAAGAATTTAATGGCAGAACTTTTTTCATTGAGGAGAAATGGTTGTCATCTCCCTCACTCAAATTAGTGACCGATGCAGCGGGTTCAAAGGGATATGGCGCGATTTTTTGTAAACACTGGTTAATCGGCTCGTGGCCGGAATCATGGAAATCCCTTAACATTACATTGTTAGAGTTATTTCCCATAGTAATCGCGCTACGCATCTGGGGATCACGAATGGCCAACAGATGTGTAGCAATCTTTACTGATAACGAGGCATTGGTCGCCGTCATCAATCAGCAGACGGCAAAACACAAATTAGTAATGGTCTTAATACGTGACCTTGTTTTAACCTCACTTAGATACAATATATTATTCCGCGATCACCATATTCCAGGAGTGCAAAATACTTGTGCCGATCTTATTTCCCGTTTCCAGGTCAATCAGTTCAAGCGAATTTCACCTGGAATGGACGAGTTGCCAACACTCGTCCCCGCGAACCTACAGCCGGAGAGTTGGTCACTCATTTGAGGGAGCTTCTAAGTTCGGGTTTGACAGACGGGTCTCGCAAAATGTATCAACGAGCATGGACCGTGTTCAATGAATTCTTTGAACGGTTGTACCGCTCCTCTTCACCCAAGCTACCTTTATCAGCAGATTGTCTCACGCTCTTTATTTCATATCTCAGCGCTCGGAAGTTAGCCCCATCAACAATTACATCTTATTTGTCGGCAATCGGCTATGTTCACAAGATGCGTGGGTTACGTGATCCCACTAAGTCATCACGGCCTTTTACGTTTTTTTTCGTATTGGAGAGCTAGCGACCAAGAGCTCGAACAAAAAGGACGGAGTGGTACAATACGGCGATGTCTCTTTCCTCATAAACGAGGGCGTTACACATATGATTAAGATTACCATATCTAGTTTCAAACATAACTCGGATAACCGTCCATTTAGTATTCTCATTAAACGAGAAACCTCAGCACCTTTTTGTCCAGTACAAGCTATTATGGAGTACAGTAAATTGCGGGGTCATCAACCCGGCCCCTTTTTCTGCCTTCACGGCCTTAGCCCTATTACAGTTAGCATGTTTAATACGGAACTCCATCGCTGTTTAGTTTTTTGTGGTCTTGACACTACTCGTTACAAAAGCCATAGTTTTCGCATCGGAGCAGCATGTCATGCTGCTGAACAAGGTTTTTCAGACGCGCAAATTCGAACTCTGGGTCGCTGGAAATCTGATGCTTTTAAGACTTATCTTAGATCTGAAACTTTAAATGCAAACTGACAGGACAATGTAATGGGTCAGACAGGGGCTGCCATCTACATTGTCCTCGACGTATATCTGGCATTTTTAAATAGATAAGGAAAGTTGAGCTATGTTTATCTGTTTGTTATATGTCTTGTTTTCATTATCTCTGCTCGTATGTTAAAGCGATAATTGAAGTTATCTGGTTGGTCAGTCATGGGGCTGCTTCTAAGATACCGCCACATGTAATTAGCGCCATTATAAAGGAGTGATAAAATAGGTCAGACATGGGCTGCTATTTTCATCACTCTAAGCGTCGTTCTATTAGCTTATATTATACTTTAATCGGATTCTCGATGGTCAGACATGGGCTGCATCGGGAATCGTTATCGGGTTTCACGACCGTTCTGTGTAGCGTCTTGGTGGGGTGGCCACATTTCATGTGGCTTGTGGCGGGTATTCCCCCACCTTTGCTGAAGAGAGCTGATTTTATAATATCGATTGTTTTGTTACTGAATAAAAACGTCACATTTGTGGCCAAATTCATTCCATACAAAACTTGTTGTCATTTGATACTTAATGCTCTCTTTCAACAAACGAGTACGTCGCTACACAGAGCGCCCGTTCATCCCTTAATCTATTGTATGACACGGAATAAAAAACCACCATTATACGAAAAGGATAATGGGATTTTTATGACGCGGCGGTTTAAAGTTCTTAGCGGGGTATATCCCCAGCTTATCTGTTGTAATGGTAAGAGTGAGGTATGGGATGACAAAACCCGCTGATTGGCCAAACCAATCACGTGATACTAGAGCATGTGGAACTCGGTATATATAAGGGATGTCGCATCAATAGCACACCCCTTTCCTCGTTCACATTGGTACAGAAAGTACAAGAATTCACGGAAAGAAAATTTTCCCACCACCTCCCCCTTACTACCGCCCGTTGCATAATCTTTTTAGTTTTACTGACATTTGGTTCTCTTCAGGGAGTGCGGGTATTCCCCCACCTTTGCTGAAGAGAGCTGATTTTATAATATCGATTGTTTTGTTACTGAATAAAAACGTCACATTTGTGGCCAAATTCATTCCATACAAAACTTGTTGTCATTTGATACTTAATGCTCTCTTTCAACAAACGAGTACGTCGCTACACAGAGCGCCCGTTCATCCCTTAATCTATTGTATGACACGGAATAAAAATGTTTTATTCCTTTTCATACTTGGTAGTTTTTGAATAGAGTTGATTGCTCAATAAGACATATACAAAGAACAAATTCATTTAGAATACATTTACACTTTAGTTTGGTTTTCAAAGGGGGTTTTAATTGTGAATGAAATGCGAACGGAGTTTTGATTCTTTTAAATCAAATGAAGAACAGTTCTCACAGTAAGGTCATAGAGCTAAGATGGGCATTTGAGACGATGGCTGACAATTTTCGTAAACTGCCCAAAGTGCATCACAAGAGAGTCAGTTGTTGAGGAAATGTTCCCAAACTAGCACAAAGTGGAGTGTAAAGATTTTTGAAGTCTGGCAGATGTCTCGTAAAAACAAGGTAGCAGGGATAGAGTGTATTGACTTGTCTTTTGACACATAAATTCCGTATGAAGTTCTAGTTCGACTAACATTACTTTACCATCTTCTAATTCGAGGTTCTTGAAAAGAATAATGTAGCAAGTAACGCAATATTTAGAGAGAACTGTGCTATAATTTATTTGAGATTGTGAAAGTATTGCCGCACAAAGCTAGAAATCCAATGATTGTATCATTAGTAAGTAATTTAAGTTAAAACTGTGAAGGTGCTAAGCTCCAATAGAGGAAGGGAGTTACATTAAAGAAACTGCGGAACAAAATCTAACGTGTATTTTTCTTAATTAGCTTTTAGGATAATGTATTGTTCCTCTCATATAATGCATTTATCGATACAGAATACCTATAGAGCTCATTAGTATTCTGTATCTGATACAGAATACTAATAAGGTCTGTTAGTATTCTGTATCAGATACAGAATACTAATAAGCTTTATTACTATTCTGTATCATACTTATGAACAATTGCAGTAATTAATCAACCCCACCTATTCCCTGCCAACTATTTAAGCCCTCCCCATGCTTTAAGTTTCTTGGAAATTGTATGGGAGTTACAAGGTAGCCACGTGACCAGAATGCTGAGCACAGATTGGACAGCTGCCTAATGAATTATTAATGAATATTATAAGTAGAGCAACTAACTAAAAGAGTACTTATTTATTTGTGCTCACACATATTTAGACTCATATTTCAGAAAATACAATGTAATCATACAAATCATTTATTTATTTGAACTAGTAAGTCCAAGGAACTGGAACATATTTTTGCTCGACTACATGCAATTGTAATTACCACTAAGTATTAATATATCTGAATACAACTACCTCAATGTTATTCAAATGGAACAACTGATTCTGACAACTTTGTCAATGCACAGCTGATTTTAGCAATCTTGTCAATTGGTGCACAAGTAGTAGTAAAAGGCGGGCTCTAGCCCACATAAAATCCCTGGGGACCCCCCTTGACCATTTTGGGGCCTACTACTACTACTTAAGAGGGGAGAAGGGGGGTCACAAAGAGGTGATAGAATGATTTCTATATATGGATAAGGAGTTGAAAGAGATTTATGATTGGTTGACAGAAGATGATAGTTCAGATGAGGA
Organism: Actinostola sp. cb2023; assembly: GCA_033675265.1. Taxonomy (NCBI): domain Eukaryota; kingdom Metazoa; phylum Cnidaria; class Anthozoa; order Actiniaria; family Actinostolidae; genus Actinostola; species Actinostola sp. cb2023. The sequence continues at coordinate 179,751 of JAUJYZ010000316.1, read as the reverse complement.
AGATCTTTATGAGTTGCAAGAGGGGGTAAAAGAGTGTACAAAGTGCGACAGAATTTTTGAAAGCGTGGGAGGGTTTTATTATCACATGGCTAACCGAGTTTGTGACAGATACTGTTTAGAATGCAGCAAGCAGAATAAGGCCCGTAAAAAGATCAGATCTTTCACCCACGAGCAAATGTTGTCATATCATATGCAGGATAAGGATTGTAAAGAATCTATTTGTGAGCGCTGTGGCAGATCTTTCAACGTCAAACAAATGCTAGAGTTGCGCGTGAAAAAAAATAGGGCTTATGTTGTTGATGAGCGAAGTGGGCCAGTATTAGGAAGATAAATATGTAAGATATATGGATAAGGATTTGAAAGAGGTTGATGATTGGTTGATGAAAGACTATTATGTTATAAAAAAGAAAGCAAGCGCGTTAAAAGGTTTTGTGAGAACTTTCAGAATTAAGGGAAGGGGTAAAATGGATTCTAAAACATTTATGAAGAATACTAAATATAATGTTGTTAGATTGCTAGATGATGAAGAGAAACCATATAAAACAAAACTTATTTTAGAGGTTGTGTTTCGTAAAAAGAAGGATTCGACCATCTCACACTTTCATTCGGAGATAGAGGTGATTACAGATGTGACTGACGTTGCTAAAGTTTATGAATGGATGCAAGAGGATATTTTAGAGAAGATCGCTACATTTCAAAATATGGGTTCTGGATGGCAGTTTAAAAGAGTTGTGGCTCTAGATATTAGTGCTGATAAATATGCGCCTTTGAGAGGCAGATCTTATGTCGATTTACCGCCGAAGTTAAAAAAGAAGAAAGCAATAGTTAACTTACAAAACAAAGATAACCAATGTTTTAAATGGGCGATTACAACTGCGGTGTTTCCATCAGATAAGATTAGAGAGAGAGTTACCAAAGTTTTGAAAGAGAATGCAGAGAAGTTAGATTGGAGCGGTCTTGAGTTTCCAGTGCAGCTGGATAAGATTTCAATCTTTGAAAAGAATAACCCCAGGTTTGCAATCAATGTTTATGGGTGGAAAGAAAGCATCTATCCGTTGAGAATAAGCGATAATGAGGATAGAGAAGAAACAATTAATTTGCTGTTGATAACAAATCATTATTGTTGGATAAAAAATATGAGCAGATTGCTGGCATCACAGATTACAAGCCACAAGGGAAAGAGATATTTCTGCGAAAGATGCCTCATTTCATTTAAAACAGAGATTTCATTGGATAAACATTCTGAATACTGTGAGAAACACAATTCGATTAAGATTACTATGCCAAAGAAAGGCAGCACAATCTCATTCAAGAATTACAATAGAAGTATGAGAGTGCCTTTTGTGGTTTATGCTGATTTCGAATGCTTCACAGAAACTATCAGACAGGAAGAGGAGCATAAGGAAGATGAATCTTATACAGAAAAGTATCAGCGGCATAAACCGTCTGGATTTCGCTATATTATTAAATGTTACGATGATAATTTGTTCCAGCCAAAGACTGTTGGTTATACGGCAACCGGAGATGAAGATATTGGCAAGATGTTTGTAGAATGTTTGGAGAAAGATGTTAGAAAACTTGCTGAGATAAAAACAGATCTGCCTCTTGTGATGACAAAAGAGAATAGGAAAGATTATGAGAATGCAGCTGACTGCTTCATCTGTAATCAAAAGTTGAAAGAAGATAAAGTTAAAGATCACGATCATTTGACAGGAAAGTATCGCGGAGCTGCTCATAATGATTGTAATTTAAACTATAGAATTCCTAAACACATTCCAGTGATATTTCATAATTTGGCTGGATATGACGCGCATTTGTTTATAAAGAGTTTAGGATTTTCAGAAGGCAAGATTGATTGTATTCCAAATAATGAGGAGAAGTACATTTCATTTAAGAAGGATATAGTTGTCGGATCTTGGATTAAAGATGGTAAAACAATTTTCATCAAACGCGAACTTAGATTTATCGATAGTTTTAAGTTCATGGCTTCAGGTTTGGACCGTCTGGTAGCAAATCTGAAAAAAGAACAGTTCATAAATATGAAGAAGTTCTTTACAGGTGAAAAACTCGACTTGTTGTTGAGAAAAGGAGTTTATCCTTATGACTATGTGAACTGTTTGTCAAAGTTAGATGAACGCAGTTTGCCAAAGAAGGAAGAGTTCTTCAGCAGACTTAATGACAGCGATATTTCAACCGCCGACTACAAGCATGCGTTGAAAGTTTGGCAAGTTTTCAAAATGAAGACTATGAGGGATTACCACGATCTGTATCTTCTTTCAGATGTAATTCTATTGATGGATGTGTTTGAAACCTTTCGCGGTGTGTGCATGGATAATTATAAGTTAGATCCCTGTTGGTATTTTACAGCTCCAGGTTTGAGCTGGGATGCTATGTTGAAGATGACAGAGATAGAACTTGAACTTTTAACTGATGTGGATATGCTTTTAATGATTGAAAAAGGAACTAGAGGCGGTGTTAGCATGATTACTAAACGGTATGCAAAGGCGAATAACAAGTATATGAAAGATTAAAAGAAGGATAAGAAGGATATCTTTATTAAGTATCTTGATGCAAATAATCTATATGGTTGGGCCATGTCAGAACCACTTCCCACCGGCGGTTTCAAATGGATGAATAAAGATAAACTACTTCATTGGTACAATTATCCATGTATTTTAGAAGTGGATTTAGAGTATCCAGAAGAGTTGCATGATTTGCACAATGAATATCCTTTAGCGCCAGAACATTTGATGCTGAACAAAGTTGAAAAGCTAGTTCCTACGACTAGAAATAAAAGAAAATATGTTGTGCATCATGCAATTCTGAAGTTGTATGAAAGTTTAGGAATGGAAATAGTTAAAATACGCAGAGGAATTACCTTTAATGAATCAGATTGGCTGAAAAAGTACATAAACTTAAACACAGAACTTAGAACGGCGGCAACAAATGACTTTGAGAAAGATTTCTTCAAGTTGATGAACAACAGCGTGTTTGGTAAAACTATGGAAAATATCCGTAACAGACAAGATATTAAACTTGTAACTAATGAGAAACAAGCGGCAAGACTAATTGCACAACCGAATTATCATAGAAGAACCATATTTTCAGAACATTTGTGTGCTATTCACATGCTTAAAACAGAATTGATCTTTAACAAACCGATCTATCTTGGCATGGTTATTCTAGATCAGTCGAAAGCGTTCATGTATGATTTTCATTATAACTACTTTAAAAAGAAGTTCAAAAGTAGTAAGTTGCTGTTTACAGATACAGACAGTCTTATGTATGAGATAAAAACAGAAGATTTCTATAAAGATATTAAAGGTGATATTGATAGATGGTTTGATACAAGTGCTTATCCAAAAGATCATGCAATTGGCAAGTGGGTCAATAAGAAAGTAATAGGAATGATGAAAGATGAAACTGCTGCAGCCGGCGAAATAACTGAGTTCGTTGGTTTGAGAAGTAAACTGTACGCTTACAAAATAGATGAGAAAGAGGAAAAGAAATGCAAAGGTATTAAGAAGTCTGTTGTAAAGAATGATATTGAATTTGATGATTATAAGAATTGTCTGTTCTCTGGAGTTAAAGTCATGCGAAAGATGAATGTGATTAGAAGTTACAAACACCAACTCTTTTCAGAAACAGTGAATAAAGTGGCTTTGTCAAGAGAAGATGATAAAAGGATTATTCTTTCAGACGGAATTCACACCAGCTCTATATGAGAACACTATCTGGTGGTAACTGAGTGTCTGCAGGAACGACTTGTAATTCCTCGAGGACAAAAGAACGTTTTGGGGCCCCGTCAGAAAGGAAATATAATAGAGGTTGATTGGATGATATCTGAATTCGAGTTATATCATACATCTCCATAGACCATATTGGATCAGTGGCACGTCTTTTTTCGCCGCCCTCCAATTCACCAGGAGCATATAAATATCTAACTTTCACATCTGCTGGTAATCTTTTCTCTTTTAATCCAACAGGTCTTTTATAATTAACCTCTTTAGAATCAACTTTTTTTAGCTTTATTGATTCACTAGGTGTGTCTCCAGTAATTCTCTTTACTCCACTGTTAATAGATTTTATGACGGCAGGTAATCTTTCCACCCATTCACGGGATCTATCATCTTCCAACATTTCTTGAGCATATTGATGACTGAACAACTTTTCAGAAATAGTTCGATTAGCACGCTCAACTAATGATTGTGCTCTATGATTTCCAGCTTCTGATCTTTGTATATTTTTCATAATCGATGTAACTTCGCCCTTAAATTCTGTACCAGGATCTACCATCATTGTTTCAGGCCATTGTAATTTTCTAGAATATATTTTATTAAAAGCTTTAGATACTTCTGTTGAGTACTTAGACGTCAAAGGTTCAGCATCAACATATCTGCTAGCTACATCAACTACTACTAGAGCATATTTGTAAGTCTTTCTTTTTACAGTATCATGTGGCAGGAATAAAAGATCCGCTTGATGTATTTCATTTGGTTTTGAAATATTCCAATGCGGCCTAGGAATGTATTTCGGAGGCGATAAATATATCTGCCACAGGGCTTGTTTTTCTAACCAATTCGTTACAATATTTTTATCAACTGTCGCAGCATCTGCTAATTTATTGATAGCGTCATAACCTTTCCAATATCCAACAGCCGAATAGTATATTTTTGAAAGTTTCTTGTCCATTATATAATGACACAATCTATTCCAGAAATATTAGATGTAAATCGAGAATACAAACAGCCTTATGGTTTGAAAGCTGAAAAAACCGTTCATCGCGTGACTTTTAATCCAAGCACAGCGAATCCTGGGGAGACGTTGTACATCCATATTCCAAAGTTGGCGGATAATGTTGTATACGTCCCAGGATCCATCGCATTGACTTTCAAACTAAATCTTGCTGCCGCCGGTCATGTAAATAATACAGTCGTCAATAATTTAAGTAGAACTCTAAAATCTCATATGAGGGTTTTGTATGGTGGGGAGACTCTTCAAGACACACATCGCATCGATCTGTTTGAAACCTATAATGATCTCTATTTATCGAAAAGCGAACGGGAGAATAGGTTGCGGGAGGGTATTTCAACGGCTAATATGCAAAAGCTTAGAACAGCCGCAGGTGATAAAGTGTCTACAGATGCAAGCGAGGTAGCTCTGGCAGCTGTTTATGGAGATAGATATCGAATGCCAATCAATCACCCTATTTTAGACGCCCACGGCAGTTTCTATGCAAAAGCACTCTCTCAGAGTCTGACGTTTGAGATTACACTTCCACAAAGCAAAGAAGTTACAATAACATCTGATACAACTAAAGCATACACTTACAGTCTTTCAAATATCGAGCTTGAATATGAGTGTATTGCTAGTGATTATCTTGCACGCGAGGCCCTATCAGCATATCAAGTCGGTAAAAGCTTTTATTATGAGAACATTCTTCTCCATAAGACATTCACGATTAATAAAGCCACTGACAGTGTGATTAACGAACATGTTAATATCCCCCGGGGGTCGATGAGCGGCATTTTAATGCTATTTACAGATGCGTATGCTGTAGGTGCTAGAGATAGTGAAAAGTTTGTATCTCCTAGTATCCTACAGGTCAATATCAACGTTGATGGAATGCCAAATAAACTTTATTCAAAGGGTATGGTGCCAACTGATTTTTGGAGCTCGATTAGATCAAGATTTGGTGAGACTGATAATATCACACCTAAAGACTTTTATTCAGATAAATTCGCCCTATGGATTGATTTGAGGACCTTCCCCGATAACAGCATTCATGGTAATGGTTTGTTGTTGAATAGCACAAAAGACGGTGTTAAACTGGAGATGAAGAGGAAAGTTGGTGGGTCAGGAAATATAACATGTTATATGTTTGTCATTGCTGATGCTCTTATGGAAATTCAAGGCAGCAATTTAAAAGCTATTTTATATTGATGGAAGAATTGAAAGATCAAGTACCATTTCACTGTATTATAGTAGGCCCAACGAATTGCGGCAAAACAAAATATTTAGTTGAGACTCTAAGAGGAGCCTATAGAAATGTTTTTGAATATGTTGTTCTTATTTGTCCAACCTATTCGAAAAATAAAACTTACCAAGGTTTCGCAAATAAGCACCCAAGATTTATTGTTCTATCACCAGAATCAGATGATACAGCAGAGATAAATGATTTACTTTCATGTTGTCAAACAGTATTCTCTGGTACGAACACATTAATAATATTAGACGATTGCGCATTTTCAAAAGATCTCAAACAAAGATCAAACAAGTTTATTAAATTAGCATTCAGTGGGAGGCATGAAGGGTTATCCCTATGGGTATTAACTCAACAATTATCATCTATAGCTAAGCCATTTCGAGAAAATGTTGGATGTATTATTTCATTTTATAACCCTAATCTGATGTGCGAAAAAACTCTGTTTGAGGAATATGGAGGAAATATGCAGCTTGAAGAACGGAAGTCTTTTATTAAAACATTAAAATCAGAAAAATACCCAAGAATGTGCTTTTGTTTAAGACATCCTTATAATCATTATTTGGAAATTCCGAGTAATATATAATGACATCAGTTCTTGACCAATATGACGACGAAGTTCCAATAAAAAAGAAAAAAACAGCCGTGAAAAATGATACCTCTGATGTGGAAGAAAAGAGAGAACAACTTTGTATTCTCTCAGTACTTGGTACTATTGACCAATACACGGGTATTAAAATGAGTCTAGGAGATGTTAAGAAGTTATCAGCAAAAGATGTGGATAAGTATTTTAGTAGATATCAGGCTGTATTAGGAAATAAAATAACTAATGGATTGGTTGATGCGGCACTAGAACTTGCTGTGGGTCTTGGGTCTTATGTTGTTCCTATTGATAATAATAAGGAATTGTGTGATGATCTGCAAAATAATGAGATGTTGAAACAGGAATTGAATAATATCGCAGGATATTTTCTCCTCAAAGGCGGCAGATTGGTAGCTCTTAGCAGCTGTTTAGTTCAAGTAGTAAAACATGTTAATTTCAAAGTAGATGCTATTACAGATACGGTTATTACAGATATAGAACATGGAACTGCAACTCTATGAAAACTTTGAATTGAATTTATCTATTGAAACATTTATTGACAAACATAATGTATGGTTTAATGCTAAATCAGTTTGCACTATTCTAGGGTATGTTGATACAAATCAGGCGGTAAGGAGGCATGTATGTGGAGAGGATAAAAAAACCTACCCCGTCAAAACGACGGGTCAGGTTCGTCGCACCACTTTTATAAATGAAAGCGGCTTATACACACTCATCTTTTCATCTAAATTGAAAGCAGCTAAAGCGTTCAAAAGATGGGTTACAAATGAGGTGCTTCCATCCATAAGAAAACACGGCTATTATAGCTCCAATAATAATATGAAGATGTTTAAGATACAAAATGAATATGATTTGCATACTAAAGTAGTTAGCTACATCAGACGCTTCCACCCATATTTACTGATAGTTGCTGGCCTAGGTGAAAATCAAGATAGCAGTTCTAAAAGAATTAACTCTTATAAAAAAGGTTATATGAAGGGGCAGCCCGATTTGATCATTAATAATTATCATAAAAAATATTGGGGCTTTTGCATTGAATTTAAAACGCCCACTGAAAAAGGAATTCTATCAGCAAATCAGGAGAATCTATTAGATAGATATGAAGATAATGGGTTCAAATGTGTTGTCTCTAATGATTATGATCTTATTATAAGAAAGTTGAATGATTATTGTAGAGATATTAGAGTATTGTGCATCTACTGTTGTAGGAAATTTAGATCAAGAAGAACATTAAGAAATCATGAACTGTATTTTCATAGAATCTTATGAAGAATTGTTCTAATAGTTATTGCAGATGATGAAAGTTGCAGGACATCTTTTGAACAGCTTATAGCAAGTTTCTTACAAGGCAAGTTAAGATTCCTTTTAATTAGGTCTAAGCTTATAAGGAATTCCGTTGATTCACTCACCTTTGCATCGTATAAAGTTTCCTTGCAGATGACATGATGTTCTTTATTCGTCTCTAGTTGTATTTGCCCTGCAGAGGATGTGATGTGAATATATCTTTCAATCTGCCCTTGATTTGAGAAGCTTTTCTTGAAAGCCTTCTGCGCCATTGACCAGGATAAAGGAAAGTATTTTTTTTCCCATAGTGTCGGCGGCTGAATAGGTTGGTAAAGAATACTGACTTGTATTGTTCTCATAGGAGAAGTAATCAAAGATTCCAACATCTCCAGATTAAGATCCATTTTCAATTCTGTCACTTCTCTATCAATACTGTTGAATACTTCTTTAAGATCTTCCAATCTAACTTTTATAGCACAGATAATAGGGCGATCTTGTTTTATTTTTACTTTTGCTTTAAGAAAGTTGATAGATTCAATATCCTCAGCATAAATCTCTAGAATGTCAGAATCGAAGCTAAGTATTACTTGACGGGTTCTAAAGGTTCTCAAAAAAGATACGATTGATTTTAAATATGCATGGTTGGTTATAATCATATATTAGTGCAATGCATGTGCCTCAATATATGGAGTCTGTGACAGCTTATCTTAGAAAACTTAAACGAATAGCGAAAAAATATGATGTGGATGAAATAATATCTGAGTTTTATTTAGAACTGCTAGGAGGGGATCTATCAGAGAATTACTTTTTTATGGTGTGGAGTAAGTATGAAGATAGAACAAACACGATTATTAATAAGCTGCCTGCAGAAGATTTAGAAGTAGTTCAGCTGAGGAAAATGTTAAACACTCTTCCGCATACAGTGGAAAACAATGAATATGAAATATGTATTTGCGGCAACAAGATGGTTCTGGATAGAGAAGAATTGCAAATGAGGTGTTCTTGCGGAAGAGAAGTTTCCATGCCTGTATCTGTTAATTATGCTCAATTTTACGGTCAAGAAGGGCAGTCGCTTAAGCTCGGCATTTTTAATCCCAGCAAACATTATCATAATTGGATAAATCTTATTCTAGGGCAGTCGATGCTGATATCTGACGATGTAATAAATAGCTGTAAATCTGCACATACAATTCAAGATGTCAGAATAGCTCTAAAAGATATTGGTCGGGCGGATTTGAATAAACACGCTTCTGCAGTTTGGAGCAGAGTAACTGGCAATCCTATAACAAAAGTATCTGCCGATGTGCTTGTTAAAGGAGAACACCTTTTTATACAAGTTTTAGAAGCTAGAAATCATATCAAGGAATTGCATAGAAAAAATAGAAGATATTACCCTTATTACATTTTTAAGATATTAGACCTCTTAATACCCAAGGGGGAAGACCGCAGTATTTTACGCTTTATTCACCTGCAAGGTTCTGACACAGTAGAAAGGAATGACGATGAATGGCGGCTGATTTGTAAGAAAGTTCCTCTGGAATGGAGAAGCACCTGCAGCACTTTAAGAAATGAATTTAGACCATCTCTTGAAAGCTGTTGAACATCTGTTGGAACTCTCTTGAAAGCTGTTGGAACTCTGTTGGAACTCTGTTGGAACATCTGTTGGAAGCTGTTGGAATATTATTCTATATATATGTCTGACGATCAAATAACCAAAGAACCAGAAACTCCAATTGTTAAGCAAAAGGATCCTAAGAAAATAGCAGCTGGAAAAAAACTGGCTGAATATCATAGGAACGCTAAAAAGGCTCTAGAAAAGAGTGAAGTTCATGAAAACTGGATACCATCACTAACAACAGCATTGACACTAGTTGGAATAGGTTTAACAGCTTTAGATTTATATTTTCGATGGAGGAAAGTGGATGCTGCACCTATAGCACCTGTGATGGAATCCCCTCCTGAACAAGCAGCTTCTTCGCGAGGAGGCATGGAATAATATATATATATATAATGTCAGAAAACAAAATGATTAAAACTATTACAGACGCTTCTGTAGTTGTCGGCATCGCAGCCGGCATCGGTTACGTTGGAAAGAAAACCATGAAAGAGTCCTTCATCAACGATCCTTCAACGAGTTTATCAAACTATGGTAAATGGGTGGCGGTTCTAGCCGGCTCAATGTATTTGAAGCAATATCTAGAAGATCAAAAAATCCTGCCTAAATATCTATAATATAAATGGCAAGTGCAGTAGTTATGATGGTTGCTGGGGCTGTTCTGAATGCTACAGCCTTCACAGCTTCAATGTATTTAGCGAAAGCTCTAAGTTCTAAGAAACATATTGATGAAGAGAAAATTCGACATGATAAGGCTCTTGAAAAATACCAACAAGATATGGGTGAATTTGAAAAGAAGCGTCAGCAGTATCAAGATTGGCTTACAACACGTTATATGAACAAAAAATTAGCGGATGGTAACTTACATGATACGGATTACGCATTCGCATTATACTCAAAGACTCATCCTGATTTTAAAGAACCTCAATTTTCTGATTATTATAAACCTAGCAACAAACATAAGCAATATCAAATGATGTATGTTGGTGGCGGGATGCTGACAGCTGGTTATCTAGCATCAAAAATTATATAGTTTATATAATGGAAGGAGGGGATGTGGAAATGGATCCTTTGGGCGAAGGAGATGAAGATATAAATGATGAGACACCGCTGCTTGAGAGTGATAGGGGTAATAGAATATCAAGGGCTCTGGCCAAAATTAGAAACCCGCGGGTGAGACAGCGAATTATAAGTTGGGCGCCCCCCGAGGAGCAGTTTGAGTTACAAGAACGTTATGGGTTTGGCCCTCGTTCTGAACCTGCCGTTCAAACCCAAGAAACGTCTTTTACAAATGACGGCGTGTCCCTAGAGAATTTAGAGGAGAATCAAAATACCGCTGAAGAAAGAATCAAAGAATTATATCCCGAATGGGATCCATCAAAAGTTAACTTTACTTTTGGCGTCGATGAATATGGTGCGACTGTTGTTAGACTAAAAATTAAAGGTTCGAAAAAACATTTATTAGCATCGCCAGAGCTGCCACAAACAATATTAAACAATTTAGGTAGATCTGCTGAAGAAATCAAAGAATATAATAGCGTGAAAACAAAACTTGGCGATTTATTTCCTAATAATAAGATTAATAGAGAGGGTGGTTTTGACCTTCGATACAACCAAGGTGAAATAGAAGTTACACGTGACGATAATAAATATTGGTATCGTTTATACAATAAAAAAGGTGGCGTAAATAAAAAATTACCAAATATTATTAAAAATTCTCTTGGAGACGGTGCTGAGGAAATCTTAGACAGGAATGATGAAGAACTGGCGACTCTATATCCTCAAGTTGAGGTTATAAACGGCCAGATCGCGTCAGATACACAAAGAAGAGATTCAAATAGATTGCAAATATCAGAAGCTGAGTCGGAATATGAGATGTATCATAATTCTCAAAGACAGACAGATGAATCTGTAAGACAAATGGAAACTATAAGGGGTAAAAAATATGAATTAATTGCAGAGAATAATACATTAATTGACAGTATTGCATCTCTAGAAACTAGGAAAACTACTTTACAAGAACAAGTAGATGCTTTAGAATCCAACAACGAGGTTATAGAAGAAAGACTACCTTTGAAGGAACGTATAAAACGTATTTAAAAAAAATATGGATTCACAGCTTTTGCTATTGTTTCTGCCGTTAGCATTGTAATTGGAGTAATTATTAATAGTCTTAAAAGTGGGTTATCTTCGGTTGCACAAGCTACTGGAAGCGCTCTTAAAAACCTCGGTGAAAAATTAGCTCAGATATTACCAGGTATGGTAGGAGCAATAGCCTCCTTTATATTTAAAACTGCTGGTCAGGCTATTGGCTTTCTCGCTAAACACGCGTGGCTATTGATAGTAGCTGTTGTTTTGTATTTAGTGGAATCATATAAAAAGAAATAATATATATCATGGTAATCCTATACATTGAACAAACAAAAGCTGATCAAACTATTTGGTTACAAATCCTGTTAAAAAGAGTACAAAGATATCGCTTGTAAGCTGTAGTTTTTATAATCATTTGTATAATCTTCCAAGTGAAGGAACTATTTCAACTAGTCTGTTTTCCGCTGTTATGATGCGGATTACGAAAGGAAACTACACTAATTTTAGTTTTAAAAATGTTGCTTATAAAGCGATTTCAGTTGGTGAGAGAAATTTTTCAATCACAATTGAAAATAATAAATATTATATCACCCCAACAGTAGGTATTGATTTAAATGAGAGTTTATCAAGATTATTAAACATTCCAGAACACCTTGAAGCATGGTCAAAAAATGAAATCGATATTAAACAACCTACTCAAGATGTCTGCATTAATTGCGATCTTATTGATTCTACACAGGTTATAGCAAATAATAATTATTCCCAAATATTAGCACGTGTTGAATTAAGCAAGGTTGGAGAAAAGATATCCTATAATCCCAATAATTCATTGCATGCACCAATTAAAAATGATTATATTAATAGTATTAGGTTTTGGGTGACCGCAGAGCGTTAACACTGGAATTTATCCTATGCGAATGGTAATAGAAATAATATAATATATATGGACTACAATGAGATTTATCCTGATATAACAACTGGTGAAAACTTCAGATTACACAAAGTAAATACAGTTTTGTCTCAACTAGGGTCAGAAATAAAACATTATGAAAACGTCAGGAAAAAATATGCTAAGATACGCGGAATATTTCATAAAACAGCAGTAGCAACAGGAACTTTGTCTGTAATTTTAACCGGCTCTGGTGTGGCCACAAGTTTAACAGGGCCTGGGATCGTTGTTGGCGTTCCTTTATCAACTGCTGGCGGCCTGTTAGGTTTAATATCAGCTAGTTGCACAGTTTTCACGAAAAAACTTACTAAAAAGATAACAAAACATGAAAATACTATTCAGCTTGCAAAATCAAAAGAAGATAGTATAAGTGATCTTGTATCAAAAGCCTTGAGTAATAACAAGATTGATGAGAAAGAATTTGAACACATTATGAAGGAGCTTCAAAAATATGAAACATTGAAAAGCAACATCAGAGTGAAACGGAATAATGAATTAAAAAACAATGTTCCAGATCTTCAAAAGTTGAGAGAGGAACTGAGAAAGGAGATTGTAGATCAGCTCGTAAATCCAAAGAAGTAACTTTTTCCTTTGATAGAACGCCCTATGGATTTATTTATAAACTGAGATATGATAATAATATAGGATGAAGTTTGCTGAATTTGTAAAAAAATACCCAAACTATAATACTTACAGATTTAGTGAGGGTGTAAATGGAGATGTTAAGTTTTTATTTAATGGGGACGACTATGACCCCTTTAAAAACGGAAATCTGATAGAGATGTATAAATTCCCTTCGTGGAGGGGTGAAACTCCAGAACCCGAAAATATACATGATTTCCTTGGTGGTAGGTTTCCAAAAGAATACATGTTAACAAATAAAAAATACTCAATACCTGGAGTAGAATTTACTGACACCGCACCCGATATTAAAACCTTATTATTGCCATTGAAAATATTTATTACACCCAGTAAAAGCTTTGATATCCGTCCTAATGATATTTTTCAACTAACCCCACCATCAGTTTCTACTGTATCTGAGTATGGCTCCTGGCTTGAAGAACCAAATATGCGATTTTGGTCTCAACAACTAAACTTTGCTGTATGGTGCGCAACAAGCGGCTGTGGGATTTCATATGATATGTTGTCCGGCACCCAAATTGGATGTTTTTTAAGATTCCACACGCTTTACACAATTCGATCGATTCTAAGTCAGCTAGAAGTGCCGCTGCCGTGGAATAACACCTTTGTTTGGAATGGCACTCGATACAACTCTTCTGCTTTGAATAGACTTTATAATGAGTTTGGCGTTTCAAACAATCCCGATTTCCGTTTTAAAGGCGAATCAACAAATGCTGACAAGTTCAGTTTTCATTATACGAGTCCAAAGGATAACTCTCTTACAGCATATTATCTTTCCACTCATAAAGATAGAAGCCAGTATAATTGGTTTGTTCCCCAGTCGTCAAAAGGCCTAACAAAAGCTGGGGTTGCTAGATTAAATAAAAGTATTGAATCCTTTGTTTATTGTATTTTAGGTAGTCAGGTAAATACAAGATCCACGATACTAGGAGAATTAGGTTCAGCTATAGAGACTCAAAAGGTGTTTTTACAATTATTTGAAAGTTCTATTATTGAGAGAGATATTTCCAAAAGCATCCAAAGATATCAACTAGCAATTCAAGAAGCGAAAGTGAAACTTGATTTAGCTATTTCACCCGGCTGTTGGTTGTTGCCGTCGAATCTTGTAATAAACACTAATTCAATAATTGGATACAACAATAAATTATTAAAAGCAACCGTGAATATGAAGTTTGGCGTGAATGATATTAATGCTGAAACAAAATCTATTGGTATAAAACACATAAGTCATACAACACAACTACCACATCAAAATACAAAATCGGAATCTGCAAGTAAAGACACTGTGAATAACTATGTAAAACCCGCCAAATCATCTAATACTCACAGTACTAATCTAGCAACTATAACAATTGGCACTGCTGGTCATCTTGGCTTATGTTTCGGTAAGTCTATGAATAATAATGAGGGGCTATTTTATTGCGCATCTTTTACAAATAGAAATCATTCTATCACCTCTTTGTGACCCCCCTTCTCCACTCTTAAGTAGTAGTAGGCCCCAAAATGGTCAAGGGGGGTCCCCAGGGATTTTATGTGGGCTAGAGCCCGCCTTTTACTACTACTGCACAAGATTCCCCATTTATTTAGCGGCGACAGTTTGGCAAAATACTTTGCAAAATGACATTTGCATCTCACAAGAGCAAAAATACACTCAAAATGTATTCGCACATTAGCAATTTGTCTTGTTTCCTCAACCGGCTATTCCCTTGTGAGCAGGCATGAATTTTTTTATCCATATACACTAAAGCCATCAAATTACATCGAATATCCAGATATTGTGTGAACTACCTCTTTCTTCAGACCTCGTGGGTAACCAATTCACAGATGAAGGTTTACAAGAGACATGATGCTTACAACTTATTTGTTTCTGGTTAGGTTAGTAGTCTTCTTACCAAAACAGTTCAAGACAATAAAATAATCGTGTATACCCATGTAAATCACTCCCAAAGAGCTCAGATGCTCGACTCAAACGGAGATGTAGTCTTTGCTCATTGCTACTGTATGGTTTGAGCAAAGCATGCTCACATATTGGTGCCAATCGTTTTGCATGTGAAGTTGGCGTCAGAATGAGTAGCTCAAGAACATGCACACCGGATAAAAGCAAATGGCTATCAGCACATGTGGACTTTACCATAAAAAAACACTTGGTGATAACAAGGAAGTGACTGTCCCAGTTACCAGAGGCAGAAAAACACCAAGGCTGGTGGCTCCAACACGTATAGAGGTGCAAACCTTTTAGAAAGGCATTTCTGCCTCAACTACTAAGTCAGCTGTACTCTCTGTTATTTCACCTTTAAACAATGATTTTGTCCCAAACGAAACTGGAATTCCAAAACCTCTTTCTTCAATTTACAGTGGATATTATATTAATTTGAATTATGTTGGGAGATGCTGAAACAAGCACAATCAAAGTTTTCATTCAGTCAACATGCTGGAAAGATTACTGCATCCCGCTTGAAGGCATCCTGCCATACTGTAGCCATGAATCTTCTGCTGCTAAAGAAGCTTATGAAAGGGAAATTTGCAAGGTTTGTGAGCCCTATGTGGTCTCAGACAGTGGACTCGTAAATATTGAATGGCCTTATCTTGGAGCCTTTGATTGTTGCGGCAAAGGTTCATGTGAGGTTAAGTGTCCCTTTTGTTTTAAGGCTGCTACCAGTCTTTGATTTATTTATAATACTGTTACAATTTATACTACTGGAACTTTTTGATTGGTTGCCATAAAATGCAAATATATTTACTTCTTTCAGGACTTGATAAACATGAAATATGTTTAGTTAGAATGACATGCATCCTAAAATGATATTTAGATGGAAAGAGCTTTCTGGAGTTGGATATATATATATTTTTGGTTGGCTCCTTTGACGATTGTATCAATCCAACTTCAAATATAAACGTACTCTGCATGCTATCTCCTGATTGGCTGAATTGCAGCTTCCAAAACTTATACTATATCCTGATTGGCTGAAGCACCCAAATTTGAAATGCAGATGAAGGAATGGATGAATCTGAGATAGAAATCAGAACAACAGAATGTGACAGTGGCAAGTCGGAAAGTTCAGAATCGGATGATGAACCTAGGGAGTGTCACATGTGTTGTGACTTCAAACCGTTCTACTTGATACCAATAGCTCAATGTCTTAATTGTCTGTGGCGAGGCTACTAATGCCGTCAGAATCAAAGTGGTCACGGGTAGTATTGCCACATCCAAAAACATTGCACAGAGTTGCACAGAGTTGCACAGAGTTGCCATAATTGATATTATTTTATGTTAAAATATTCATTAATTATTAATGAGCAAAATACAATGAAAATCATAACCATGACAATGAATTTATATCTGATATAGATTCGTCCTAATTTGCATACTAATTTAACTATTTTCTTGGCCAAAATTATGAAGGTACATATTTTTTAAATCATTTAATAAACTTGCAGATTATGTTTTATCGGACATAAAACCATAATGTGAAGCACTCCTGCTCGTTTATGAAACAGTACATTGAAAACAGAAAGTTCAATAAGTGTGGTCACAAGTTATTGAGAGCATTGAATCCTTCTGGAAAAAAATGGATTTCACTATTGTACTCCTACTCAAGTTGTTCAGGCTGCAATTCTTAAAAAACGAAATTGTTAAAGATGCTTGTGTAGGGAGACTGATGATTATTGCCCAAGAACACAATTGGAAAAGATCACTGACAGCTGGGGAGAGACAGTTCTTGTGGCCAGAAATAAAAATGATGGGTCAGTATCCCTCTCTGTTATTGATGAGAACAACATAGATCTTGGAGAAGTAAAGTTCATGGTATTGTTGAGGAATATGTCGGAGAAGATCTCCACAACATAACTGAAAGCGAACTCAAAAGAAAAATTGAAATGAAAGTCAAAGGAACAGTCATGAAACAAGCAACCACTAGCCGCTGGAGCTAGAGTGAGTGAGAAAGCCATAACATTTGAAGATCTGGATTCGACCACTCTAGAAACATCAAATACCCTAAGTAAGCTTTATGTTTCAAAGCTTAATCTCTACTTGGTGAAGAAAATGGGATTGTCAAAATCTCAGTGTGCTGCTAAAGGTTACACAAAATTGACAAAAATCGAAGACATAAAAAAGCATTACTACTCTTCAGAGCCATTCCAGTTCATCGCCTTATGTTGCCAGTCCAAATAAAGGTATGCAATCATGCACATCATCATTTACAGTTTTTTCTATGCTTCCATCTCCTGCTACAACAAATCCTCAAGTACAATCGCTTCATGTGCCACCATGGGCTCTTTTCAGCAACAAATATTTGGTAAAACAATTAAGAAACACTTGTCCAATTAACAACTTTTTTTTTTAAATGTATATATTAATGTTTTTATTCTGGTGAATATTTCGGTCATCATCCGATGACCATTGATTGCAAAGTGAATGTTATAATAATAATATACTATACACTAAACAAATGTTATAATAATAATAATATACTATAGACTAAATAAATTTGAGACTTCTGCTTTCAGAAAGAAGATGCATACCGACTTATATACAAAGGCCTAGTAAAGCGTGTGTTTGGAGTTTGCTCCACTGATCAACTAGTAGAGGATGAACTTAACCATCTCTGTAAAACATTCCACGAAATCAACGGGTACCTATCATTGAAGATGTGAGAAAGAACCAGCAAGCACCCAATTTATCTCCAATGCAGAGAATTCACGACAAACTGAGCAGAAGAAGATCGCCATTACCCTCCCGTACAAGGGAGACCAAGGAGGCCATCTAGTCACAAAGCTTAAGCGATTAGTTGAAGGAAACATACCTCCGAATGTCAATTCCTCCTTTATCTACCAATCACAAAAATAGGGCCCTGATTGGAACCATCTCTCGACTGCAAGTTGCGCAGCATTATTTTTATGGTCAGTTTTTAGACCGCGCAAATTGCAGTCGAGAGATATTTTTAAAACCCGGCAGACAAAATTATGACAATCTATTTAACAAGAATCTGAAGTTTCGTAGAAAATGTACGATTTTTGAGCGAACGGGAGGACAATATTATGAAAAACCACTGTTAGAAAATCGGCCTGTAACGGCAAACGCGACTGAAAAATAAAATTTTGAATACACCCTTAAAAGCCTAGATGTTTGAGTTATTACATGTGTTAAGAGTGATTGTCTGAGAAAACCAGGCAAAGTTGAAAGATGGGGGTCGGCCGATTGACCTCAAACTTATAGCATTTAATGTCCATCCGAAATGATTAAGAATGGAGGTATTTAGAGATTTGTCCGGTCTTTCGTTCCAAAGTTAGACCACCCCCCCTTGTTTTGGCCTTCGCCGGCCCTGACGTCACGATAAATATATGGCAAGTTTGACGTTCGCTAAAATACATTTCGCAACATTTCTGAGTACCCATATTTATCGTTAATGTTGTTTGTCGTCTATATTATGTTCTTCAAAGGAAATATCCTGACTTTAATTAAACGCGAATTTTTCATCGAATTTCGGAATTACCTTGCACGCGCCAAAATATCGTATGCTAATTTTGAGGCAATTTCGGAACGTCTTTTCTCAGAGGTGCGGCTGTTTATCCAAATCATTTGATGATATATTGTAAGCCTGACATATTCTGTCTCAAAATCAGCAAACTCCAATTTGAGCCGTTAAATTGCAGCTCTGTGAGACGCGCTCAAAGTAGCTATGATCTCGGGTATTTTTCCCGTCAAAATTGTTGAGCGTTTTTTTATTGAACTGAATAACATTTCCCAACTCTCATAATATGTTTCCTAACGGAAGTCTAAGTCAATTCTACACATTAAAACACTTCAGAACTACAATCTTATGTATTATATATTTCGATGAAACTCAAATCCAGCTTAGCCTCCTAAAGCAGACGCGTGTCGGCTAGATAGATCTACGGTATGATGATGAAAGTAAGGTGTTTTCACATCAGCGACAACCAAAATGTGTTAGTTGTTAGTGTGGTCTATAATAACACCTCGATTTTAAATTGTTACTTTCATGCATGTTTATCTATGAAAAGGTCAGATCCAAAAGGTCAAATCAACTACAATTGATATATTTCAGCGAATATTTTTGAAATATGTATTTTTGAGTATTATTGTTATCTCGCGAAGTTAGTGAGTAGCCTATCCTTCCCTTTATTAAACGCTGTTGTATAGTTCAGTAACTAGGATAGAGACTCTAGAGTCTTTAGATAGACCTTTTGAAACGTTCCGTGACGTACAGTAAACTGATATTTATATTAATTGAGTGTGACATGTTAGCATATTATCAATCGATTATTTACGAGAAAGAGGACATTTTGGCTTCTACTTATTGCAGACCCGAAGATTATGTTTGACCTAATCGGTCCCGTTCCAAATCATGAGATTATCACACCAACCTTTGGCCATCCCTGGGTGATCACACTGACTCCTTTGTCTAGATTTATATTTATTCACAATAAAACTTTGACACGAGTAACTTGATACCGTGTATGTCAGTCAGTTGAATTCATTGCGAGATCTACACGAGTTACATGCTCGCTGGATTCTCGAGCATGCATGTGTTATAGTTATGGATTTGAAGTGCTCTTTCTGGTCTGAGGACATGTCTTGCGGCGCGGATGGGGTTGGCTCGAGAATTTGCCCCTTGTTAGCTTGTACACGAGATATTGGATCGCATCTCATCACTCTCGGTTTAGGGAGCAAGCGAAGCACTACGGGTCCCAAGATCTCCGAAGCCGACTTGATTCTTAATCGAGCAGGTCGATTTGGCGTCTGTGAAGATGAAATCAGAAGCATAACGGTATGCCCCAAACACCGTAAGAGCTTTACAACAGACTGGGTAGGCCGTAAACGGACTGTATGTTGCTATCCAAGTCATAAAGGTCAGCGAAAGGGGAATCCACAGACCAGGCGGGCAAATGCTGAGTTGTCACAAGATATTTTTGACCTGCATGACTCTGTTGTTCCTATCGGTTCAGGTTAGTTTTCTGCGATCTGGTTTACTTTATATTATACTTATTTTATGATATATAAGGTTACTGACAATTAGCATGTTTACATACATACATACTTTATTTCATGTGGGTGTCAAATTCAGTAAAGTATAACAAAACTGGTTTCCAAATGATTTAGAGAAAATTACAATATTTAAGAAATATATTATTCAGTTCCTTTGAGCCTGGAACAAGTCTGAAGAAAGTCCGCCGAGTGAACGTCAATTGGGTGTCTTTATATTGACGAGGTTTGAGTGTCATATCACAGTGACACTTCTATGCTGTCACTTTGTACTGAATATTGGAAATAAGAATAAAATACATCTGTAATATTTCATGTTCATGAAAAGAAATCATTACATACATTTCTTAATATAAGTAACTAATAAGTTCTAAGAATATATTTCAGTCCTGAAAGTTGTTAGGGTTTTGATGTGGTTAGGAAACGAACCCAAACTTTAAAACTAAAACAATATGCCGATTTCATATTTTTGATCTTCAGCAATTTGCTGGAGTTGCCGAAAGGAACATTATGCAGCACGCGCAACGAAAGAGGAATATATAAAGGAGACAGTGCCACAGGTTAGCTGATAAAATGCGTGATTTTTCCACGCCAATGCACAGGCAGCCCAATCATTGCTTCTGAGGCTACTAAATAATTCAATAAAATGATCGTCTTTTTTGATGGGGTTCCTGTGGTAGAGCGCGCGCGCAATACGCATTATGTTGGGCTCCCTGTGCTTAGTAACGTATTACGTTGGGTTCCCTGTATGCGTCCTGCGGGACGCGCCCGCAGCAATGTACATACCGTAAATGCTCGATTAAGCGCATTTTACGGTATATACACATTGTTTACGGTATATACACATTGCTGCGGGCGCGTCCCGCAGGACGCACACAGGGAACCCAACGTAATACGTTACTAAGCACATAGAGCCCAACATAATACGAATTACGTGCGCGCACTCTACCACAGGAAACCCATAAAAAAAAGACTCGCGGATACAAATATATATATATATTTTATTTAGTATTGGTAGCCTCAAATGCAATGGTTGGGCTGCCTGTGGCCAATAATAATAATAACAATGGTCTTAGTTAGTCCGATGCCTATCACTAAATAAATAATTCAACAACTGGATACTGATTAAACACAAATAAAACATATTGAAACACGAATACTGCATTGGAATAATTTACTTGTTTTCTTGCTCCAAAGACATTGTCAGCCAGTGAAGATACTCCTGGTCCTTCAGAACCGCTCGGAATGCCGGTAGCTGAAACTGAATCGTTGCCACAAAGCACTACTGATCAACAAGTTAGTATTTGTTTACATAGCGTGTTTGTTAATTTGATTTTGTAAAGGAAGAAATATGTGGATGGAATAATGGATAAACGAACAAATGAAATGATGATAGGACGAACGATTGAACGAACAAATAGATGAATGAATATTTGAGTCTTTACGCAAGACAGTTGTCTTCGCTTTTTCAAGACTGATGTAATAATAATAATAATAACAACTTTATTTTACGAGGGTAGCACATGACACAATTAACACATGACAATGTGATTGTTTGGAGTGATAAATATTCAGGTTAACAAAACTGGCTTCTCATTCTTCAGGATCTCGAAGGCTGTCGAGATATGCCTCATCTTCCATCTGAACCCTCAACGCTGGTACTCGATGACACCCAGACAATATCATCACAGTCTTCACAAAGTACTAATGAAGAAGATATTAGTATTTGGGTCGATGAAATAGAGGACCAGCAACATAAGAGGGAATCTCTTAATGAAGCTATAGGCAGTATTGCCAATGGTCGGTATAGCCCACTGTTGTCCACCCTTAACACCTCATGGGATGATATCTCACACACCCAGCAACGGTACTACCTACGGAAGGCTACTGAGACTATCACTACCGCGCTGTCCGTCATCTGTCCGGGTCAAGAAAATGAGATATGGAGCACTCTGCGTCAAACCGGCCCCCTTTTGTCAGAAAACCAGAATGCTGGGGAATCCTCGAAACGGATGCACTTCGATCAAAATTCTGGGATTATTGACGTGCTGGTGAGAGCTCATGATGAGGCTGAAACATGGCAGACCAAGAGACAGATATTATCGCTCTTTGCAAACGACTTTAGTGGCGCCGAGCTCCAACAAATGATACCCGGGCTTTCAAAATGGCGTATCGATCAGGCTCGACAACACGCAATCCAGACAGGTAAAGGCCAGCCCATCCTAGAAAACCCCATCTTCCGCACAAGGATAGATTCAGCAAAAGTTGACCACTTCCTAGATTTTATCTCACGCCCAGACCTTCTGCAGGATGTAGCATTTGGAACCAAGACTCTGAAACTCGATTCCGGCGAGCACATCATCATACCAGCAGTAATCAGGACACTGATTCCCTCTCGCATTATCGAGCAGTACACTGCACACTGCAAGCAAGAAGCATTTGAGCCCGCTGGTGATCGTTCGCTTTTCAGGATACTTGATGTTTGTTCCGCATCAATGCAAAAGTCACTTCAAGGTCTCGACAACGTCTCTGCAGCAGGCACCGAGGCATTCCAAAATCTGGTAGCTGTGGTTCGAGCTCTTCAAGAAAATGGAGCCAGTGGAGGATGGGCAGAGAATGCAATAAAGGGCCTTAAAGATGCAAAGAAGTACCTGAAAACTGATTACAAGGTGCACGTCAGTCGTGATGAAGAATGCAGAGATCACTGCAGCGTTCATGCTCTCAGTGATCCCTCCGACAATTCCGCTGACTTCCTAGGAGAATGCGATCACAATCACTCAATCCACTGCGAGAGGTGTGACTTATTGGAGAACGTGATCACAGAGATATCAACTGAATTGAACGATTCTGATTTGAGTGAAGAGAAGAAAGCAAGAGTGATGTTCGATTACAAAGAGAGTGTTCAGAACATTCAGGCTTGGAAGGCGCACCTGCTACGTTCTATAAATCAAGAAGAGGGGAAACAAGATGCTCTCAATAAGCTTGATCAACAAAGCTGTCTGATAGTGATGGACTGGGCAATGAAATTTCTACCGCACCACTATCGTGAACAGATGAGCGAGTTTTTTGGCAAGCGGGGTAGAAGTTGGCACATTAGCGCTGTTATAACGAAGACGAGTGCCGAGAAATTCGAGGTTGAATGTTTTGTGCATCTATTCAACTCATGCACACAGAACAGTTTTGCCGTAGCGTCCATCATCGAACATCTTTTCAGTACCCTGAAGAAAGAGTACCCTATGCTTAACCAAGCCTTCCTACGCTCGGATAATGCTGGCTGTTACAAGAACGGAGCACTTCTTCTCAGCTTGCAGGAAATTAGCGCGCGCTCTGGTATAAAAGTCATGCGCTACGATTTCTCTGACCCCCAAGCAGGGAAAGATATATGTGATCGTAAGACGGCCCCAATGAAGGCCCACATCAAAAGATGGGTGAACGAGAATCATGACGTCCTAACTGCCGAGGACATGAAGCAGGCCATCGAGTCACATGGAGGCTTGAGAGGATGCAGAGCAGCTGTGGTGGAAGTAGACATGTCGCAGGATAACGTCAAAGGGAATAAAATACCGGGAATTAGTTTGCTAAGCGATTTCTCATTTAGTGAAGAGAGCGGAATCCGCATATGGCGAGCGTTTGGCATCGGTCCAGGTCGTCTATTAAAATATTGTGACCTTCAAATATCACCTCAACCAAGCACAAATCTAAAGGTGATTGAGCCGTTTGGTGAACTAACGAAAGAGAGAAAGGAACAGTGGGAGAAGGTTCAAAAACCAGTGCTGACATATATTCATGTCAAGAGAGTGGCTGTGTGCTGACTTTCAAGTCACAGCACGAAGCAGATGACCACATGGACACAGGTAAGCACAAGAACGAACTCGAGTCCGAGTCATTATATGACACCATTCGCAAGAAATGGGCAATCCGGGTTACTGGTGTTACAGTAGTAGGTAAGCGTCAAGAAGCTGCAGTCAGCGCAGGCGACCAGGACATGCAACCAACATCGGGTACAGAGGAAGACGGTAAGACACAAGGCTGGGCTTTAAAAACCACGAAAAAGCCGTCAAGAATGACTGGAAAGATGAAAGATTACCTCGTGGAGATATTCGAGCAAGGAAGCCGGATGGGAAACAAGGCCGATCCTGTTCAGCTGAGCAGGGAAATGAAACTGGAGAGAGACGGTGATGGAAAGCTAATGCTCAAGCCAGATGAGTGGAGGACACCACAACAGATCAGCCAGCTCTTCTCCCGTCTGGCCGCAGCGCAGAAGGAGGTAGAAGAAGATGACATTGTTGCTGAGGAGTCGGAGGTTTCGCGGGCACTGCTACGAAGGGAAGTAATGCAGAAGGTGGCTTCACCGCAACATCCGATTGTAGTCAGCCAAAGGGACATATGCCAACTAGTCCGTGAAGATAAACTGAATTCCTTGAAGATTGTGCAACTGCAATCAATCTGCGACCATTTAGACATACAGCCTGCCGGTAGTCTACTGCGAAAGAAAAGCTTCACCACCCCAATAGAAAGTTATGTAAGAACCTGCCAGTGTTTCCACGACTGAACAGGTCTCTAACCTTGTGTTTACATGACAGAGTTTGAGATAGCTTTCCACATCTTTAATGCGGTAACTATAGCTTTACACGTCTGAACACTTTTGTATCACTTGCTTTGGTGTTTAGCAATTCAATTCAATTCATTGTAAAGTTGTCGGTGAGTTAACTTGAGTTCGTAATCCAATCAGCAACATTAACAGGAGTTATGCTGCCGAAACAACTTTACTTGGCCTTGCAATCTGTTGCCATGTCTTTTTCATTCCTTCGTGCGATTATAATTTTTCTCAGACTCGGCGCCTTTCATGTAATGACGGTTATCGAAATTCATAAACTAGAAATGTTTTGTCGTGTCAATGCTATTTATTTATAAACTAGTTTTGCTAATAACAACAATCTCCTATTAAAACTGCTGGCTTAAATTCTGTCGTGTAAACACTACCTAAGTGCCCCTCTCGGTACTGCTGACAGATTGAGTTCATAACTGGAGAAAGAACATCATATCATGACAATATAGAGAGGTTATTACACAGGTAGTTGTGTAATACGGCTGGATATTTTTACGAGTTGTGCCAAATACAAACAGACGAGTAAAAATATCCAGCCGTATTACACAACTACCTGTGTAATAAATTGTTTATTATAGGACCAAAAAATTAACAAAAACAGACGTCTAATTTGCGAGCGGACATAAATACACTGTACTTATGTTTGAGCGTGTGCGCAAAATTGACGTACATGTACGTGTATGTGAAAACCCGGTTTGTAAACCGTGTAATACGCTCGCATATTTGCACTCGTTTTGGCTTTCAAGATTTGCATGCGCACTCGGAAAATCGTGCGTCGTATCAATATCAAAGTATGTTATTATATAGATGCGAGTTTTACTAGAAAGACGTCACAGGGACCTGCTTTCCATATATTTTCACTAGTGAATATATCAATCATTTAGCACTTTTGTGGAGCAATTGTATTGAGAAATGGCAGTGTCTCTATATATATAATAGAAAGAACATTACATGGTGGCTTAAAGATATAATAAATAAATAATAATGAATTTTATGAATTTTATCTTCGCTGTATGAACTCTTTCGTAAAATATCGTTTTCAACACTCCAAGTTAATATTCATATATTCGCGCCACCGTGTAATATCCTCTATATGCAAATGATAAAATTGATATCTCCACTCTATTAACTCATTTGTGATATCCTATCTTAACTCATATTTCTAATAGAAAGTGATTTCGTGTATTTATTATTTTGAATTAACACCATGCTCCCTAGCTTGCGTGACCTCGCACGAAACAAAGCATTCGTTGATTTCATAGAGACACCTGCCAATAGTATCAAACAACAGGAGTCAAACATTTCAGCTTTTCATATTCGAAGACTAGTAGAGGAGGTTCATATTTGTAAGTAACGTAAACAAGCTAATTTCGCGGGGAAAAATGGCTTTCCGTCATCGTGATTTGAGTTTCATCGAAATAAATAATACATAAGATTGTAGTTCTGAAGTGTTTTAATGTGTAGAATTGACTTAGACTTCCGTTAGGAAACATATTATGAGAGTTGGGAAATGTTATTCAGTTCAATAAAAAAACGCTCAACAATTTTGGCGGGAAAAATACCCGAGATCATAGCTACTTTGAGCGCGTCTCACAGAGCTGCAATTTAACGGCTCAAATTGGAGTTTGCTGATTTTGAGACAGAATATGTCAGGCTTACAATATATCATCAAATGATTTGGATAAACAGCCGCACCTCTGAGAAAAGACGTTCCGAAATTGCCTCAAAATTAGCATACGATATTTTGGCGCGTGCAAGGTAATTCCGAAATTCGATGAAAAATTCGCGTTTAATTAAAGTCAGGATATTTCCTTTGAAGAACATAATATAGACGACAAACAACATTAACGATAAATATGGGTACTCAGAAATGTTGCGAAATGTATTTTAGCGAACGTCAAACTTGCCATATATTTATCGTGACGTCAGGGCCGGCGAAGGCCAAAACAAGGGGGGGTGGTCTAACTTTGGAACGAAAGACCGGAGAAATCTCTAAATACCTCCATTCTTAATCATTTCGGATGGACATTAAATGCTATAAGTTTGAGGTCAATCGGCCGACCCCCATCTTTCAACTTTGCCTGGTTTTCTCAGACAATCACTCTTAAATGCAGAAATATCCGAGTGTTTTTGACGCGAGTTAAAAAAATTACAAAATGCACTAACAATTATGTTGGAGTCACCTTAAGCCAATCTACCAAAGGCTTAGTAGCAATGACCTGAATAAATGTCAGCATGAAAAAAAAACAGAACCAAAATGAATCATTTAATGGAATGATATGGTAGTGCATTCCCAAGGAAGTTTATGTTCGAAAGGATTCACTAGAATTGCACTGTATGATGCTATGTCTCATTTTAATGAGGATACTTCTGTTTAACCTTGTATAAAGCATTGCAAATTCCAAATGAGAAGTACACTGAGGATGGATGCAGAGTTTTGCACCTGGATTAGGTTCAGGGTGCTGAATATAAAGACAGTGACAATACTAAAAAGAGAAGAAAGAAGCTGGGGGGAATGAAAAAGAAGAACAAGGGGATTACTTATACTGAAGGAGCATTTTAGTGAACAATATATGTTTTCAAGTTGTTTATGTTGTTAATAACTAGATTACTTAGCTGGTATACAACGTATATACATTTTCTTTGTCTTCTTTAGATGAATTAAATGGACACATTCTTGTAAAGATACATGTCAAGCTCCCCAAGTGTGAACCAATAATTCACTTTCTTGAGGTAGGTACAACCTCTTGTTCTGAGTGAGTCAACATCTTCATCATGCTCCAAAACAAAATGTTTAAATCTCCAGAAATAAACTAATAATTCATTCTTTAAACTTCCATTTGCTTCTGATGCACTGACTGTAGAGGTTGCACGACACTCATCAAATCAATATTAATTTGTCACATTCTAATCTTGAAAAGATTCATGTTAAGTTCCCCAAGTGTGTACCAATAATTTACTTTCTTGAGGTACGGACTACCAAGACTTTTCATTTAGAAGCTCTTGTTCGGTCAACATCATCATGTTCCAAAAGAAATTATGTAGATCATCAGTAATAAACCAATTCATTCTTTCAATTTCCATTTGTTTCTGATGCACATTAAGTCTGACTATAGAGGTTGCATGACACTCATCAAATCATTATAGATCGAGTAAGAGTTAGCAGATGTAAAACTTTCTGACCCATTTTAAAGATCAGAGCTCAGTAACCTGGCCTATCTACTAGCTCTTGTATCACATATGTCACATTACTGTGCACAACAGGAATCCCAAAATAGATGAAAGGGTATAATGTTAATTATACCAATAATTCTTCATTTCTATCATAGGAGACAAGCATGGATGTGTTAGAATTTTGCAAGAAAATCAAACTACGAGAATGGCCTTGGATGCTTTGTTTTCAAGAGGAAAATGAGTCCTATAGACAATTTTTTATTGTTGTAGACAACAAGATCTTACTTGAAATGAAAGGAGTTGATAGTAATGCTTAGCTAGTTTTACTACAGGGGTTAGGATAGGCACGCGCCTTGCGCCATTTGCGCTAAAAAATCGTAAATGGCCCGTAAAAAATTATGGTACGCGCCCAACATATAGGGCTTCTGAAAACATAATTTGTAAAAAAGGAACACAATGGGAATAAAATGAAAGAATCAATTTGATAAAATATCACTTAAAGCTTTAAAATGTGCATATAGACGTCATTTTCAGGTGGATTAGAGTGGTTTTCCTTTCAAAACACGATACAAATCGTCTTTGACCCGATGTCCAAGGCGTTCCTTGTATTATCGAGCATTGGGAGTTGGCACTAGTTTCGTTCTTACATCGTTTCCTATTGGTACAGAATTGGCCAATCAAAATCGTTGATACATACAATGTAGTCTTACATGAAGTACCGCCCCAGAGTTTAACAATATGGCGGCTCTCAGCAACTCTACACGCCATGTAAGTGTTTTGGTCCACTAAACTCCAGATATGCCCCCGAAAAGAATTAAATTGGCCATTGACTCATCCCAAAAAAGGCTTTCATTTTTTCAGAACTCAAACGAAAAACATGTCAATGATAATCAGGGCGATCTTGCCGACTCAACGATTTCAAATGAGAAACGCACAGAAAACGAGAGAAAGTTTCAACCAAGTTGGTTAAAATTGTGGGAGTGGCTAGAATTCAGAGATGGCAAAATGTTTTGCAAGGTTTGTCTTAAAAACGGTAAAAAGAATTCTCTGACTACTGGTTGTGTAACTTTTAAAACTAGCACCATGATGAGACACGAACAGTTTGCAGACCACAAATCTGCCATACAGGCCGTAGAGTTGAAGGATAATTTCGATGCAGCATTTGCTAAAGCAAATAGCCAAGAGGACGAAGCTGTTATCAAAGCACTGAAAGTGGTATACTGGTTGGCCTCTGAAAACTTACCTATGTCCAAATACGAAAGCTTAATGCAGCTATTAAAAGAGCTAGAGGTGCCAAAAATCGAATGTTTGAAGGTGAACAACAGAATAGATTATGAAAGCTATTACACAGCAAACGAGCTGCTCTCTGCTATTAGCTCACAGATTGACGAAGAACTAGACAAAAAGATAGAGAAGTCCCCAGTTGTTACTGTGCTTGCAGATGAAAGTACAGATATTTCGAACACTAAAAGAATGACAATACATGCCAGGATTGTAGATCCTACTACATCTGTCCCTGAGACGATCTACTTGCGTGATGTTGAGTATGATGATGGTACTGGAGAAGGACTCACCAACACAATCATGCATGAAATGGGAGAAAGAAATATTTCATCCACGAAACTTCTTGGCTTTGGATCAGATGGAGCTGCAGTGATGAGTGGTAGCAACAAAGGAGTGAAAGGCAGGCCCCTGGAGCGAAATGGCCATCTGGTACACGTCCACTGTATGGCTCACAGGCTTGCTCTGTGCACCAGCCAAGCAGCTAACAATATACCTAAGCTGAAGAAGTACCAAGAGTGGTTAACCTCATTGTTCTATTATCTCAAAGGTTCGGCATCAAGAGAAAAAGAGCTTCATGTCGTGCAGGAAATACTTGACCACCCGAAACTGAAATACAAAGAGATCCATGCAGTGAGATGGCTTTCTTGCTACGAAGCTGTAGATGCAGTGTACCGCACTTTAGACCCCTTGATCACATACTTCCACGGAAGACGAGCAGAGAAGGACCCCAAGTCGAAAGGACTGCTAAAGTATATAGCTTCAAATGAGTTTATCTATACGACATACCTCATGATGGATGTCTTGCCTATTGTGTCCCGTCTTTGTCTGCAGTTCCAGGCTCGAGATCTTGATGTGGCAAAGGCAAAGGTACACATTACAGTCTCAGTTGTCTGCACTCATTATTGCATTTTGAAATATTCTAGCTCATTTATGTCTTCCATTTGCTTTTTCAGGTATCTCTTGACCATTGCTTGGCTGACCTGAATGCATATCGCAATGGAAAGCAGATGTTCAAGACACACATAGAAGAGTATGGGAAAGATATATCCACAGTAGACAACCACTTGGAGTTCAAGGGGCATATTGTTGCCTCCAAGTTGACAGACACATCAGCCATTGTTTTAAAGAATGAATTCCTTGACCACCTAATAGTGAATATTCAGGATAGGTAGGTAATTATTACTGACACATAATTTGTGCTGCAAGATGGACTGGAAATTCTACTATTAAAATAAACAACCAATTTTTGTTATCTTCATTTCAGGTTCCCCCAGAGAAGTCTCCTAAATAACTTCTATGTGCTTGGCATGAGGACGATCAATTTTGATAAAGATCCTGACACCTTTGGAAACAAAGAAATAGAGGAACTACTTCAGCACTTTGGAGAAGAGAAGGTGAAATCAAATTAAACTTGATTTGGATATATGTAACATGGGCAGGATAACCTTAAATGTGTTATATTGTTGGTTTATTCATTTAAATGTATTTTATTTATGTACTATTTGTATTAGATCCATAAGGGGAACGTTTCCCCCGCAGTGATGCCCAAGCGTGCAGTAAGAACTGAATGGTTAAGAGCGAAGTGTATCGTCAGGTCCCTTAAGTATCCAGTTGACCAGATGCAGGCCCTTTGGCAGCTTCTGGCTGTGCATCATGGGAAAGAGCTTCCAAACCTGATCAAGCTTGCACAGATATGTCTGACACTGCCACTCCATACAGCAGACTGTGAAAGGACATTCTCGCAACAGAACCTGATTCTGACAAAGCTTAGAAGCCGATTGGCCCCTGAGATCAGCGACAAACTCCTGAGAGTTAGGATACATGGGAAGGGCCTCCAAGAGCATGACTTCCAGAGATCCCTTGAGATATGGCACCTGAAGAAACGTCGAATACGAACCCATCTGCTATAGTTTAGGATACTCTGATCTGCTGTAGATAAAATATGAGCCCGAGGCTTGTTCAGTTTTGATACAATACTCACTGTACTTTTTCATATATATACTTGCTCTTGACTACAGTGTACATTGTGTATGTTATATTCAGTACTTTTAAAATCGATGATAAACGTTTATTACATATTATATTATATTATTATTATATTATATTCAGTACTTGACGTGTTAGTACAACACTTTTGAAGTAATGGTCTGAATTTACCTTCATGCCTTGTTACATGTGTATGTAAGCTTAACATAATGTAATAAATTTGGGTTTCGAAAGTTTTTTTTAAATTACTGTAATATTTTGTAGTGGTTTATGAAGCGTGGCGACTCAGAGGCCCAATTGGCCCCAAGTTTGAAAAAATGGCCCTTAACTTTCTAAATTTTAGGGCCATTGGCACTTGGCTGTTTTTGTCTATCCTAACCTCTGTTACTACATCACTACTAACACTCTTAGAAGTTTATTATAGACCCTATGCATAAATGGTAGAATCGTAAAATCTCATTCACTCTGTTATTGGGAATATGTTACAGCAATATCTGAAAATCTCTTTGAAGAGAGTGTTATCAAAAATGAACACACCAAATTTTAGGGCTGTACTACGAAATTTTGAAAAGATATAGTGACTTGAAATTACAAAGATTTGTGCTAGAAACCGGACTTTGGCCCTAAATGCCTCGTTTCCATGTATTTTGCACCTTTCAAACGCTTACTACTTTATGATAGTTTCATTTTTATTAATGCACTTTTGGGGTAATTACTAAACTGTGGATGATCTTTCAATCTATTATTTTACCTTTACTTAAGAGGGAATGTCCACTCATACCGAGCAAAAGGTGGCACATGACGAAAAATTAAAACTCTTCATATTTTGTCCAAAAATACCCTATTATACCCTATTATAGAAACGTGGTGGGATTTGTTTGTGAAAATATTTATTTAAACGCCAAAAAAATATAAAAATCCGTGACGTACCTTGAAAACACACGGAAAAATCGCGAGTCATACCTCCTCGTAAACTTCGCTATTTCTGCTTCGCATCAGACTAAAGTCCTATTTTGACCTTGCAAAGTCGTAGTCGAAGTGTTTATGAGTATTTTGAATCCAATTATAAACCTGTGGCTTAATTGTAAAGGTCACGGCGAGTCGCTGAATGTCACTAAATTTCGCCTCCTCAAAATTATTGTTTTGGAGCAGTTTTTCAAAATAAAGTTTCCCCTTTCGGTATAATTATATTTTACTTGAAATTTAGATTTTTTGAAAGAAGAAATGCTACTGTAAAAGGGGGTATGAAAATCTTCTTGGGGCTTTTTATCAGCGTTGAAAAATAAATATCTTAAAATGACACTAATCCCAACATTTAGCTGTCAACAGCTACTCACAGTCGGCACATACTTTGTACCAAATGACCGAAGCTCGGCGATTTCTTCTATTTTCTTTGGTAAATTGAGTTCTAAACAACAGTTGTAACGTCGTATTTAGGTGACCTGAATTATCAGGGTCCATAAATGTCATAAATATATCAGTGAGTCTAACCTTATTGTTGACGTGCGTGTCAACAAGATCAGTTAACTTAGATTACCTAAGTAATCAACTTGCAATGATCGAAAACGACTCATGAATATAATTATTTTGCATTTGAGCTTTTTAAGCGTGTAAAAGATAATGTAAAAAGACATCGACATTTTGTGTATATCAGTCTTGGGTTGAGAAAGCTAATTTATGCAAATAGTGCCGGAGAATTAAATATGATTGGCAGATATTATTTTCTTCAAAAACAAACTTCTGTAGGTTCAATTCCATAATTTTCTCAAGAAAAAGGACTAGAGTTCTTCATAGTTTTGATAGTGGATCAGCGCTTTACCGTGGTATAGTAAATGGAACTGGTCATTTGTTCCTTTCAAAAGCTGGTTGGAGGCGTCAATAATGCGCCTCCGAGAAAGACGTTTCGGAACACACTCGCAGTGTTGCAATCAATGGCTCAGAAGTCGAGTTCATTTTAGCACGCGCTTCAGTATTCACATTCCCGCGTGATATTTCGACGTGGAGCAACTGTCCTAGCCTCCCCCGCAGACGCTTTTTAGGTGTTCTTTCCGTCCTCCAAAGAGTCTGCGGTGAAGGCTACATCTGTCCAGCTTGTCGTTCCTCTTTGGGATTTGGCTACGTCCACCTCTCTGTAGCAGCCTATATTTGTAATATTGTGTAGAGGTGGCCATTGTGTAGAGGTGGGCGTTTTGTAGAGGTGGCCGTTGTGCACTGTTGGACACGTGGCCGTTGTGCACTGTTGGACATGTGGCCGTAGCACAGAGGTGGCCGTTGTGTAGAGGAG
Organism: Actinostola sp. cb2023; assembly: GCA_033675265.1. NCBI lineage: Eukaryota > Metazoa > Cnidaria > Anthozoa > Actiniaria > Actinostolidae > Actinostola > Actinostola sp. cb2023. The sequence goes on along the minus strand of JAUJYZ010000316.1, from coordinate 146,243 downwards.
CAGGTCTATGTGCAGAAGTCGGGCGAGTCAGACAGGAGGCCGTTGTGTAGATGTGGCCATTGTGTAGAGGTGGTGGTTGTGTAGAGATGGTTGTTGTGCAGAAGTGGGTGGTTGTGCACTGATGGACGGGTTGTGTAGAAGTGACCATTGTGTAGAGGTGGCGGTTGTTTAGAGATGGCGTTCTACAGAAGTCGGTCGTTATGTAAAGGTGGCCGTTGTGTAGAGGTGGCTGTTGTGTAGAGGTGGGCATTGTGCAGAAGTGGGCGTTGTGCAGAGGTGGCCGTTGTGCAGAAGTGGCCGTTGTGCAGAGGTGGCGGTTGTGTAGAGATGGCGGTTGTGTAGAGATGGTCCCTTGTGCAGAAATGGGCATTGTGCAGAAGTGGGCGTAGTGGACGGATGGCCGTAGTACAGAGGTGGCCGTTGTGTAGAGGTGGTCTATTGGCAGAACTGGGCCTGGACTTGTGCAGAAGTGGGCGTTGTCTAGAGGTGGCTGTTGTGCACTGCTGGAAGGGTGACCGTTGCGCAGAGGTGGCCATTGTGTAGAGGTGGCCCATGTGTAGATGTGGCGAAGTGGTCGTTGTTATAGAGGTGGCCGTTGTGCAGAGTCAGACGGGAGGCCGATGTGCAGAGATAGGCTCAGGTGGCCGTTGTGTAGAGATGGTCGTTGTGTAGAAAAGGTCGTTGTGTAGAAGTGGGCGTTGTGCACTGGTGGACGGGTGGCCGTTGTGCAGAGGTGGCCGTTGTGCACTGGTGGACGGGTGGTCGTTGTGTAGAGGTGGCCGTTGTGCAGAGGTGGCCGTTGTGCACTGGTGGACGGGTGGCCGTTGTGCAGAGGTGGCCGTTGTGCACTGGTGGACGGGTGGTCGTTGTGTAGAGGTGGCCGTTGTACAGAAGTTGGCGTTATTGTGCAGATGTGGCCGTTGTGTGGAGGTGGGCTCAGGTGGCCGTTGTATAGACCTGGCCCATGTGTAGAGGTGGCGGTAATTGTGTAGAGATGGTCGTTGTGCAGAAATGGGCGTTGTGCACTGGTGGACGGGTGGTCGTTGTGCAGAAGTGGGCGTTGTGCACTGGTGGACGGGTGGTCGTTGTGTAGAGGTGGTCGTTGTGCGGAAGTGGGCGTTGTGCAGAGGTGGGCGTTGTGTAGAGGTGGCCGTTGTGTAGAGGTGGCCGTTGTGTAGAGGTGGCCGTTGTGTAGAGGTGACTGTTGTGTAGAGGTGGCCGTTGTGTAGAGGTGGCCGTTGTGTGGAGGTGGCGGTTGTGTAGAGATGGTCGTTCTGCAGAAGTCGGTCGTTGTATAGAGGTGGCCGTTGTGCAGAGTCAGACGAGAGGCCGATGTGCAGAGATGGGCTCAGGTGGCCGTTGTGTAGAGATGGTCGTTGTGTAGAAAAGGTCGTTGTGTAGAAGTGGGCGTTGTGCACTGGTGGACGGGTGGCCGTTGTGCAGAGGTGGGCGTTGTGCAGAAGTTGGCGTTATTGTGCAGAGGTGGCCGTTGTGTAGAGGTGGGCTCAGGTGGTCGTTGTATAGACCTGGCCCATGTGTAGAGGTGGCGGTAATTGTGTAGAGATGGTCGTTGTGCAGAAGTGGGCGTTGTGCACTGGTGGACGGGTGGTCGTTGTGTAGAGGTGGTCGTTGTGCGGAAGTGGGCGTTGTGCAGAGGTGGGCGTTGTGTAGAAATGGCCGTTGTGTGGAGGTGGCCGTTGTGTAGAGGTGGCTGTTGTGTAGAGGTGGCCGTTGTGTAGAGGTGGCCGTTGTGTGGAGGTGGCCGTTGTGTGGAGGTGGGCGTTATGTAGAGGTGGCCGTTGTGTAGAGGTGGCCGTTGTGTGGAGGTGGCCGTTGTGTAGAGGTGGCTGTTATGCAGAGATGGCCGTTGTGCAGAGGTACGTGGCCATTGTGCAAAAGTGGACGTGTAGAGGTGGCCATATTGTACAGAGGTGGACGTTGTGCAGAGGTGACCGTTGTAGACAGGTTTCAATAACACTGATGAAATGTAGGCCGTTACAGAGAGTTGGACCTTAACAGAGGTTGAACAGCATACCAGAGGTGGTATACTTTAGACTTATCAAGGCAATGTTCTCAGTGAGCTCTACTTCTGAGTCATTGATTGCAACACTGCGACCAGCTTTTGAAAGGAACAAATAACCAGTTCCATTTACTATACCACGGTAAAGCGCTGATCCACTATCAAAACTATGAAGAACTCTAGTCCTTTTCCTTGAGAAAATTATGGAATTGAACCTACAGAAGTTTGTTTTTGTAGAGATATTATCTGCCAATCATATTTAATTCTCCCGGCACTATTTGCATAAATTAGCTTTCTCAACCCAAGACTGATATACACAAAATGTCGATGTCTTGTTACACATTACTTCAAGGGGATCACAACCAACACTTAAAAGGCTCAATTGCAAAATAATTATATTCATGAGTCGTTTTCGATCATTGCAAGTTGATTACTTAGGTAATCTAAGTTAACTGATCTTGTTGACACGCACGTCAACAATAAGGTTAGACTCACTGATATATTTATGACATTTATGGACCCTGATAATTCAGGTCACCTAAATACGACGTTACAACTGTTGTTTAGAACTCAATTTACCAAAGAAAATAGAAGAAATCGCCGAGCTTCGGTCATTTGGTACAAAGTATGTGCCGACTGTGAGTAGCTGTTGACAGCTAAATGTTGGGATTAGTGTCATTTTAAGATATTTATTTTTCAACGCTGATAAAAAGCCCCAAGAAGATTTTCATACCCCCTTTTACAGTAGCATTTCTTCTTTCAAAAAATCTAAATTTCAAGTAAAATATAATTATACCGAAAGGGGAAACTTTATTTTGAAAAACTGCTCCAAAACAATAATTTTGAGGAGGCGAAATTTAGTGACATTCAGCGACTCGCCGTGACCTTTACAATTAAGCCACAGGTTTATAATTGGATTCAAAATACTCATAAACACTTCGACTACGACTTTGCAAGGTCAAAATAGGACTTTAGTCTGATGCGAAGCAGAAATAGCGAAGTTTACGAGGAGGTATGACTCGCGATTTTTCCGTGTGTTTTCAAGATACGCGGGGTCGTCACGGATTTTTATATTTTTTTGGCGCTTAAATAAATATTTTCACAAACAAATCCCACCACGTTTCTAAGACTATAATAGGGTATTTTTGGACAAAATATGAAGAGTTTTAATTTTTCGTCATGTGCCATATATTTCCGATTTTGCTCGGTATGAGTGGACATTCCCTCTCAATTCGTTATTCTTTCAGTTTTTGGAAATTTATGCAAATTCAAGAAATCGAGTATTGCATAGGCTGTATGCATTCAATATCGAATACAAGGCCAGTCAGAAGCTCCTTTTCACGTTTTCGTAGGAATTTATCAGCCATTGAGAATGAGAAATCACCCAGCCCTTTCTCAGAGAAATCTCTTAACTCAGAAGTTCCCTCAAAGACCTAACGCTTTGCTAAAGCATTATAATGGTTTGACTTGAAGACCTACAGTTGTATAATCGGCTAGCGCTTTGCTTATAAGGCGTTACAATAGCTTGGCTTGAAGACCTATTTTAAATACCGGTTGCTAAAGGGTTATTGTCTTATTGATCTTAAAAGCGTGTGTTCGTTGGTCATTTAGAAGTAAAGCTTGACAGTCACACTAAATAAAGAAACTTCAGTTAGGGGCCGAAGTGTTTGTAGATCTTTGCAATTCATGCCGCGATTTTGTGATGTTTTGCTAAAAGAAAATGGCACAACTCGAGTATAAACCACAACAGAAACCAATACAACCATCTGTCACTTCTTTTCAAAATTGCCGGTGGTGAACGAATGCACTCACCTGAAGAAGTTAGCGTGCGTGCTTCTATACCATGACGTGATTGGTTTTAGTCGGGATGCCTGTGGTCATTCTCCGAGACGTCCAGCTAATTTGCATATATCATATTCATAGATCATATTTCCATGAAAACAAACTTTAATCTTTAGCTTTACCGTAAACAGTAAAATCGCAATAGGAAAAAGTAAGGTTGCACAGTCATTTCACATTAGCGCTATGGATCACGAAGAGCAAGATATCAACAACGACATTTTTGAGAAGCTTAAGTCATTTCTAAGGGTGCGTTCGATGGACCTTATTCCAGAATAGGAATACACAAAAGAACATCCCTAAATCGCTGTCACGCAGCTACTGCCCACTGTAAAATGAAACAATTCCTTGTTGTATCATAATAAAGTTACAAGGAACAGCTCGGCATTTTAAATGTGCTGAAATATAAGCATCCAAGTGTTTATTCCGTGTATTCCTATTCTGGAATAGGGTCAATCGAACGCACCCTAAGCAATGGATGCGGATGCTGTGATGTCCGAAGGGAAAGTCTTGTTCTTTTCAGTTTTCAGAAGAAACAATTACGTTCAACTTAAATAATGTTCTGGAACTGTCTAGCGCAGAGCTGGATCTGGTGATACTAGCCAACATTCAGGCTTCGAAACAAACCAATGTCATTGGAGAAAAGAGATCTCTAAGCCATTATAAGTTCATGTTCAAGTCCAAGACTATCTGCAAAGAGATGTTTTACACACTTATGGAATTAGCTACTCAAGATTCCAGCGGCTAAACGAACATTACGAGTCAAACGGAATATGTCCCAGACAACACGGCAACAGCAAGAGGCGACTAGTGCACTCACTTTCACAATCCACTGTAGAGGACTTACAAAATAGGAAATAATCTCCAGCATATTTAGAATCTGCATTTATTCAGCTTTAAGAAAATGTATACTTTTATACATGTTGGACGAGTGGTTAGCGCGCTACGCGGCTTTCAGTGAAGTGGCCACGAAGGTCCCCTGGAACCTTAAGGATAAGTCCACATGCCCACGTGCCTTTCCATGACAACAGTCTCTTTTCTTGACAACAGTTATTCCAATTTTTAAAAGACCTGGAAATGGTGCTCGTAGAATTCAATTTTACTTGTTAATAAGATTCATGAAAAAAATTATCGATTCTGATTGGCTAAGAGCAGTGCAGTTGAAAGTGCAAATTACTTTTTTTCATGAATATTATTAGTTGGTAATCATACGATTTCTCGTTCAATTTGCAATAATTTGCACTCGTGTGATTTTCAAAGAGCTCAAATTGCACTCACCCTGCGGGCTGGTTTTGACTCGGAAAAACATAAACGATGCTTCCTTTGTTTTTCTTGCATTTTTTTGTGCTGACAAATGGTCATTAGCCACATTGTATTTTCATGAAAAGCGGCTAAACAGGTCTTACACATACTGAATATGAAGATTAGTAAATTGGCCAATTGACCCATGAACCAGTTTCTGTAGAATGAACCCTGCGAACTATGCCGAACAAAATGCCATCACACTATGACATTCAGTTACTCTCTTCTTGTGATAGCAAGACACACGTTTGGAAGGCATACACAACCATGTGTGAAGAGTCAAGCAAGAAAGCTGTGTGTTACACAAAGTTTATTGAACTCTGGGGACAGTTTCATCCGAATGTTGTAGTCGCCAAACCAAGGACAGACTTATGCATGACTTGTCAGCAGAACACCTGCAAATTACAATGTGCAATCAATCTCTCAGATGCCGAGAAGTCTGAGTGTGTTCGAGCACAGCAAGCACACCTAGACTGTGCTCAGGGACAGCGTGACTGCTACCGTGATGCGTGTAAGAAGGCATCGGAGGAGTTGGGTCAATCACAAGATGTGTCGGGCGTACGAAATGCGTGTTCGTGGAAGGCCACCATGCATTACTCATTCGACTATGCCCAGCAGGTCCACATTCCTAGTAACCCGATGCAGCCTGGCCCAATACACTTCAAAGCTCCAAGGAAATGTGGTATATTTGGAGTAATGTGCAAAGCCATCCCACAACTGGTGAACTTTCTTATCGATGAGGTTGTCGCAACAGGGAAGGGAGCGAATGCTACCATGAGCTACCTTCATTACTATTTTGAAAAACATGGACAAGGAGAAACAGATGTGCATCTACATGCCGATAATTGTGCGGGACAGAACAAGAACAATTATTTTATTTGGTATTTAGCTTGGCGAATTCTGGCGGAATTACATCACACTATTTTGTATTCTTTTCTTATTACTGGATACACTAAGTTTGGCCCTGATCGTTGCTTCGGAATAATTAAGAAGGCTTATAAAGTGACTTGTGGACTCGTCAAGTAGTGTAGGAGTTAACAAAGCCCAGTTAGTAGGCACACATGATGGGCGAGTAATTGTACCTGTGTATGATTGGGCAGAATTGTTGGAGCCTTATTTTCGAAAGATTCCTAACATTAAGAAATTTCACCACTTTAGGTTTTCATGTGATCGACCAGGCATGGTATTCTGTAAGGAGCTCTTTTCATCAGAAGAACAGGAATTGATGTTATTGAAAGACCATTCAGTCCTCCCACCGAGACTCCTTCCAGCGCAGGCTGTATCTCCCGAGGATCTGTCAGATGAGCGCACAAGGTATCTCTTTCGGGAAATTAGGCAATTCTGTAGGCCAGGCACTGAGGACTTAGTAGCGCCACCACTGTAGAGTGTATTGTATGTTTCACAAATTGAAATAGAGATTAATTAAATAACTTATGTAATTAGTTCAAACAATTTTAATGACTGATGAAATTTGTAAATAAAATGAAAACATTCTACATAATATATGTTTTATGAGCTGTGTTTTATAGTAATTCATCATTATCATGATTTACAATGCAGCCGGTCTATAAATGTTATTTTATAACATCCCGGTCCGAACGTAGCAACAAAGGAACTATGGTATTTTAATACTGTTGCGTCGTGCGCGCTTGTGATTGTGAGCCGTTTTCACTCGCTCGCGCTTTTGTAAAATTACCATAGTAACAATAAAATACGTATTGTAAACAAACACTTTTTACCCTGATGATGGCCACAATGGCCGTTAATTCGTATTTATAATTATGGATCAAACAAACATCATGAAAGCTTCAGATGTATACTTTCTTTTTGATTAGAGCTTAGAATTATAAATGAAATGTCAGAGGACAAAGGGAAAAAAACTTTTAAGTCAGTGAAACTTGTCACACATCACTTGAACGTAACTTGTCAAAGCTCATTTTATGACTCCTTTATGAATATTTGACGACAGCTAGAAAACTTGCTCTAAAAGCTAAAAGGTCTTTTTCCTTTTAATAACTCTTATGTGCAGTTCTTGAACTGGTAATATTGGTATTGAAAAACCTGTATGAACGGATCTTTAGTCCCCGACCGTGTCTCTCGTCAATCAAGGTTAATGGAAGAGGTGAGAGATTTCTGACAGCTACGGTCCGCTATGTTCAGTTATAATTATGTCCAGCTGAAGTGGCCTGGGACCGAGTGTGTGTGTCTGGACAAGCGCTGTCATGTAGCTAGAGTACGTGTCGAACTACAATAAAAGGTTACTACATTGGCGACGAGTTAATTTAGTTAGTTTCTCCAGATTCGAGTAGAATGGCTACTTATGGTACGGTAGGTGAGTTCAAGGAGTCGGAAGAAACATGGACCCAATACGTGGAGCATTTAGAGCAATTTTTTGTAGCCAACGACGTGGAAACCGAAACGAAGCAACGAGCGATTCTCCTTAGTGTTTGTGGAGCCAAAACGTATGCCCTAATACGAGACCTACTACAACCAAATAAACCAGCAGAAGCGAGTTTTAAAAAGATCATAGAAGAGCTGGGAAAGCACTATTCACCGAAGCCAAGCGAGATTATAGAATGATTCAAATTTCATAACAGAAGTCAGGGAGAGAGAGACGGTTGCTGTGTTTGTCGCGGGACTACGAAAACTTACCGAACATTGCAATTTTGCAGATTCAAGGGAAGATATGCTGCGAGACCGTTTAGTATGCGGAATACGAGACGAGAAAATCCAAAGAGGACTGTTGGCGGAGCCAGGGTTGACATTTAAAAGAGCAGGAGAGCTTGCTTTAGCATTTGAATCAGCCACCAAATACGTGGTTGAAATGAACAAGCTACCCGAGATGCCCAACAATCTTCATGGAGTAGTCTCCATAAATCAAGCCAGCCAAGCATACGTATGCTATCGTTGTGGGGGGAAGCACGAAGCTTCCTCATGTAGATTTAAAGAAACCAGATGTTTCAAGTGTGATCGGAAAGGACACTTGGCAAAAATGTGCAAGGACAGGTCGAACGGAAGCCAAGGCAAGGACAACAACAAGGCTGACAAGGAGAGCAGCAAAGCGACGAATCAACTCCACAAACCAAGTGACGGAGATGTTTATACCATGTACCATGTGAATGGAGAGAAGGTAAAAGCTTATGAACTAGACATTGAACTTTGTGGAGAACCAGTCAAAATGGAAATTGACAAGGGTGCGACAAGGACCATAATTAATGAAGTGACATTCAACAAGTTACGCGACAAGTTGAAGCCCCTCCAAACAACAACGGCAGTGTTAACCACATATACAGGAGAGAAAATACCAATTAAAGGAATGGCGCTCGTTCCCATTAAGTATGAGGGACAACTTCATGAATTGCCAGCCATGGTGGTTGAGAGCAAAGGCCCAAATTTGCTTGGAAGAGATTGGCTTAAAAACATTAAGATTAAATGGAACACTGTTTTTAAAGTCATCGACAGTAACACCCGTCTAACCCAAGTGCTGAATATCCACCAGGACGTTTTTGGAGAGGGTCTAGGCACTCTTAATGGTCCCAAAGCCAAGATTTATGTTGAACCAAACACAGAGCCCAAGTACATGAAAGCACATTCAGTGCCATACTCCCTCAAAACCAAGGTTGAACAGGAGTTAGAGCGACTGCAAGGCGAAGGCATAATATCTCCAGTCGAATTCAGTGAATGGGCCGCACCCATTGTTCCTGTCGTCAATTCCAATGGATTGGTACGTATATGTGGAGACTATAAATGCACCGTTAATCAGGCATCTAAATTGGATAATTATCCAATCCCCAAGACAGAGGACTTACTTGCAACACTAGATGGAGGGAACAAGTTCACTAAGCTCGATATGTCACAGGCATATCAATTGCCACTGGAAGAGGATTCTAAGAAATATACAACCATCAATACACACAATGGACTCTATACGTACAATAGACTACCCTTTGGGGTGTCTTCGGCAACCGGAATATTTCAGCGTACAATGGATAATTTGTTGCAAGGGATACCTCATGTGGTGGTGCGCATCGACGACATATTGGTGAGTGGTAAGGACGATGTGGAGCACTTGGCCAATCTGAATGCAGTGCTGGATAAACTGTCTACGGCAGGGCTAAAGTTACGAAAGGAGAAGTGCTCCTTCATGCAGCCAGAAGTTACATATTGTGGATATGTAATCAATGGACAGGGTATCAAACCGGTCTTAGACAAGGTTAAAGCCATTAAGGGCATTCCTGAGCCTAAGGATGTGAGCCAACTGCGAGCGTTCCTTGGAATGTTGAATTACTACCATAAATTCTTACCAGACATTGCCACAGTTGTGGAGCCACTACATGCACTTCTTAGACAAGGAGTACAGTGGGAATGGAAAAAGGAACAACGAGCAGCATTTCAACTAGCAAAGGAACTTCTACAATCAGCCCAACTACTAGTGCACTTTGACCCAGAGAAAGAGCTTATCCTTGCAAGTGATGCCTCCAATTATGGAGTGGGCGCTGTTCTATCACACCGCATGGAAGATGGGAGTGAATGACCCATTGGGTACGTATCTAGATCTCTCAATGCCGCAGAGAGGAACTATTCAACGCTGGAGAAGGAGACACTGGCAATTATATATGGTGTTAAGAAATTTCATCAGTTCCTTTACGGACACACCTTTATAATTAAGACTGATCACAAGCCCTTAGAAGGGTTGGTAAATGAAAAGAAAGGAATCCCTTATCAAGCGGCACTAAGAATCCAACGATGGGCCCTCACCTTGGCAGCATATGAGTACAAGATTGCATACAAGTCAGGCTCAACCAATGGAAACGCTGATGCCTTGAGCAGACTCCCATTGCCCACTATGCCAGAGGCGGTGCCACTACCAGGTGAGACTATCTTATTAATGGAACACTTAGATGAGACACCTGTGTGTAGCAGTCAGATTAGAGATTGGAGCACAAGGGACCCAATCATTTCACTCACGCATGAAGGCTTTTGCGCGCAGCTACATTTGGTGGCCGGGGATGGACCACGGCATTGAGCAGGAGGTTAAGACCTGTGAGACATGTCAGCAGCATCAGGTAGCCCCAGCGGAGGCCCCCCTGCACCCCTGGGAGTGGCCCGGACAACCATGGTCCAGACTCCATATTGATTATGCAGGACCCTACAAGGGAGGAATGTTCTTGATTGTAGTGGACTCCTACTCTAAGTGGCTGGAGGTGCACCTAATGAAATCTACCACATCAACTGCAACCATCGAGAAGCTGAGAGATATTTGCAACACATGGCTTGCCAGAGACGGTAGTTAGTGACAATGGTACAAATTTTACAAGCGCTGAATTTGCGGAATTCATGAAGAGAAATGGCATCAAACACATTAGAGTTGCCCCCTATCACCCTGCTTCTAATGGACAAGCAGAACGTGCTGTGCGCATATTTAAAGAAGGATTTGCGAAGATGAAATTGGGGAGTGTGCAAACCAAGTCGTCTCGATTCCTTCTGAGTTACAGTACAACACCCCACACAACAACGGGAGTTCCACCCTCACAGTTACTCATGAAGAGGAAACCACGGGTGCTGCTAAATCTGTTACAACCGGATATCAGAGAGAGAGTCAGGACCAAACAGTCTCAGCAAAAGACAAGACATGATTACCATGCCCGAGAGAGAGAACTGCCTTTGGAGGAAGCTGTCTATGCAAGAGATTTCAGACAGAAGAAGGCATGGGTACCAGGAACCATCATCAAGAAGTCAGGCCCTGTGTCAGCTGAGGTGCAGCTAGAAATGGTACAGTCATCCGACGTCATCAGGATCACCTACGCCGTCGTACTGATTCAGGTCAAAGTACACAGGACATGGACATACAGGATACCATGCTACAAGGACCCGTGGCACTGACACCGGAGGAGCAGCCATGCCAAACGAAACAAGCTGAAGAGTTAACAAGAAGATGCTCTGGACGCAAGCGGGAGGCACCAGCATATTTAAGAGACTATGAACTTTGAACTGTGTTCATGTTAATTTAGTTTGCATTGTTAATGTTGTTTACTAACTTAGTGGGGAGGAATGAAGTGGCCTGGGACTGAGTGTGTGTGTCGGGACAAGCGCTGTCATGTAGCTAGAGTACTTGTGTTGAACTACAATAAAAGGTTACTACACCAGCTGATGGAATACACCCGGGAAACACCACAAACCAAAATGGCTACCACAACGTCTCATGCAAACCAGCAATTTACCGTTGAACAAAACTCTCACGGCTTACACACTTTTACACATAAGCAGCTATCTTGTTATGTTTTATTTGCTTTACCGGTTTATGAGTCCGATTGCACTGTTTCTTGTTCTTTAATATCAATTATCAAAAACAAATGACCAAAGACAACAAAGAGTTTTAATTGTTTAGTCATCAGCCAATGAACGCTTCCTAAACTTGATCCACTGACTAGCTCGATATAAAAATATTTGCATCTGGTAGTGTATTCACATCTCAGCGCTTTACAGTACAGTACTGAGCTCTTTATTACACAAACGATATGTCAGTAAACGATAAAGTGAAAGTCATTTGGAAGATCAACTGCAAATGGCCAGATTGCCCTCACTTTCCAAAACGAAAGAATATAAAGCATGTCGATGAAAATAAAGATCATGGAAAGCGTTGGCCTTCCCTTGAAGCTGGTGACGCATTACGAATCAAGTTTGGTACTAAATGGTACGATGCCGAAGTGGTAGAGAAATGGGAATCAAGATCTTGGAAAGGTTAGTAGGTTGCCTCAAAATCCAATGTCATTGTATAAAGTACCATCTGTCTTGTATTGACATGGCTATGTTCTGTATATTTACAGGTCGCAAACCAGTTGAAACGCCAGATTCTGAAATGCCACTAGCTTGAGTTTAGAAAATCTATTGTATCTGAGGATAGGTCAACAATATTAGCATACTTACTGCTATTTCCAGTTGAGCGCTCTGCTCGCTGAATTTCACTGGGTCGGGACAAATTTCAAGTCAACAAATCCCACACCCTAAAACATTGTTTTGACAGGTAACAAGTACATTCTTTCGGCACGTGAACTTGTTGGAGTTGGCGTGTGAACTTGTTTTGATTACAGTTGAAATCCAGTTTATGAATTTTTTTGTTCTACGAGCCTGGAAAACCTCTCGACGTCGACTTTAGAAGAGCTATCATTGATGAGATTGTAAAACGTGGAGGAAATGTGGTCACAGGTTATTTTCCAAGCTCAGAAATTTCGTGTTACACGAAGCACAGTTAGAACAATCTGGAACACGTTTTGCAATGAATTCACTGAGAATCCTCATCCAATAAGAGGCGGCGATCCATCTAAATTAAATAATGATGATCTTGAACTTATAGAAGTTCTGAAGACCAATAAAGGATCTATGACATTAAGAGAACTGATTTAAGTTTTTGGAAGATAACGGAGACTGTCAAGGAAACACATCTAATAATGCAATTAGTCGAGCTATCAAAACGAGAATGCCATCAGGTTGACGATATTCATTGAAAAAGATAATGCAAGTCGCAAAATAAATATTTACTCCTGTAATATTTGACTTTAACTTGGCACTCCATGGTCAACTCGTTCAAGAATACACGTAGTCTCAACAAGTTGGCGAGCCAACTCCAACAAGTTCACACGTCGAAAGAACGTACTTGTCACCTGTCAAAACAATGTTTTAGGGCATGGGATTTGATGACTTCAAACGTTTCTCGACCCAGTGAAATTCGCGAGTGGCACGCTCGACTGGAAATAGCAGTAATGCCTTCGATCCCCACCATAAGGGTTAGTGTTATGTTTGGCGATTCGTGATATCTGATAATATCGATGCATCGTTCTCCTTTTGCCGCATGGCCATAAACATGCTTGAATGAGTTTGGAACTTTTAATCCCGCTTCATCAAAAAACTTTAGTTTATGTGGATCTTTTGAATGAAGATAATTTATAAACATTTGTGTATAAATCATGTTTTGTTCTGTAAATCTTTCTTCTGCAATATAAGAAACTTTCTTGTGCAAGCATATTTTACCAGAAGGCATATGGTTTCGAAGCGCTTTTGAAAGTTCGGATTTAGATGTCCTGCAAAAAATATCTCCATATAATTGCAGTTGATCCAGAAGTTCATTTTGCGTTATAGTTGGGCTGTCGTTTACTAGAGTTTCCATAAAAACAAGATCCCCTTCTGTGAAATGACTTGCATTACCTTCTCTCTTCGGACGTGGAATTAGAGTATTTTGGTTACAAAAAATTTCCCAGATATTTTTAATGGTAGCCTGATCTGCAGGCAACCTTAGGAACGGGGAACGAACGAACGGCCAAAGGCCAAGTGGGATCCCTGCGAGGCCGGAGGCCGATGGGGACTTGGACCTCAAAGAGAGAAGAGAAGGGGTTGCCTGCCAAATATCGATATGCTCGAGAGTTTTGCGCATGTCTGCGTACGCATGACAAACATAATTTAGGGGGAAGGTTAGTGTTAAAAGTTCAAAAATATTTTTTTACTATGGGAGGGTAAGAAATGCTCTTTGGTTCATTTCAACAAAAGATGGGTCGTTTGACAAGATTGTTGAAGCTCTCGAGAAAATGGCGACTATACCTTGTAATAACGAAGACATCAATACCACATTTATCGCTAAGGGGTCTTCAATTGAAACACAAGTAGAAGCAAGTTCTGGTTTTGAAGCTGCCATGAAAATGGGCCATGTATTATATGATTTAAAGCTTTTAAAACCTTCAACTCTTGTCGAAGTTACAGACAACAAAGAAGCAAAATATTTCTATGATGTGTCAGAAGGATCTAAACCATCCTGCAGGATTACAGTACAGCTAAATAGAGTTCTTTTGAAGAACTTTCCAGTCGATGGAATCCAAAATGCAAATCCCGCGCAGACTCATAACAGAGATGTTGAAAACTGCTCGACTACGCCAATGGCAACAACTACAAGTATGGAAGGAGAGGGCGACGAAGAGACAAACGAGTTGGTAACTCGGGCTTTGAGGCAGGTTTTTGGATTTCAATCGTTTCGTCCACTTCAACAGGAGACCATTTTATCTACTATGATTTGACCATCACTGGTACTGGAGGCGGGAAGACTCTCATGTATATGTTGCCAGCTGTGCTTTCTTCAAAGCCAACATTAGTGCTTCGTCCGATAAAATCTCTAATAGATGATCTTCTCCATCGTTGTTCTGATTTGGGGCAGTTTTTTGGATTTCAATCGTTTCGTCCACTTCAACAGGAGACCATTTTATCTACTATGATTTGACCATCACTGGTACTGGAGGCGGGAAGACTCTCATGTATATGTTGCCAGCTGTGCTTTCTTCAAAGCCAACATTAGTGCTTTGTCCGATAAAATCTCTAATAGATGATCTTCTCCATCGTTGTTCTGATTTGGGCATCAATGCCTGTAAATTTATGGGTGATGTTTCCCAGGATGATAAAGAGGAACAGCTGAACATCTTGCCTGAGTATAAAATCATATTTTGTACTCCCGAGGTACTCGAAGAAGGAGCACTCCGAAAGAAAATGGAAGAGCTGGAGCTGGAGCGTATTGTTTTCGATGAAGCGCATACAATTTCTACGTGGGGCAGTACGTTTCGCCGTTTACAAAGCAGTATGCAGTGAACTTGCCAAGCTTCAATGCCCTAAACTTCTTTTAAGTGCAACTATACCACTGAAAATGGAGAACAGTCTGAGAGAGCTCTTTGGGGATTTTGAGGTATATAGAAACTCTATTTTCAGAGATAATTTAACATTAGAAGTAATAGAACGTAGCTCAAAAGTCTATGATGAATTGGCATCATTTATTCGAGATAGACCTGGACAGTGTGGTGTTGTTTATTGTGTTCTGTCTTATGATGTTGCAAAGATCCATGCTGAACTACTAAAAAGAGACATCAGTGTGGTAAAATACCATGGTCAATTATCAGAGCATGTCAAGGCCTCTAGTCAAATCAAATGGATGTCTGGAGAGGTGAAGGTGATCGTTGCAAATTCGTCATTTGGAATGGGTATCGACAAACCTGATGTGAGATTCATCCTTCACGCACGACTACCCTACCTACAAGTGTAGATGAATATTACCAGCAGTGTGGCAGAGGAGGAAGAGATGGTTCTCCAGCCACATGTCGATTATTCTATAGCTATTCCGACAAGTCAACCCTGTATAAACTCTTTGGCAAACAAGACGTAGAGTTTGGGTCAGTGTGCTCAAGTCAATGATTTAATTCACATATTGGAGAATCCTGTCAAGTGTAGACATGCTGAGATAATGGCGTATTTTGGAGATGTACGAGAGCTTTTCCTGTCAGACTGGTTGTGACAATTGTAAAAACCGTGGTCATTACCAGATTACAGATGGCACCACCTCTGATGGACTGAAAGTTGTTCAGGCCATTGTAGAGCTAACCAGAAAGGACATTACTTGTAATGATCTGAAGTTATTCCTTGCTGGGAGCAGGCAGAAATCCATCATTGCATCTGGACTGGAAGCTTATACTAACTTTGGTGTCTTTTCCAAAAGGAATTTCCCAACTGCATTGCTGGACAAGTTTTTGCATTTGCTTATCAACAACATCTTAGCTGAAAATATTCAGAAGAAGGGTAAAGGCTTTGCTATTTATATTACATTGGCTGCTAAGGCTCATGATTTGCTTGGACTTAATACTAGTGTTATTAAGTGTGATAAGGTAAAATAATGTTTTTATTTTTTGTTTTGTTTCGTATAAAGAGTTCAAATCTGACACAAGAATTACTGAGCACATTCACATTAGGGCTTTCTAGCTAGCTACCGGTTTAGCTACCTAAGTACAATAACCCCAGTGTGAACACATTATTTTTGTGCTAGCTAAAACATAGCTCATTATCTCCATTCACATTGGTAATTTTGACTGGAAACAGGCTAATTTCACACCATTTTGGGACATGGTTAGCTTGCTAAAACCTGGTCCTCGCTAGCGACATAAGCACAAGTAACATACGCAGACTCGGGACACCATTTATGTGACAAAAGACAAGCACTGTTAATGAGCAATGCATTACTGAGTCTGTGTATGTTGCTTGTGCTTATGTCTCTACTAAGTCATTGAGGACCATGCAGGCTTAATGGTGTTGGTCAAGAAATCAGAAAAGTTAGTTGTTTATAGCCACCAAAATTTCAAATAACAATGTGAACATGCAAAAAGGTTACGGTAACTAGCTTAAAGGGGCAGTGTCAAGCCTCACGCATGCGCATTAAAATCAAAACAATAACACTCGGTCGAGAAGCCTACCTTGCCCGGTAGCGAGTTATAAAACCCCCCTAAAACCGTTCTAATCGCTAAATAAATGACCCTCAGGACTCATGTAGATACTAATCTTTATTTAGAAAGCAATATTAGAACTTCATTATATCAAAAGGACTGAATTCAAGAAGTGAATTCACGGCGATATCATTTTCCAACGGCCGATCAAATAAAACACAGGAAGCCCAGCACATAAGTAGATGGTGGGAAGCTCACCGGGTTTACAAGTAGTTCTACGTGAGTTTTTCTCTTCAAAAGTCACGAACAGTACTGCACCTACGATTGATGATCAAGATTCCTTTGCAATCGACCAGAATTGCCGGTTTACAATTCGGTTTTCTTCACTCAAGGATGATGGCGGGCTGCCTCTCTACGGCTGTTCGACACTTTTTTCAACTGCTTCAAAGTCAGTTCTAAGATGAAATAATCCCCACTAGGAATTGTTGAAAATGAAGAACATGCTTTGAATTATTACTAGTGATCCATTAGACGCTTGAACAAACATGATTAACCCATTCGCTCCTGAGCTATTTTGAGTTTTTTAACGATTTTCTGGACCTAATCACGCCATAGGAAATATAAGGGGTTTGAAATCTTGACAGTTCTGAATGCCCGTGGGCTCGCGTTTTCACATGTGCTTTCTTTCTTCTTGGGAGCTCGTTGGGCCAGTGGTTGTAACTGCTTTGAAGAGGCCAATTTTGCATTTTTAGAGTGTTTATAGCCATTATTCACCACAGAAGCCCCCAGGACAGCATCATTAAGCTTGACTGGTGTGGTAGAGACCGTTCTGCTGAAAGAACCCAGCAGCGAGAAACGATTTTCACAAAGACAACTCGTCAGTGCAATTACGAAAGTCAAAATGGCGGACTCAACTGTGAAATCGTCTCTCTGGTTGTTCTGTGGTGAATTCCAGGACCTACAAAGGCATTTTTGGCAACTTTGGACTTGTAAAGAATGCAACCGGTGCAATATTTTGCCTGTAGGACCGAGTGGCTTGGCACTCTATATATTCTAAAATACGGAAAGGGCGGGATACTTGCTGTCGAAAATTCCCGGATGTTCCCAGCATCCTTTTCGGGCGTGAAGAAGGAAAACACGTGTTAGCAAAAGTGGTCCTAAGAAAATGGCTATTGTTCGGCGAGTTAAGGAAGAGAGAGGGAAAAATTCACTAATATATCAAGAAGAGAGATGGAAGTTTGCTGAGAAAGTGGCGTTTTGTTTCGCAAGGATGTATTTTGGAAGAAAATCCAAGTCAAATGTCGTTCATTTTCGAGGTGTGAAATTGTGTCAAAAACACGCATTTTTGATTTCTATGAAATACAAATTGAACTAATGCTCAGAAATCGGACCTGAAAATCAGTTTACTTGAGGTTAAAATTTGAAGAGTTATCTAGTTGTCACTAATAACTGGCCATGAGATCGATGTTACGAAAATTCAGAAAGTTACAATTTTTCAAAGCAGTATCGATGTTTACGGCCGGTTTCGGCCGGTGTAGGAGTCAATGGGTTAAGGTCGATGGAAACGGATTGAAAACATCGCTAATAATAAAAGTCCACTGTGGACTTTTATTATTTCTCGCTTCTTCGTACCCAGGCTTACGTGGTCATATGGCTTGACACTGCCCCTTTAATGTGCCTATCACCCTAATTTTTCATTTCAATATGATATGAATATTGGGGTGGTTCAGTGTTGTGATTTGAGCTTCGCATTTCTGAGTTGTAGAGGTTTGAAATCATGACGTGCCATAATTTTCAAGTAAAACTTTGAACTGAAATAATGAAAAATGATATGGAAGTATGCAATGAAAACTAAGAAAAGTTTCTACAGTTATTTGCACTAGGGTGTTTATGTATAATAAATGATGTCTTCCCATACTTCACTTTATTTGCATTTTGAGATTACAAACCCTTATAACGCTCCAAATCACAAAGTATCAAATCCTGTGACTATTCACCTTAATAATGCACTTTATTTCACGAGGGAATACATTTATTCACCTTACATAGAATACATTTTCATGATAACAATAATAAGGGTGATAGGCACTTTAATCTTCAAACACAATGACAGATGAATAAACATGTACATGAGTTGAGCTTTAATAGGGGTAGTACTTGTAGTCTGAACACACTAACTAATGTCAAATTGCCTTTCTAATGTGTGCCTGCCCAGGGCAGTTACAATATAAGATAAACAATAAAGTCTGTTGTGTTTAATAATAAACCTTTGAATGTCTCAAGTTATACATACGTTAAATAAAGTCCTTTACTTTTTACTTTCTTTTTTATATAAACAAATACACATTTTATAAAAGCCTAAATTGTAGGGAGGGATTGAAAGTCATACAGTGTATGACTTTCAATCCCTCCCTACAATTTAGGCTTTTATGCAGGTAACTCTATATAAAAGAAGAGACATTAATGATATACATGTTTAAAAGTAACTACATGTAGTTACAGGGCTCACAATAATTATGGAGCAATCAATATGTCATGCTAGAGGATCCTGGCTGGTCGACTTTGGAGCACTGGGCCTGGACAATGCATTGCTGGATCCTCAAGCATAATATAGTCGAACCTGCTGTAAGAGAGGTTCCAACTATAGTGATTTGCCTTAATTGGAAACGTTTGGTATTTTGGAAAACTGGTCATTAATGAGAGGTGGTTGATTACGAGAGTGGTCGCAACCAGAGGTTCAACTGTATCATGTTAAGGTGATTCCCTTGAATTGCATTGCGCACGCTCTACTGCGCACGATTCTGAATAAAATTTTAGTTGACGACCGCGCGTTAACTTACGCCATCGAGCTCGCGCACATTGGAGACCATTGGAAATCGTTAAATATTTCAAGTGTAACTGAAGTTTTCTCAAAATAAATCGAAAACGAGCACGGTGACCCCCATTTTTTTAATCAATAACTTTCATCACGCCATAGTTCTCTAGTATATAGCAAAGTATTAAAAAAAGTTAGGATTTCAAACATTAAAAAAATTGAATAAAAGCATACGGAGTATCGATTTTTAGACCCTCTCGGTGGTTCGAACATCTGTGTTTTTTGTTCTATTTTTCGACAACTATGCAAAATTCGAGCATTTTCTTACTATCAGACGGTAGGCTAGAGATACAAAAGCTCTAGCAACCACTTTAGTTCATTATAAATAGTTTGTCTTTTAAGTTGTGGAAAATGATTTACCCGATCCCGATGTCACGCGAGACTCGACTGAAAGACCTAAAATACCATACTTTCAAAGCAGTGTAGCGCAAAAATGAGCGCGGTGACCCCCTCTTTTTAGTGCATTTTTTGAAACTCAATACCGTAATGTATCACCATGCCAAGTTATAGAAAATTCTAGGATTTGTTTCTATTTCAAGGGAATCACCTTAAACATAACAATAAATAATCTAATAACTTGTTATTGCATATCATTAGGGAATTTCCTTTGCAGGAAAGATTGGAATTCCTTTTCTGCTTTCTTATCACCTTTAGCTAAAGCATTAACATACTTTTCAGCAATCTTGTCTCCTTGCTTCACTCTGGTTTCTCCCCAAGGATATTTGGTGATGATTCCCCGTCCCTTTGATGTAAACCACTCTTCTCTTATGGCAAATTTTGCAACCTTCAGTTGGTCATAAATAGAACTAGGCTTTTGGTGTTTCTTTGTGTTGTGGACATTGAAAGCTTCTCTGCTTTTGTACATTGATTTGTTCATTTCCAAAAGATTTGCACTGCATGACATCATCTCAACCATTTTGAAAGAACTTTGTGCTGAAGCAAACTGTTTGATTGGACGTACAAGAAAATCTTCCACCCACTCGTCACCTGCCAACTGTCTACCTTTTTGTCCATCCAGACTTACTGCTCTGTTCCTTTGGTACATTTGTCTGTAAGAGAGGCCACTTTGCTAGGGAATTTACAATTTGTGTAAATGCTTCATCTCTATAGTTGGTCTTTCCAACCTGGGTGAATAGAGAAGGACAAAGCATCCACACCCCTTCGACTGCCATCCCATTGCCATGACGTATTGATTCCTTGTACCATCTGCTTATAGGCATCATATCATTGATAATCTGTGACTGGTATTCAAACTCTTTGTCTGACAAGCTTTGTTCTTTCAACCAAATGTCAAGCTTTCTTAGCAGTACTTTATTATGGCTGGTATTTTTGTCAAAACATTCATTCAATTCTTGACTTGTTGGAAAATGGCTGGACTCTTGGACAGCCTTAAGCATGGCAATAGACAGTCCGTCGTCATAATCGAGTAGTGCCTCCTCATTATTATTATAATAATAATTATTATTATTATTCATTTCGCACTCTACATCCAGACCACATGGCACTTTCGCTCCCCCTCCCTACGCCTATGATCCCTCCCCTCCACCGCCAACCCACGCCCTCCAACACAGACATCCCGCACGCTCCCTTCCCTACCATCACTACACCACCCGCCTCACCTACCCATCCTAACCCGCACCACGGCGCCCCACCCAGACCTCCCCCCATGACCCCACCCCCATCAACATCGCGCACCCACCTAGAAACCCTCCCTCCCAGTGCATCCCACTGCATCCCAGTGCATCCCTATGTATCCCACTGGAGAAAAGTAGGATCAGGCCTCCAAACAACATGCTACACTGTAACATAACGATAGAACTTTTGCCGCCACTTCACTCGGATTTTCTTGTCATCACTTCGTTGTCACAAAGCCCCTACACCCTACACTACTACCCCAACCATTTTTACTTACCTATAGCCTCACCACGCTCCATTTTCCCTACATATTGTAAATAAAATTCCTTTGTTTGTACTGTACTTTTCCCCATGTTATTCGTTTACTTGGTCCCACTCTCCCTCTACCCCTACACACAGGGATCTCACACTTCTCTCTCCTGTGAGTCCCCTCCCTCGCCACACCACCCTCCCCTCCCCCCAAACCTCACCCCGTCACCCAGTTCAAACTCCTCTTCCTCACCGCTCTCATATTACCTTAGCGTCCATTCCTGTAATTCCTGCGACCCCTCCGCATATCGCGTTACATGTTTTCCTTCATGGAGTACAAGCAAACCACCAAGCAATTCGCCCAACAACATGATCATGCACGAGTTCTATGCAAAAGAGGTTTCCTCCAAGGCAGTAATACATGCGGACTCTGCGCTACCATGGCCTGTGAAACGCACCATGATGACTCAAGAACTGCAGAGAGTACTGCAGAATTGTAGCCCACTCCTCCCTTGGGAGGAAGTAGCAGGACATGCCTCAAATTTAACACTGAGAATGCAGTATTCGGGTTACGATAAAAAGATTCATATTTGAGGTCAACTCAGCTCTAGTTGCGCATAGAAGACTCCAAGAGAAAGACCAGAAAGGAGAGAGACCCATGTACCAACCGAGAGACTGGAGGAGAGAGGAGAGAGAGAAAGAAAAACAGGAGAAAGGTGGAATTGGTATTGTAAAGGCGGATACGAATCAGTATTGTAAAGGCGGATACGAATCAGTTATGTTTGTTCCAATGATACCTGGTTCCAAGCTGAAGAAAGCATTACAGGAAGAGGTAAACAAGACAACCATCAAGGTCAAGGTAGTAGAGAAGAGTGGCGCGTCACTAACATCTCTCTTACAAAGGTCGAACCCTGCAAGAGAACAGAATTGTCAACGGGAAAACTGTCTCCTATGCACGTCTAACGGAAAAGGAGATTGTACCAAGAACGAAATCGTCTACGAAATAGAATGTGAAGGGTGTGGAGATAGGTATATTGGAGAAACCTCCCGTAATGCTTACACCAGAGGAGAAGAACATAAGAAGGCATTGGACAAGAGAGAACAGAGGTCTGTGCTATGGAACCATTGTAAAGAGAAACATGATGAAGTTGTGCAAAATTTTACAATGAGCGTTAGAAAAAGCTTCCATCAAGACGCTATGCTCAGACAGATCATGGAATCCACGTTGATTAGATCCATACACGAGAGGAAACGGATGAACTTCAAAGGAGAATGGAACTATGTTTATCTTCCCCACGCGACCATCGTATAAAGGCACTATTGTGATTTTCTTTTACCATTGTTTTAAGTGTATTGATTTCGTCCCCAAGGAACAGCGAGCATGTATGCAAATTCAGAATTTTTAACATTTCACTTAATTCGTAAAGTACAGTGTACTGAAGAGGCCGGACAGGCGAAACTAGTTTACGATACGAAGGAATAATATGTGTGTCCGTGGAGAGCTAATCCGAGGAAGGATAAGAGACTGATTGAGGTACAGTACAGTCAGAAAGTTTGTCACGCTAGTACGGCGATATAATCGGTGGCGATATATCGGCTGAAATGAAATATCGGCACCTAAATTCCGCCAGATCAACCAATATTTCGTTTGAGCGTTAAACGATATTTCAGTTGACTGGAACCGATATTTCGCTTTCCCATACGATATTTCGGTTACCTCCAACCGATATTTCGTTTGAGTGTTTGTAACCGATATTTTTACAACCGAAATATCGGTTTCAGTCTACACATTGAAACTGTACATTAAGTTTTTTTCTCGAGACGGATCTTTACTTAGAGCATCGCGTTATGATCGTAGTGAAAACTCATTAGGCGTCAGGCAAAGACTTTTAATAACATTCTCATGCTGTGTCTTAAGAATTATAGATCGTATTTCATGTGTTTATTGCTAGAAATATAAAGCTCCTTTCGGCCGGTGACTTCGGAGCGCGGACAAAAACCGCTGGATCCTCGAGCATGATATAAAGCCCGCTAGAAGATGTTTGAAGTAAAGTTTTAGAAGCGAACTGACTTCATTGTTTATAATCATTTTATAATCTTTGAAATATGGAAGAGTTTTGTTTTACGATCTTTGAAATATAGAAGTTTTTCCTGTTTAGTGACGTTCTTAATTAAAGCGAAACTCAAAAGTCAATCTGACGTTTAGCGTTCGCCGTAAACTTGATGCACGCGATCGATTGATATACAACAAGAAAACAGCCTTTGAAATCTAGCTCGATCCGGCTTTGCAAATTGCGATAACTTTATTCGCTACAGGGCTAAATGACACTGAAAGATCTCTCAACCTTTTACAGTACCAGTACCATAGCGATTCCCGTAGACTTGTTTCACGTGCTAACACACCATGTGTCAATCAAGTGTCTCAAACATAACATTCTCACGTGCACGCTAATGAAGCTAGATTTTAGAACTGATATTAAATGCCGTAAAAAGCTGGTGGGAAAGATGTGAATGAATGTTGTTTATAGATACAACTGTAGGATTATGATTTCAAGAGTTCAATTTAAACTTTTTGCGGACTTTATTGTCCCACTAGCTGTATTACGTGAAGCTTCTTCAAGATTGCATATGTTCTACTTTTCTTTATGTAGGTTCCCACAAAAAAATTAAAACCACGTAATGTTTCTAGGCATTCGCAGTTTCTTTCGGAAATGCAAATTAACGGCTGCATGTAAAAGTCAGTCAAGCCTGTAATGAGGTTAAAAGTTGAGTGTAGTTTCAGTGTAAACACGCAGACTACACCCAGCAGTATTGTATATATAGGTATGTAAAAGGTTAAGATTTGAAAATAAAAGGTTTCTCGATCAGCACAAAAAAGTTATATATCAAACATTAGACTAAACATGGAGATATGAAGTCAAATCTATCTTTCGCCGGTATCTAGCGTAAAATGTTCCGATAATGTATTTTCCAACGGCAAAAGCACAAAACAACAGCATCGCTTTAACCGAAATATTGCTTTAACCGAAATATCGCTTCAACCGAAATATCGCTTTAACCGAAATATCGGTTAACCGAAATATCGGTTTGACTCAACCGATATATCGGATGGCTCCAAACGATATTTCGGTTGAACATCGTCTAACCGATATTTTGCTTAAACGATATATCGGAATTTTGACGAAATATCGGAAGTCGTGATATATGTCGGTTTGGAGCGTGAAAAACTTTCTGACTGTACTGTATGTCTATACCCTATCCCAGACCTAATTAGCTTCAAAACCAATACCCTATCCCAGACCTAATTTGTTATTTATGTTGTGACATAAAAGTTAATTGTCGTTGACAGATACAGAACAGTGACATTCTATCCTTGCATAGTTTTAGTCGTATCACTCGTATCAAGTTCCTTCTACGGTACACTCGTTATATATCTACAATCGTTTGCAAAATGTTTTGACACCCCCACTGACAAAATGGGACAATTGAAAGTGTCATAACTTTCATTTCTAAACCCCCCATTCCCCCTCTCAATGTTGACCAAAATGCCAACGCGATACATCATTTTCAAGAGCACATCAACATTGATTTGAGGGGGAGGGGAGAAGGATGATTGATACTTTTGAGTCACTAAAATAAACGTTGAAACATTTTCAGCACCATTTTTTGAGAGGGGTGTCAATAATTTTGCAAACGATTGTCTGAAACACATTATGTCTGTTATCATACGAATGAAACGTGCTACTACACTGAAACTGCGTGTGTAACATACTTTCCCAGTTAGCATGAAATATGTATAACAACCATGAATGTAATACATCATCACGTGGAATAGTAAGGGTAAATGCGATTTACCTACATACTTTGAAATAGACGATTTTTTAAATATGGGGGGAGGGGTGGGTGTGGAATGGTTATGTCGATACGAGAGCCTTTTCGGATGTCGTTTTGAATAATATTATGGATTATAAAACAAAGCATATACGATTTTCTTTTTAAATTGAGTAAGTAATATAGTATTGCACTTCCTAAGTTATGCTTATTGATGATATTCTGAGAGCAAAGGAATCGAAAATTATCACGCACAATGTATGGGTCGGACGTCATATACTAGACACTCAGAAGCTTATATTTTTTTTCTTAATGACGGTCATTGAAGTAGTGTCCAATGTTTTCTACGAAACCGATATTCTTTGTCGACAAAATGAATCTGTTTATTTTAGTATAACTCACGGGGACTACAAGTATTTGTTATTAGTTATTGGACGTCACTGACGTTGTGCGTCACTACCGTTGGGCATCACTTCCGGTACCCAATACACACCGGCCAATATACCTGATTTAGACTCATAGCAAACTACTGTAATTATCCACTATATGTACATCTGGAAACGAAAAGCTTCAAGCAATCTAAGAAAATAATTACAATGTCAGAACAAAGTCTAGGTTTGACGGAGGAAAATACCCCTGAGGTTAGTCGTCGAGTTGTTCGACAAGTCTATCTTGTTACATACAGTCAGGCCGATGTATCATTATTTCCAACTCGTTGTGCGTTTGCCGAAGCAGTATGTGGGTCTTTTACGAGCAGCCATGAGGGGAATTACATAGTCCAATGGAGTTGTTGTCGTGAACAGCACAGATGCGGTGGCTTACACTACCATATGGCCATAAAACTAAACCGCACACAGAGGTGGTTACCATCGAAACATTTTCTCCTACAAAGGCACGGAATTTCAGTACATTTCTCAACCATTCACCACAACTACTACAGTGCTTGGAAATACATTACCAAAGAGGATGAACATGTTATTCAAAGTGCTGGTCACCCAGATCTATGGAATGCTAGACCTCCAAGGACGTCGCAAGCAACACTAGCATCACAGGATATACGAAGGGAGAGGCAAAATATTCGTACACTGGAGATGCCTAATTCTAGTTCATCTAACGCTAGTGGTGACCCTGTATGCGATGATGATGATGATGATGATGATGATGATGTAGTGGCTGCCGAAACAGTTCAGGTCCAACGAAATAGCTGCAGTCCAGCTAAGAAAAGACGCCTGACTGCATTTCAATTATCAGAAATTATAATTGAAAAGGGGATCAAAAGCAGAATGGAGTTGCTAGCCCTAGCAAACCAGCAAAAGAAGGAAGGGAAGACGGATATAGCTGAATTTATAGTTAATCGTGGGCCAAAAATCGTGGCGGAGGTGTTAAATACAGCGTGGGAGATGTCAACCGCAGAGTGTGATCTTGAAAGATCAAGGAAAACACGACTTGAACTCCTTGAAGAATCATCGTTAGGAGAATGCGCTAGCGGCTGCGAAGGCCAGTGGTTGAATTGCGCTGTCGAAGTACTTAACCGCAATGGCATCAATGTTCAGTCTTTTGGAGGAGCTGTTCGCGAGCTTTTGTGTAAGGGGCGCGGAAAATACCGCAACATAATGATCGTTGGGCCTGCGAACTGTGCCAAGACCTTCATTTTAAATCCTTTGACGAGCATCTATAGGACATTCAGTAATCCTGCTTGCTCATCGTTTGCCTGGGTTGGTGCAGAGAATGCAGAGTGTATTTTCCTTAATGACTTTCGTTGGTCATCCCATGTAATCGCATGGAGCGATTTACTGTTAATGCTGGAGGGTCAAATGGTACATTTGCCAGCCCCCAAAACTCATTATGCTAAAGATTTGGTGTTTGATAGAGACACACCGATATTCTGCACTGGAAAAAATGCCATTATCTTTATCAAGAATGGAGCTATTGACGAGCGAGAGAGCGAAATGATGTCTGTCCGATGGAAAGTCTATCGCTTCAATTACCAGATTCCTCCTCAAGATCAGAAGTCCATCGTTTCGTGCCCCAAATGCTTCGCGTCCCTTGTTCTTGGCATCTAGTGGTTGTGAAATGTGAGACGCTCAACCACGCTCGACCACGCTCAACCAAATGTACTTTAAAAAGACTGGTATTGTATTTCTTTATACACTGATGGTTGAGCGTGGTTGTGCGTGGTTGTGGGTTTCATATTACGATCGTGTGTTTCTGTTATAGAACGATCCTCAGCTCTTACCGTATCCTCGCCCGGCCGACCAAAACAACAAACAGTAGATACAAATAATAACTGTTATTTGTGCGCTGTTCCTATTATAAACAAACACTTAGGAAAATGCAAATAATCGCCTAATTTCCAATGAAATGTTTTACGAGTCAGTTAATAAGTAATAGTAGATTAGTTAACATCTGAACGGCTCATTAAACTACATGTATATTACGTAATACCAGTTTATATTCCGTCCATACGTTTCAATGACAAACGACATTGCTCAAATTGAGTGCCAAATAAATATTTTATTAGTATTTGGTCCTATCACCTTTACTTTTTATTATCATATCAAGTCGCTTATTCATACTTGAAATGATGTTATCAATGACATTGTTATATCTTTCATGCATAAGATTGTTCACTCTTATGGCGAATTCTCGAAAGGTTTCATGCACAATTTGCTGTTCAACAGCTTGTTTAGCCAGATCGTTCTTGACAAGGTGAAATAGATTTTCTATTGGGTTTAGATCTGGACTTCTAGGGGGGATCGACAGCAGTGTTGCATTAAGGGAAACGAAGGCTGCCTTAGCCTTAGCACTATTCTGAGATGGGTCTCCGTCTTGCACGAAAATGCGATAATTTCCTTTGTGGCTCTTCTCGAAAGCATCGTTGAAATGATCTAATACGAAGTCGTGAAACTTTTGACCATCAAGTTTTTCATACTGTTCACACAATACAACTCCGTTACCATATGAGATGCCTACCATCAACTTTAGCACTCGTCCACCCGAACCCACATGCGAGCCCTTCCCTGTACAGCAATGCGTCAATCCCTCTTTTTTCTTTCGCCAAATCCTGGCCTTTGGTGCCCTGGCTTGATCCATTGGATTGTATTTATGATAAAAGCTAACTCCATCCAAAAAAAAAACAAATACGATTCTTCCATATATCAGGGGTGTAATTCCTTCTAATTTTTTTTGCGAAAGCTAACCGTTTGATGCGGTCTGCTTCAGTCATCATTCCTTTTTTTCTGGCCTGAAGGTAATAATATCCCATTCTTCGTAACTGTCGAGTTATCGTGGATGCTGATATGTTTTCTTTGTCCAATCCCATGTCTAACAACAGCCTTTTAGTTGTGAACTGTCCTTCGCTTCGCCTTAAGCGATAAATACAGCGTTTCAATTGCCTTTCATTTCGTTGATTTATCCTCCTAGGCCTTCCCACGTTCTTTGGTACACGACCAATAGATAGATGATTTTTAGTAGCACGAACACTTCGAAAGACAGTAGATCTAGACACTCCAAACCGATGCATTATTTCTTTGACTGTTAGGTGACCACTTTCCTTCGCCATCTGCATCTTTGCTTTAGTTATCGGGCAAATAGTCCTTGTCTTAACCATGTTTAAATTTGCCTTGTGCGCGCGACAAATAAAACTAAATCTAATTTGCGCGCGCTTTTCAATTATCCATTGTGTTGCATGACTCCACTTATAATTTTCTAATTAACCGTTGCCATGGTAACAACACATATACGATGGAAAGGGAAAGTTTAAATTACATGTCGGTACTGTTTTTCTATGTAATGCAACCAAATTATTTCATTTACGCCTGTTTTTCGGATTTATCAAATTCGGACAATCGTTTGCAAAATGTTTTGACACCCCCACTGACAAAATGGGACAATTGAAAGTGTCATAACTTTCATTTCTAAACCCCCCATTCCCCCTCTCAATGTTGACCAAAATGCCAACGCGATACATCATTTTCAAGAGCACATCAACATTGATTTGAGGGGGAGGGGAGAAGGATGATTGATACTTTTGAGTCACTAAAATAAACGTTGAAACATTTTCAGCACCATTTTTTGAGAGGGGTGTCAATAATTTTGCAAACGATTGTAGCTTAGTTTTCAATTTTTACATTATAATGTCTGCTTTAAGTCCGCGAAAGGCGAAGGGCTCTTGCCGGGGATGTGGTATCCCAAAATCGAAGCATTCATTCGGAGCACCTCACAAGAATTGCGAGGGACCAGAGAAGAAGTCAGATGTAGAAGGTTTACGAAGCGAAGTCGACGAAATGAAAACATCACTGAAGGCAATAGCTACAGCCGTTGAACGTCTAGTATCTCCGACGACGTCGGCAACACAACAAACAGTAAAAGCTGAGTCCTCTCAAGTCGTTAACCTGGCTGAACTAAGGAAGTTCAAGTGTCTAGAAGATGATGTAGATCAACATATAGCTAAATTGGGTTTGAACGACTCGTCATCCGACTCGGAAGATTCCGATGCGCCTGAAGAACCTCACTCAACGCCTCGATCGCGAGGTCAACTATCTGCAGGTAAAGCAAAGAAACTCAAAAGCGGGCTTGCACGTAAGGCCTCAGATATCGTAACCAATTACGTCTTATGGCCCCACGAATTTCTCTCTACTATAGCGCCCAGCTCGGTTGAATTGTCATACCTTGACATGAATTACGGGCAGTTCATAGCCGGGGAACTGGAGATCATTAACGCGGGCCCTATCAACAAACACGAGCGCGAACAGCGATTGCGTCACCTCACTGACATAGCGAAAGATGCGACTGTGTATCCATGGCCCACGGTAAGAAACTACCACAAAACGGTCCTACAGCAGATTGAGCGAGGACAGCTCCGGTGGACGGATGATTTTGACGAACTACACACACGATTTTTACGAAAAAATCCAGTCAGTCTGCCATCCTACACAACGCCAAACAAACCCCGTGAGTCACGCAATCGACCACGATACTGCGGTGCGTTTCAGTCAAAAAAGTGCACGCAAACACATGACCATTTCGTCGACGGCACGCTGGAGAAGCACGTATGTGGACCTTGCTTCCGCATTCGTAATATCGAGGAATGCCACGCTGCAGTAGATTGCCCACAACGACCAACAAAACAAGCGACCAACGAAACAAGCGCATGACTAACTCAATCACACACAGCAATGTTGGAGCACCCGGACGCACAGATTTCTACACAAGCTCCAACACTTCGTCAACCTATAAATTTTTCCACGGATACGTTGCACGGAACACTCTCATTGGACACACATTTTGATGACCACTCAGAAGTCAACAACAAAACGACAACATTGAACGGACACACAGTTCAAACAGGACACACCAAAATCTCAACTAACAAAAAAATGGCACCTACACAGCTCATAGCCGCCAAAACAATCAAAACAATTCACTTAAGTGTATGGAAAACGAAGCAACCAAATTTTGCGGAGGCAAAAATTCCCGTTCCGACAGCGCTGAACATTAACGCCTGGCGATCGCGCCTCCACAGCTTCACTGATAATGTCATCGTGGATTACTTAGAATTCGGATGGCCGGTAAATTATCAACGGTCACAGCTACCCACAACTCGTATTCACAATCATCCAGCGGCCACTAACAACCAAGTGCATGTCGACAAGTTTTTAGCAAAAGAGGTTTATCTTGGCGCAACTGCTGGTCCTTTCCTCCAGAACCCCTTGGACCTACCTTTGGCAACGTCACCCTTATCTGCAGTGCCCAAGCGAGACTCAACAGACAAACGCATTGTTATGGACCTAAGCTTCCCAACTGCTCTGTCAGTTAATGATGGCATCCCGAATGACAATTTCTTGGGAGATTCCTACACTCTCACCTATCCAACGATTCACTCACTTCTTGACCTCGTTCGACAACATGGGAATGGCTGCCTGCTCTACAAACTGGACTTGGGACGAGCCTATCGTCAATTCCCCGTCGACCCTCGTGATTACCACCTCCTGGGTTTGTGGTGGAAGGACATGTATTTCATTGACATGCGCCTTCCCTTTGGCCTCCGCTCCGCCCCACAAGCCTGTCAGCGTATTACAGACGCGGTTCGCTACATGCATCTCAGAGACGGCTATCACCTCGTTAATTACCTTGATGACTTCTGTGGCGTTTCTAGCCCCGAAAGAGCGTCGGCTGGGTTCTCTGCACTGCGCTCCTTACTACAAGAACTAGGACTTGACGAGGCGTACGAGAAGGCAGTATCCCCTACCACACGCCTCACGTTCATCGGCCTCGAAGTTGACACCATAGCCATGACTGTCTCGGTGCCTGAAGACAAGCTATGTGATCTGGAATCAATTCTAAACAAATGGCAGAACAAACGGCGCTGTACAAAACGTCAATTGCAGAGCCTTATCGGAAAACTCTCCTTCGTTGCTACGTGCATCCCTCCTGGAAGAATATTCATGTCACGCCTCCTCCAGATGTTGCGCTTACTCTATCGCCAACACCACCATGCACACCTAACACAAAATTTTCGCAAAGACATCCAATGGTGGCAGACCTTTCTTCGTTCCTACAACGGCATATCGCTAATATTAGAGGACAATACGACGCCTGTTCCTGATGCCATCGTTGCTTCTGACGCTTGCCTTACTGGCTGTGGGGGTGTAAGTGGACATGAATATTTTCACCGCACTTTCCCTATTTCAATTACGTCAAACTCTTCTATGAAAATCCATCATCTGGAACTCCTTACCGTGCTCGTTTGCTGCAGGACCTGGGCGCCTTTGTGGTCAAGAAAAACCGTACACATCTACTGCGATAACATTGCGTCGGTGTACGTTATAAATGGTTCACGTAGTAAGGACGGATACCTAAACGCTTGCGCACGTGCGCTTTGGTTTCTCCAAGCAACTCAAGACTTCAAACTAACAGCTATTCACATTAGTGGCGTGGACAATAGGATGCCGGATCAACTCTCCCGCTGGCATTTACACGAGCGCTACAGAAAGGAATTCATCTCCTTAACCCAAAAAAAAGGGCTTCAAAGAGATCACAATTGCGGATTCCCTCTTCCTGGTAGAATAGACAGCACTAACGTCTTCCTTTTCTTTAATCGTAGACCACCAAGAACAGTTTGCATCTCTGGAAAAGGACTCTCAACGCTCAATGCGGGCCGCCTTCAGACCCGGGACAAGATCCAATTTACGCACTCAACTAAAATCATATCTTCTGTTCTGCACTTACTTCAGAAAAGAACCCTTCCCTGCGACATCTCTACAACTTCGGTGCTACGCCCAATTTATATCCAGAACTCTGAAGAGCCCACAGTCCATCCAAAATTATTTGAGTGGAATAAAAACTGCACACATGTTATATGGACACTCGACGTCCGCGTTCGCCGAACCCGACGTAAAACTAACACTCAGCGGGATTTCCAAATCTTCAACACACACGTCTCTTCAACGCCTGCCGGTCACGCCTCAGATGTTACAACAAATGCACCGTCACATCGACCAACAAGATGAATTAGACGTCACAATTTACGCTGCAATCTTAATCATGTTCTTCGCGTTCCTTAGACGCTCAAATATAGCGCCAAAATCGGCCAAGTCTTTTGACAAGCATCGTAATCTTCTCCGTCAAGACATTATTGCAAACGACTCTGGTTTAGCAGTGATTGTCCGATGGTCAAAAACAATTCAATGTAGTGAAAGAGTACTTTCTATTCCATTGGTGGCTATCCCTTCATCGCCACTGTGTCCAGTCACGGCATATAAAGCTATGCTTCGCAAGATTCCCGCATCACCAAAGCAACCGGCATTCGTTGTTCATGACTCACAAGGTCGTTGTCTACCACTAACACAGAGTCAACTAACTAAGCGCTTCGACGAACTTATAAGCATACTTGACCTAAACAGCAAGTTATACTCTTTACACAGCCTTCGAAGGGGTGGCGCTACGTTCGCCCGTCTATCAGGAGCTTCCATCGACGCTATCAAAACTCACTGTGACTGGAAGTCCAACGCAGTCGAGTTGTACATCAAGATACCATTTTCTCAGAGACTTACCGTAACTCAAGACATGGCTAACCTGATAGTGAACGAACGTTGATACAGTTCGCCCAGTCGTATAATTATAATACCCTATCGAACAATCGTTGTTGTTTTTTTTTGTTTGGCGGTACTTCGTTTGGAGGTGAAGTGTTGTACATATTTTTCAATAAACCACACTTCCAACCGCCAAACCCGGTATACGTCTTTATATCATTATATCTATAAGTAGAGAATTTGTTATTTATGTCGTGACATAAAAGTTAATTGTCGTTGACAGATACAGAACAGTGACATTCTATCCTTGCATAGTTTTAGTCGTATCACTCGTATCAAGTTCCTTCTACGGTACACTCGTTATATATCTAGCTTAGTTTTCAATTTTTACATTCCCACCCTCCCACCTGGGAGGTGAAGTGTTGTACATATTTTTCAATAAACCACACTTCCAACCGCCAAACCCGGTGTACGTCTTTATATCATTATATCTATAAGTAGAGAATTAGCTTCAAAACCTATACCCTATGCCTGACCTAATTAGCTTCAAAATCCATACCCTATTGCAGATCTAAATAATGAACATCCTCACCATTTACCAGATCTTTTTCTTCATGATCACTAGGAGCTGTGATGTCATCTGGATTTGCTGAACCTAAAATAGTATAACATTATATGTTAAATTGGATATACCGATACTATTATAGTTACATATTAGAGTTTATTAATACTTACATTGAGGACATTTCCACTCAATTTCTGTCTCCTCTTGTACAGCCCTTCTGTACTGATCTTGGGAAATATATGTGCCACAGGACCTGTGGCACCACCTATCACACACCTCGCAACAGAGACCTTGCTGTCTGGCACGGACAGGTGTTGCGCATGTTAGACATAAATCCGACATGATATAAGATAGAAGATTGTAGATCGTAGATTTGCTTGTAGATTACTTGTTCTTTGATTCGATTGATGTACTGAGACATATTCTGCCAGTCCTTTATATACTCCAGAGGAAGATCAAACAATATCAATAAAACTTTCGTGATTGGTCAGTAAAAAGACCCACTGGGAATATAGTTGTTGACACAATTAATATCATACTGTTTATGGACTTGTTTGTCTAAGTAGAGTATTATGACACACCAAATTGAGCAGCAGAAAAGCTCTTTATCTTATATACAAAGACATGACATAGCCTACCATAGCTGTCAAAAATCTCTCACCTCATCCCATTAACCTTGATATGATGCGTGACAAGGTGCCAGTCGATGCAGTTTCACAGATTGACTTCAAATGTTTCCACGTTTCGAATGTTATTCCAACGATCTTGTAACTTCTTTATTACTCGTGCCCAGGCCAAAGGCCGCACGAGGTATAAAATACAGACCGTATTTTTGTTATTCACGTCGCAAATCTGCAATCGAGTGGGACTGGGAACGAGATCACGAGACTGACCATGAGGTTGCAGCAATCGACGTTGTAGTGACGTTTTGTAGTGTCGATCGACGAAGAAAGTCAAGTCAAGATGGTGAAGGTATTCGTCTTCTGTTTTTTCCTCTTTACGCTCGAAATGCTTACAAATGCACATACCGTTCGCGGTATTAAAATCTACACAATACATGAAAGCCATGAAAGCCTTGAATTATGCCATTCAAGCCAAAGTTATACTCGATGAACATGTTATGAAAGCCTTGAAAACGACGAAAGCCAAAGTTATAAACGATCAACATGTTATGAAAGCCTTGAATGCCATGAAAGCCAAAGTTATACTCGATCAACATGTTATGAAAGCCTTGAATGCGATGAAGGCGAATGCCAAAGTTATAAACAATGCCAAACTTATAAATTACGATCAATATGTTATGAATGAAAGCCTTTATTATACAAACTTGATGAACTACAATCCTGGAAGCAACCCACGATGTTTCCCGACGAAGGTGAAGTGGACTTTACCGTTTGCATTGTCATACAAGTTTATGCTTGCTATTGCTGTGCTACCTACCTACTTATAAGCTTAAACAGTTATGATTGTGATATATTTGAGAAAGCAAGCGAATTATCTGTCAATACTGATGAGAAGGATTCACAGTTTATATCAATAAAAACATGTAGATCACGATATGCAAAGTTTATTTATTATAACCGTATTAAATACAACTACTATGAATGTGATGTTTATACTAGTAGTAATAGTAGATACAACTACCAAATACCATTAAACTACCATGCAGTTCGTGATAGAGAACCAAGCAGAATTCCAGTGAGGCGGCTTACACGTGCTTTATATAAAAGCAGAAAAATAAGGAGGCTCGAAAGAAAATACATTGCAAAAAATGTACCATCAAGATGCCATCAATATATTCACACATTCAATCTTGGAAGTAAGTTATACAGTGATGAAGACAAAAGGTGTCTATGTAAACCAAGAAAACATCCACATAGTATGAAAGGGAAGACATCTAATACAGCATTCAATAAAACAAATACAAAGATACCGTGTACCCCAAGTACTCAATAAGCCACTTCACGCTTTCGTCCACCATTTTGAATTGGGGCAAACGCGCGTAAATTTATAGAAATCTGGATCACTTTGGCTTGCCGTAACTCCGCTCGATTTCGTTGGATTTTCACAAACTTACCATTTTAGACAATATATAGTCTTTGTTACTTATCACCTATAATATGATGGGTATTGGAAGGCTACAAATCGAGAAAAAAAGATTTTTGTTTTCTAAATAAAACGTTCGGCACGTGAATATGCAAATTAGCTCGAATGTTTAAGATACATTCGTGAAAAGAAGATTGACTCGTAAAAGGTAGTTAAAACACCTACATTGGTCTTATTTTCACTCCAACAACTGGCATGCATGCCTGCTGATTATCGAAGTTTAAATTTTGAAAATCCATCAAACTCGAGCGGAATTACGGCAAGCCAAAGTGATCCAGATTTCTATAAATTTCCGCGCGTTTGCCCCAATTCAAAATGGCGGACGAAAGCGTGAAGTGGCTTATTGCACCAGGGCACGAGTGAGCGCTTGAACCAAGCGTCTAGTTAAAATAACTCTAGATCAAACATCAATAGCGATGGTAATAAAGGAATAATGTCGTAGATCTGAAGTTAGTAATATTTTTAGAAGCGTCATTTCGTCATAGCATTAGTAGAAATAAGATCGGGCGAATCGACTCTTCAGTGCTCTAATTTGAACTTGAATTAGGTTTACACTCTAATTTTAGGTTTCCACCGTTAATATTTACAACCAAAGAGATTTAAAAATAAAGTTTTCATTGAAGGCTTTTGATCTAGCTGTCTAACGATTTGTAGAGTGAGTTTTGTTAATTACAAGCGGCCGCTAGTAATCTTTTATTCTTCACGGTTCGTGAGGTTTCGAGGCACGATGTCACAAATGGCAAAAATTGTAACCCGAGCTGGTTACCCGCTACAGCAGCTTGAAAAACCTCAAATATCTAGTATTATACCGAACCCGCTACAACCGGTTCATCACCAATCCGCTACAGCGGCTTGAGAAACCTAAAATCTCTAGCATTATACTAGGCGATGAAGATGCTAGAACGGATTGACAAACCCGCTACAGCCGAACCCGCTACAACCGGTTCATCGTCAACCCGCTAGAACGGCTTGAGAAACCTAAAATCTCTAGTATTATACTAGCGGGTTCATCGCCTAGTACTAGAGATTTTAGGTTTCTCAAGCCGCTGTAGCGGGTTGATGAGGAACCGGTTGTAGCGGGTTCGGCTGTAGTGGGTTGGTCAACCCGTTCTAGCGGGTTCATTGCCTAGTATAATACTAGAGATTTAGGGTTTCTCAATCTGCTGTAGCGGGACTTAACCCACAGTGGCGGATTTAGAGGGGGGCCGAGGCCCCCCCTTTCGTCTGGTGATTTTATTATTTTTTAGATTAAAACGGTAGACTAGTTCAAATTTTCAATTTTGTATGTATATAAAATACAGCCCTTTGATATGAATATCATCAGAACTGGCGCGCCAGAAGTACGAAAGTCTAGTACTGTAAGCTAAAAAATGTTCCAGGCGTTCTTTTTAAATAACGAGGAAGACTGGATACAAATTGCTTCCGTATCTTGCAGTTCTTGCAGTACAGTTCGTACTTTTAGTTTAGATTACATAGCAAGCCAAAATACAGTATTCACGACCGTTTGATAACGTAAGCCAGGTGAGTAGGTTGCTTCTTATTTCCTTCCTTTATAAGAATGATGTCTCCAGGTAATCGTAATAGAATTATTAGGTTTTTCTAAGCACAATTGTTTATCGTAGCACAATGGGAGAAGAACGTCTAAATGCACTGTTGCTCCTCTTTGTTCACAAGGACATACCTTTGGACTATGGTGCAATTGTAGACGACTATGCCAAGCGTAACCAGAGAAGGATGACATTTATTAATCCCATGCAGTGACTCTTACATAAAGTTATCTCCACGGGACTCATGAATGCAATGGGATGACAGACAAAAATATTTCCTTCTATCTTCCATTAGAAATGTCTTTGCTCTCCATTTTTAAAGCCAGAATGTACAAATTTGACATGACTTTATTGCACTGAATTATGTTGCAAATGCCTCTCAAATCACTGGAAATCGCATTTCCGAGGGCCTCAATTTCATTTTTTTTTCGGGGGAGCATGCCCCCAAACCCCTCTACATTCTCCCGCCGTCGGCGGTCGGCCCCCCCCTTTAACAAATTTCTGGATCCGCCCCTGACCCGCTCTAATGGGTTAGAATTTTTGCCATTTTTAAGCTCATGTTTATCAACTTAGCAATATTGTGCAACATCAAATAAACAAATAACGTTTTATTTCTGTTTATTTATTTCAATGCAGTCAAACTTGTAATCTCAGACTATGAAACCCAGGGAAACCAACCCAGGGCTTATATACTAAGGTACCAATGTCTGTGCGAGAAACCCTATGCGTGCATGTTTGCAATATTATAGAACTGTGCTGCGAAATTTAGGAATCTTAAAAGCAAGAACTAAAAATAGGCAGTCTAGGACTGCATGTGGCTACTGTAAATAATCCCGGGAATAAAATAATAATAAACAAAAAATAAAAATTAACAAAAAAGATAGTCTATAACTACATGTAGGTACTGTGGTTTTGAAATGTAGAAGCAATATGTAGTTGGATTGATTCCTCTGTTGAACTAGTATGCTTGAACTATCTGAGAGAACTTGCTCTTTGGTTCTATGTAATGCTAATTTAAATCAGAAATGTATTTTAATACAAAGTTTAATTGAAAACAATAATTGTTCCTCGAAGAGAATTACTTATAGTAATAACTTGACACTTTAAACAGGTTCACATGGAAGTGCTCGACTGCACAACTGACCAGTCGATCAGTCCACAGCTACAGTATTTGTAAAAGACCGAACAAACACAATCGATATTCACGGCTGGAAAATAATCTCAACAAACCGTCACTATCTGACTATGTCACTGAAAAACTTGAAAACATTTTTATGAACAAACACTTGACACTTTGCACGAGAGATCAAGATTATTTATGGTGCAAAATAGCATACAATAATAGTAAGTTAACTTATATTAGAGGTGTAAACTTACCCTTCAAAACAACGCGTTCACGAAGCGAAAAGCACATGGAAAAAATATGTCGGAGAAACATCGTGGGTGCCAGAGGCAGAGGTTTTGAGAAGTTTCACGATTTAAGAGTAATTTTTCGTACTAAATGTATATCGTTCAAGCCCCTCTGGGACCAGGGTACAGTTCGAGATATAAGAGCAGTTCATATACTTATCGTCCAAACCGATCACTGTTCAAATAAATTGAATTGAATTGAATTGAACTACAGCAGTTTTGGGCTTCCTTTGGTGTTACACTCTTATGCATGGATCAATTCCAGCTGTTACCATCCCCCCCCCCCCCCCCCCCCCCCCCCCCCCCCCCCGCTGACCCCCGGGGATTTGTAATTTTTTTTTTCTTGGGACTACAAATTCCCTGCCCCTGAGCCGCCAGAAATAACAAATTCCCCGCCCCAGGGCAACGGAAAAGCAACCAACAATTGAATAATATTAAACGGCATGTTTAACAATAAAGCTAGACACCTTTTAGAAATAACTAGACGCTCTTCTAGCGTGAAGTCGGGCTTCTAAATGAAATGTAACCTATTTGAACTAAATATAGATATCTTATAGTGCGATTTTCAGTGCGATTGAAACAGTTTTTGGTTGCTCGTCGTTGCATGACTCGAGCTCGATAGAACATGCTTTCCTTGCAATTTCAGTACTGCGAACTTTACAGTATATCAGTAAAAACGTTAATAGCCCGTCTTCACGCTACTAGAGCGTCCTGTTTCAATCTAAATTCAGATTTAGACGAGAAAAGACTTATATTTTGGCCCCTTGACCTCCGGTGCTTTCCCTGATTGGTTTGTGCTTTGTAATCTTTCTTGGCCAGACTTCATGTCTCCTTCGGCTTTAGCTCGACGTTAGCCTGCGTAGCTTAATATAAAACTAGGTGCATGCGCTGTAGAACCCAATTAGTCATTTGGGGTCAACGAAGAACGGAGCTCATTTTTAGAGTCGGCGCTTCCACAGGAAGCCCGACTAATTATTGACCATAACAGTAGAGATAAGAAGTCATCTGTGCCGTTAAACACTGCCTTTTTTTCAAAGAAAGCCTTTAACTTTGCAAGATCTTGTTTTTCAAGCCAATCGGCGACAAAAGTAATCTCTTTACCGACAAATTCCATTATTATGAATTCCTCCATTGATTATACGCTCGGTCAAGTTATCCCCGCCCCCCACCCCCGGGGCAACCACGTTGTTGTACAAAATCCCCGCCCCTGGACACAGGTCCTTACAAATCCCTGGGGTATGCCCGGGGGGGGGATGGTAACAGCTGGAATTGATCCATGCATTACGGACTTACAACACGATGACATAGTGGCTTTGCCTCCATATATGGAGACAGTAGCCACAAAAAGTCATAATGTTTCTCTTGGCGATGTTAGATGTATGTTACTTTGATATGTTTGACACATCAACACATCAACGGGTGAAACGACTTTGATCCGGGCGAATCAACTACAGGCGAAATGGCCATCGGGCGAAACGGCCGGATACCCTTCTGCGAAACGGCAAATGTGCAAATAGACTTGTATTCCTTTCTAGAAGAATATGAATACCACGAAAGTCTCTTTTAGAAGAAACTATAAAGACTTAACGTACCGTATTCATCGGCGTATAAGCCACTTTTTTT
Source organism: Actinostola sp. cb2023 (assembly GCA_033675265.1). NCBI lineage: Eukaryota > Metazoa > Cnidaria > Anthozoa > Actiniaria > Actinostolidae > Actinostola > Actinostola sp. cb2023. Next base: position 105,968 of record JAUJYZ010000316.1, on the reverse strand, counting down.
CCAAAAATCGCGATCCAAAGTTGGGGGTGCAGCTTATCTGCGAGAACATCAGGAATTGGTACCAGAAATTTACATAAAACTAACATAAAAGTATAAGTATAATGAACCTTAGATTTTAGAACTGATAACTTGCTAATCTTCTCTGTATCGTTCCAATTTACATGTAATACGAACATATCCCGATAAGTAACCGGAGTTCGGTTGTATGTGCTCGTTGTATGATGTGAACTGTACGAGACTGAGCAGCTCGGGGCCCTTCGGCCCGAGCACTAATACTTCGGATTTAATTCGATACGCGCTCGGAAACTATTTGGCCCGTTTGTGGCCAACGAAAAAATTCTGAATGCCCATTTTATAACTCAGGCTTCCTCCAGAAGTGTCCGAGTAAAAAAACATTTTTTCCAAAATTTCCATTGCCAAACTCGGGGTGTGGCTTATCTGCGAGTGCGGCTTATACGCCGGTGAATATGGTACTTTAAAGTAGAGATGAATATCGTGAGAGATGTCCACTTTTTGTTCAGAACTTTGCAGCAAACAGCCGATGCCTATGGTGTCCAATGGCCGCCAAAATTCAAACTTTGTATTCTATATTGTACTTTCTGTATTGTTGTCAATGGAACAACTACAGAATACAGGGCCACTCAGGGCCACCGTGTCGGCACTCTTTGAAGAACGAGGCATAACACAATGGGCTCTATTGTTATTCAAATGATGGGCCCTGTATTTTGTAGTCTATTGGAACAACTACAGAATACAGGGCCACTCAGGGCCACCGTGTCGGCACTCTTTGAAGAACGAGGCATAACACAATGGGCTCTATTGTTATTCAAATGATGGGCCCTGTATTCTGTAGTCTATTGGAACAACTACAGAATACAGGGCCACTCAGGGCCACCGTGTCGGCACTCTTTGAAGAACGAGGCATAACACAATGGGCTCTATTGTTATTCAAATGATCTAGCCAAGTTGGATGTAGAATACGAAAAGTTGCATGTCAAATACGAAAACTTGCATGTCAAATCGAAAAGGTATCCGAATAGCAAAAGTAGCATGTAGAATACGAGATGTTGCATGTCAAATACGAAAACTTGTATGTCAAATCGAAAAGGTATCCGAATAGCAAAAGTAGCATGTAGAATACGAGATGTTGCATGTCAAATATGAAAACTTGTATGTCAAATCGAAAAGGTATCCGAATAGCAAAAGTAGCATGTAGAATACGAGATGTTGCATGTCAAATACGAAAACTTGTATGTAGAATACGAAAACTTGTATGTAGAATACGAAAACTTGTATGTAGAATACGAAAACTTGTATCGTAGAATACGAAAACTTGTATGCAGAATACGTAAACTTGTATGTAGAATACGAAAAGTTGGATGTCAAATGAAAAATATTGACAAGAATACAGAAAGTACAATATAGAATACAAAGTTTGAATTTTGGCGGACATTGGACACGCTGAATTGATCGCTGCCACCACAGGTATCCCAAGTTCAATATTAGTGTAAATGTATGGCGTCTTTTGAACGCCATAATCATTTGGTAAAAATTCCGTTTGAATAAAATATCGAAAACACTAACTTGTTTGGAGTCATCTCTTCTGTGTCCGAGCCGATTTTAAGCCGTATCCGTTCAGTTTTTGGTGAGTTATAGTCGATTTGGTTTGTCACGTATCACACACTAGTATAATTGAGAAGGTAGGAGAGTCGTGTCTCGGTTCCTCGAACCAAATCGACTAGAATTCTTTTAAAATTCGAACTATCGCCAAAATTCATCCAAAACACATTAGCCCGATAAACAAACTATATTATCCAAAGCACTCTTCCGTACTTCAAACCTCGGTATCTGCACTGTAAAACAGATTTTAGGACCAAACTGGCGATACGAATACTCTCTTGTCACTCTACCTGGACCAAAGGCATGACAAGAATGCAACGGCCGTTGAAATGTCACGACAGTGCCCTCCCCGGAGAGTCGGACGAAATTCAAGCCAACCAATAGGAAGCGAGCTTCACGGGACATTTCGACATCAGTTGCATTCTTGTCATGCCTTTGGTCCAGGTAGAGTGACAAGAGAGTATTCGTATCGCCAGTTTGGTCCTAAAATCCGTTTTACGGTGCAGATATCGAGGTTTGAAGTACGGAAGAGTGCTTTGGATAATAGTTTGTTTATCGGGCTAATGTGTTTTGGAGGAATTTTGGCGATAGTTCGAATTTTAAAAGAATTCTAGTCGATTTGGTTCGAGGAACCGAGACACGACTCTCCTACCTTCTCAATTATACTAGTGTGTGATACGTGACAAACCAAATCAACTATAACTCACCAAAAACTGAACGGATTCGGCTTAAAATCGGCTCGGACACAGAAGAGATGACTCCAAACAAGTTAGTGTTTTCGATATTTTATTCAAACTGAATTTTTACCAAATGATTATGGCGTTCAAAAGACGCCATACATTTACACTAATATTGTACTTGGGATACCTGTGGTGCCACTGGATTATACCTTGTGGACCATATGGTGCATGTAGTGTTCCGCCTGTTGTGGATAAAGACATAAAAACAACTTATTCAAAAGCAAAATACAATTTTTATTATGCGAAGACGTTTAAAATACGATATTTGTAACGTAAAACAGTCCGATAACACGTGATCGGCTTTGATTTCACATCCGATTTCACTCTTCACCGAAGCCGAAGGGCTGTCATGTCTTCACAGTTTTGACGTTCAAAATAGCATTTTCGTAGTACAAAAAGAGGACTACCATAGTGATCTACATTTACTGACCTGTCTTTTCAAGTATAGAAGAGATAATCTGTCCTTGAAGTCTTTAAAATCGTCAAAATCCAAGGCTCAAAGTTCATACATCTTGCAGTTGTCAACCATCTGAGTTCGATCAACATTCTCACGTGGTCGATTTCCACAAATGCATTGCGAGTTTTCTCGTTATGACTCCTCCCCCGACATTCATAGCACAGGAAGTCCAACGTGGATGGATGTCTAAAAAGAAAACACTGTACGTTGCAGTATTCGAAGACGATTGAGACGCATTGTACATTCAACAGAGAATAAGATGCAATATCATCTCATTCACCTTTTGAAACATAGATGGGCATGGGTGGTTACCGGAGGGGGATCCTCTCCCTATAATGGACCACATGGGGCTGGTCCGCCCATAATTAAAAGGGCACGGCCTTGTTCAGGCCCTAGAGGCCAAAGAAAGGGTATGGAAAACTGACATTTAGGTTTTTAGAAGTTTAGTAGAATTTGCTCGATTATTAGCTAAAATAAGCTTAATAATACTAAAAAATAATAATACTAATAATAATACTAATAATTAATAACATAATAATACTCCTTTCCAACATGTGAATTTCGTGAAATTTAACTACGGGACACTCCGTCAAAGTGGAACCGAATTATCTCAACAGCAATTTGGACTGTAAATGTAAATCCTTTAATTATTAGTCATGCACGATGTGTACAACAATTAACAATGATCTCCCTCTACGATGTAGTCTCCTTCGCAGCAGTTTTTAGTTCCGCCAGGGAGACTATCTACCCGGAGTTGAATTTAAGTTGACAGGGGAAAATGATAATCTCTGAAACTCAGGGTAGAGACTGATGATGTTGAACGTTCTGCCAGCCTAAATAATACAATCTTTTGGACCGATGGATCTGCTTATATACAATCGTGGGTCATGTACTATAGAATCTACTGTATTTACATACAGGAAAAACATACTGATAATATATCAAGATTTTATCACACACATTTAGCCCGTCCCATGCATGCCGCACGTGCAGTTATTTATGACTCATACCATGCACTATAGTCACAAGTCGAGCCACAGGAATAATAACTACAATTACATTACGCATTCTTGTAAATTAAAGCTAAAGATTGTCATGAAATCTATTTCTACCAGTAATTTCTTCAGAAGATTCAATAAATATTTATTAAATTCTCAACAGTGAAAGGGATACCATTTCCCCCCGGGGAGGGAGGTCAAGGGTGGATACAGGAGAGGGTTCCAGGGGTCAGGAAAATGAGTAGCAAAAACTATGTGTATAAAAATACATGTTTGCGAGTGCATGTATAAAAACGGGTTACTGCGTTTTGGGTGCATTTCTTGTGTTTGTGTTTCGGTACCGTACAAGAAATTGCATACAAGATTACATTGATGCAACTTCTCTTGCAACATTGTGCAGAACAGTTGCAGAAGTAGGATCAAGTTCTACTTCTGCATGCATCCTGTGACACCCCCCAAAAAAACTGACATAGGTTTTCTTACCACAGCAGATTTTGCTCAACTTGACAATTGCCTGACAAGTTCCTCTTTTCAGGAATACACAAGGACAGAAAGCAAGACAGTTGGAATATATATTTCCACAAAACACCATTTTAAAGGCAATGGTATGCAAATATTTTATCTATTTTCTTTCACTATTCATCATGTATGCAAAGAACAGAACACATGTTGCTGCTATTTTGGAGACAAGACTAAGGCGTGTCATACAGGTACAAGTGTAGTTTATTAGTATTTATATCAAAGACATACACGACCTGGGCACAAACAAAAAAAACTATGATTACAACTGCACGTAATATGCTGCACTGTACTATTTATTTATAATATTGATTTCAACTACTTATATATACTATTCTGATAAATACCTCATTGGAATCAAAATGTATTTTTACAATAACAGAGCGAAATCTTGCAATCTGATTGGCTCTCAGCCGTTGTCAATAAGAGTACAGACACACTGTATGACGAATCGCTCGTGCACGGAGCCAGCGCGCGCTTGAAACAGTTTTTCTTTCAAACTTTTTCCTTGTTTTTGGATGTTTTTTGACTTTGTTATTGTAAAAAAACAAATTGAAGATGTTTTTTTCATCGTCTGTACTCTTATTGACACACACTTGACGTCATAAAATGTCCAAAACTTGGCAGTGAAATCACTCGCTATGCTCGTGATTCCACATGAGTTTTGAACATTTTATGACGTCAAGTGTGTGTCAATAAGAGTACAGACAACTCAAAACCATCTTCAATTTGTTAATTTTGTATAGACTATCATCTGTCACTACCACATCCATGGAAAGTAGTGTTATTAACAGGACGTATCACTAATAATATGGCTTTGTTTTACATCAAACACAATCTGAACATGATGAAATATTTGAACGTGTTGCCCATGGTCTGCTTTCAGTCTGGCCCTGTAGTTCAGTCCAGTTGTATGAAAGGTGAATATCACTACCCAACTGTAAATCCTTATCCAGTGGATAACTTTATTAGATAACAGCATCAACTTATCCAATGGATAGTGCTATCCACCTATCATACAACCGGGGCCTACAGGGCCAAACTGGAAGCAGGCCATGGGTAATTAAGATGGAAATAATATAATATATAGTATTACATTGTATATGTAAACAGCTAATTCAAAAATTTTGTCCTAGGTTTTATTGCATATTGCATTCCCAGACCGAAGTGCATTATGGACTGATCAATACATGTGTTTGTTTGCGTTCGAAACAGAGATCATGGTTGACTGTCAGGGCTTCCCTGATATTTGTTTGTGGGTTTTGGAAGCCCAAAATAGTAGAAAACACATAATTTGTAGTGACCACAATGCACTTCAGTATGGGAATGCAATATGCAATATACATGTACAACAAAACCTAGGACAGGGTTTTTCAAATTAGCTGTATGTAAGCTTACTCTATTGTAAATGTCCTTATGCAACAATATCACATCAATTGTCTAAGATCTGTAGCTGTTCAGCATGTGATCTAAGAGCTTGAACAATATATTTACTGGATGGCCTTTTCTCTGGCTCTTCATAGGTGCAGCAGTGAAATAGGTCAAGAACAGGCTCAAATGACTTGTCATAATTTTCCCTGGGGATGGGTGGGCGAGTACCAAGAGCAGCTATGTATTCCTCTGAGTCTTCCCCTCCTCACAGCTCATTGAGCCGTCAGTACTGGTATCAGTACCTGCAAACAAACACGGGTAACATAATTACATATCACATAAATACAAAACTGTAGTCCATAATCGGTGAAATTAATACAGAGCGATCAATAGAGTGCTGGCATTTATCTGTTCAAACTTTAACAAAAACTGATTGAGTATTAAATGATTACTTTTATTTAGAAGATACCATTATATTTATATTGATGGCAAGATGAGAAATGCACCTGGCTTAGAATGTTATCATAACACAATTGCCATGTGTTCATTATGCTTGAATTCATAATAATTATTGATCAAGTTGTGCTATTTATTTACTTGATAATAAACATAATTTATGGTCTAAATTGCTGGTATAATGAAAGCACTCAACAAGAACACTCTTCTTTTATGCCAAAACAGGTAGGACAAGCTTCTAGACAGTTTATTCACTGCAAGTTTGTATGCTTTATCCTGAATAATGGCTTCCACAATAGTCTGCGAACAGTCCCTCCTTTTCCCTCCAAACTCAGTGAAGATGAGTATTTAGAATTCTGTGGATGCGAGGAAAACTCTCCCCAATCCTTGCATGCCCAGGATTGTTTTTCTCTCATTCAACTGAGTCTGGAGGGAAAAGAAGGACTGTTCACAGTCTACTTCCACAAGGGATGTCCAGAGGGATATTTTGGAGAATACAAGGGGTTGATTTGAACTTTGCACTATATATAATTGTACCATTAGTAATTACTTACAAAGTAAATGTAGCAAATTGTTGTTAGCAAGCACTATTTATAATTGTACGATTAGTATAAAGCTGTGGCATGTGGGTTTAAATCCCATCAGGGTCAGATATTGTTTTCTCTTTCACCTTTCCTTGGTTAAAAAACTCCTTATGCTGTTATATATAATAAGGAGTTCTATGGGCAAATTATTGCGCTTGAAATTTCCCTCAATTTATAATCTATTTCATTTATAGTGCCACATTATATACATATTGTACATTTATGTACAAAGTAAATGTGACAAGTGCAGATCAACTGTAGCTATGTACAGTACAACTTTAATACTTACACAGTAAATCAACATGAGGCACACGAAGAGTAAGCATTTCCCATATAACCAAGCCATAAGCAAAGATGTCAGTCCTGTCACACACTCTTCCTCCTTTGTCTTGGTTCAACACCTCTTTGCTTTTCCATGGCTCAGATCCAGTGTAGCGTTTCTTAGGGTCTTCAGGGCTACTCAAGTCATCTTTGAGTTTCAATGCAACTCCAAAATCGCACAGTTTGACGGCATCAAAGTCGCCACGAATCAAGACATTGCCTGACTTGATGTCTCCATGAAGGATCTTTTTCTCGTTGTGAAGGTACTCTAGAGCTTTAGCAATACACCAAGCAACTTTGAGTACTTCTTTATAGGTAAAACATTCTTCTAAATATGACCTCTCATCGATGATATCCAGCAATGACATGTGGCAGTCCTCCATTGCCAAGCACAAGGATCCGTCTGTAGTCCCCGTCAGGGCGCGAAATCCAACTATATTAGGATGCTTTAGATTCTTCAGTATGCTAGCTTCGAGTGCTAAGCGTTCACTGATATTAGGTCGAGCTCGTTTGCTAACTTTCTTGACGGCCCAGGGTGACTTCTGTTGGCCTTCTTGAGTAAGACTCCTTCGAAGTCGATACACGTTGACTCCCGTTCCACAGCCAAGTTTGGTCATCGCTGGCGATGGAGGGATCGCAAATGGAGAAAGCGGGTTACTCTCTCTCAGAACACTTCTCTGGGCCTTTCCTACAGGCGTTAAAGCCATTTTATTTCGCTGTAGTTTTGAATCAAACGACAAAAAGTTACACCTTGTTGTAGATTTCAACCGAAATGATTTTCAAATTTCCCGCCTTCTTCATGAGCCCGCGGTAAAACCGCTGAAATTACCCATAACTCACAGCGCTCGTGGTTAGTTTGGAACGCCTGGTACATTTCTGTTTTCTTCAAAACAAATTTTTTTCCAAAATGACTGACCGAAAGGAAGCGAAAATGCGTTTAATTCGTGAACATTCCTCGAGATTATTGACAAGACTAGATCATCTACGCAAGCAGAATCGTATGTGCGATGGGACTTTGATTGTGGACGGTCAACAGTTCCCCATTCATCGCGTTATTCTATCGGCATCTAGTCAGTACTTTGAAGTGCTGCTAACTGGAGGAATGGCGGAGAGTTTTACCGACAAAATAGAGATACGAGGAATAGCTAAAGATATATTCAGCATAATTATGGAGTTCATTTATACTGGATCGATTGACGTCAATGAATCGAACGTACAACAACTCCTGCCTGCAGCGAAAATGCTTCAGTTAGATGACATTGAGCGATGTTGTTGTGAGTTTTTACAACATGAACTGGACCCGTCAAACTGCGTTGGAATTTTTCTTTTCGCCGAGTCGCACTCTTGTGTCGACCTGAAAAACTCAGCTCTAGAGTATTTGCACAGAAACTTTGTATCGTCGTCAAAACAAGAGGAATATTTAAGAGTAGATAAACACTTCATGTTAAAGCTAATTGAATCAGAGCATCTAAAAGTCGATACAGAAAGCAATGTATTTGAAGCAGCAATGAACTGGATTTTACACGATCTTCCTAAACGACGGGAGAACGTGGGGCCGATTCTTGAACGAATACGCCTCCCATTGCTTTCTGATAACTACTTAAAGTATTACCTGAATAAATGCGAAAATCCAAGTCTGAAACGCTTGCTAGAAAACATCCTACAAGGATATCGTAGCTACCAAATGCTTGGCATTAATTCGCAGAAAATTTCTTCCCAGCCTCGTCAAGCTTCAAGGAAGCACTTCTATGTAATTGGAGGCTACAGTCGCAGTGTTGGCGGTCGCTGGAGCGATAGATCTTCCTTGTCCAATTGTGAAAAATTTGATTCTTTTTCTCGCACGTGTGACAACTGTGCTGTTTCAAGTTTTGAAATGCCAAGGTGCAATCTCGGAGTGACTTCGCTGAATGGATTAGTTTATGCCATAGGTGGAGAAGATGACTCTCTTCTACTGTTTGATTCGACGGAGTGCTACGATCCTGCTATGAATATCTGGACTACTATGGCTTCTTTAAAAGCTCCTCGTGTTGGCTTTGGTGTGTGTGTTGTAGATAATTGCATATATGTAGTTGGTGGTTTGATTGGTTTGTGGGGTGGGACAGAAGTAGCTGGAAAAATTGAGAAGTATGATCCCCTTGAAAACCAGTGGTTTATTGTTGGCAACATGGAAACAAAGCGTTTTCATCTTGGTGTTACACAACTAGATGGTCTTATTTATGCAATTGGTAAGTATGTAACAGCTGGTGTAAAGGGACCATCGATTGACATAATGTTATTTGGATATAAAATAACTATGATATAACGCGATCTCTGATTGGCCAAAGGATGCATGCGTATGCTGTGTGCTTTATGAGGATCCATGGAGAGCACATGTGCACATGTATTCAAACATTTTTGTAACGAATACAATTGAAAACTTGCCTCAAAATCATAATTGTATTTTATAAAAAACTGGTTGTTGTGCTATGTACAGTTTTAGAGCACTTGGGGACTGATCAGAACACCCGAGACTGAGTGTTGAGAAGCACTCCACTACACGTTGTGCTTCTCCCGACACTTCTCTCATGTTCTGATTTTTTAATTTTTTATTTTTTATTTAATCAAAATATGGTATGATCATTCCCCACACGCTCTGAAACTACACATAGCATGTGCACAGGTTTTATATTTCTTCATTACTTCCGTTACAAAAAATCTCCCAACGTCCTTGTGCAAAACTGTAGACATTGTCTAACGTGATAAATAATAAGAAAATACCCAACTAAACTAGACTACATTACATTCCCTACTTATTCACAAAGCTAGAATCGAAAGTCGAGCTGCAGGCCGAGCCGTCGAGTCGAGAATATAAAGACGTGGAATGAGGGAAGGACCTCACCTTATTTTGTCGCGCCCAGAGCTCAAAATTTCAATTCTTATGAGAGTCTTGCGAATTGGTTGGGGCTCTTTTGCAGCTGACTTTACGTGTCGTGTACCAGGGGCGGATCCAAGGGGGGGCATGGGGGGCCGGTGCCCCCCCCCCCCTTTGAGTTGGGCCAGATACATATTCGCCCAAGTCTCCCCACCATTTGATGCCCAGAATGGATGGAAATTGCATTTTCTAGCTTCTAGATTTCAAAATTTTCTGGGGGGGGCATGCCCCCATACCCCCTAGAAGAAGGGGCTTACGGCCACTTAGTGGTGCACCCCCCTTTTCAAAATCTCTAGATCCGCCCCTGTGTACCGTAATTCTTTGATCATTTTACAGGAGGTATCAGTGAGCACGCAGAAGAGCTTGAAGTTGTAGAATGTTACAATCCGATCCTGGATAAATGGACACGACTGACCAGTATCAAAACCGCTCGTGCTCACATGGGCATTGCATCATTAGGAAGAGCTATTTACGTTATTGGTGGCTCTACAGAGAACGGACACAACGTTTTAGACAGTGTCGAGAGGTACGATCCTATGGTCAACCAGTGGACTGAAGTCGCTCCCTTGGCGTCTCCCAGGGCTGGCCTGTCTGCAGCAGTAGACATGAAAGTCTTGTATGCCATCGGAGGCATTTCAGCCAAAAAGGAATACTCCGCACCAAGTACTATTACAGCCATTGATGCGTATGATCCGACAGAGAACAAATGGTCCCGTGTAGCTAATCTTTGTATCAGTCGCTGTGAGTTTGGTATTGGTGTATTGTGACACTTCATTAGCGGATAGGAAGGAAGTTAATTGTGCAACAACTTCATGTTGGAATATTAATTTGATACTACAAAGCAAAAATTAATCAACAAATAAAACTAAGCTTAATAAAAAATAGTACAAATCTAAGCCTATCCTTAGCCCTTAACCGCGCCCAACTCTAGCTGAATCGCCAGAAGACGATTGAACCAGGCACAGGAGTAAACGTATGTAAAGTGCATTTCGCGTGTTGCTACATCAAGTTGTTCCCGGAAATTGGATCTTTGTGGTTCACTCTTGATCATGACTCTATTCCGACCGATTTTTTTGGCCTTTTAAAACAGTTTTTAGCTTAATACACATGTGAATATAAATGATTGGTTAAGAATTACGTTCATATGTTGCAATAGTCTCCGCGCAGTTAATTATAAAAGAAAAGTGAAAACGGGAACGGCCGCGTGTCGCTTTATCGATGGCGGCCGAATGTAAAACTACTCGTTTAGAATATTTACGTTTGCAAAGTTCTCTGATATTCGGCACCAATAAACTTGTGAACACCTGAAATCTCATTCTTTATCAAACGTTTGTTTATATTTTTGTTACACCAACATCACATTTTCTTTTCACATTACATTATTTTCTCCGTAATGTCCTTCATATTTCTCTCCTTTATCTATTTTTCTCTTGATCATTTCTTAACTCATTGTCTATATTCGTTTTATTACTGGCTTCACAGCAGTAGCTACATGCAGACTGCCTATTTTTTTCCCAAGGTATTCGACATTTCCAAAGAATTTACAAGTTTTGAAGAGGGCGCTCTCTTTCCCCATGCAGTGTTATAGTGAAAGAGATCGCTTCCTTATATTTGAAAGGCAGAATGATGTAAATGTCTAAGGCCCCGTCCACACTAATCCGTTTTTGAAAACCTCGATCCGATTTCCTTTGACCGAAAACGAGCGTTTTCATTTGAAAACGCATACATTTCGATGTGTTTTGTTGACCTTGCGTCCACACTAAAAACGCTGTCAATTTGTTTACACCGAGAACTTTAAGTGTGACGTCGTCAGCGTTTTCGAAAGTCTCCGTTTTCGCCGTCCACACTAATACCTGCGCTTTCGAAAGTCTCCGCTTTCGCCGTCCACACTAATACCTGCGCTTTCGAAAGTCTCCGTTTTCGCCGTCCACACTAATACCTGCGCTTTCGAAAGTCTCCGTTTTTGCCGTCCACACTAATACCTGCGCTTTCGAAAGTCTCCGTTTTCGCCGTCCACACTAATACCTGCGCTTTCGAAAGTCTCCGTTTTCGCCGTCCACACTAATACCTGCGCTTTCGAAAGTCTCCGCTTTGGAAAGCGTTTTCGAAAACCGTTTTCGATCGTTTTAGTGTGGAAGCTCGGTAAAAAAGCATCAAAAAGTAGTAGTGCGGACGGGACCTTATAATCCAGGCCCGTAGCCAGGATTTTTTGTGGGGAGGTGCTCCCCAGGCCAAAGTGGACCAAACTATCAAAATGCACTTAGGATAGCAGCAATTCATAGAGGGTCCTGAAGGGAGCCTACAAATCCCATTTCCCAGTCGATTTTTTAAAAAAATCCCAGTCCCATTGACACGAATTCAAGAAAATCCCAGTATCGTGGACTCGCTTCTAGCGACCACCCTATTAGATAATTCATCTAACAATTTCCTGATCTCATACTTTATGGCAATTGTAAATGATTATTTCACTATGTTTGCATTTCTAAGTGTGCTTTTTGAAGACTTCCTTGCTTTGAAACGTATTAAAAACCGTTCTCTTGGTTGCTCTATTTGACCTGAATTTTGTGGAATAATAAATGGTTGCAAAACAAATTATCAATTTCCGCTCTTTTATATGATTCTTCCCGAGCGTGTTGTGGTTGTATGTGCAGCTTCATCCTCATCTCCTATCACAGCAGGGATAATATCGTTGCAGGGCCGTAGGAAATGGAAAATAAGTGGTGGGGGGCGTTTAGCGAGCGCCGTAGGCGCGAGCCGCTAAATTTTTGAAATCTAGAGCCGGCTCGGAAATGCTATTTCCAGCGTTCTCCAAGAGCTATTTGTGATTTACGCGTATTGCTAATTACTTCCTACACTGTCTCGGCAAACCAATGCATATTGAAAAATGTATAAGGCTTATACGCTTTCCCATTCCCAAAGTGGTTTTGAAATTCCCAGTCCCATTAGCAAAATCCCAGTCCCAGTGGTACAATCCATTTTCCCAGTGTAAAAAAATGGCCATTCCCAGTCAGTCCCATTTAATCACAGACAACCCAAGCTCAATACGTTTGTGAGGGAATGTATGGGGATTTAAAATATGCCGTATTTTATTTGGAAATATTTAATTAAAGTTTGTCAACTTTACCTGTGTTGTATCATTCTATTGATTTTTGACTCTTGTGTGCAGTTTAGGGAGAATTTTAATAGGCATTTATTTAACAGAATGACACAACAGGTAAAGTTGACAAACTTTTATTAATTATTTCCAAATAAAATACGGCATATTTTAAATCCCCATACATTCCCTTACAAACGTATTGGGTTGCCTGTGATCCAGCCTCCGTGGGTGTTTGGTGGCAAACAGATTTACCACCTCTTCTAAGTCAAATTCAAAGTTATAATGGATGTGCATGGACAAGTTTGGCGCGCGGTTCGTTCACGGTGGAAAGAGAGTGCAGTTGGTTTTAGTTTGCCAGTGAATAGTGGACCTTTCCCCAAAAAAATGTGGACCTTTGGGGTCTGTGGGGGGGGGGGGGGGGGGGGGGTGCGAACGCACCCCGTGCACCCCCCCTGGCTACGGGCCTGTAATCATCATCATCGTTTTATAATTCTATGTAGACAATAGTATCCTATTCTCAGCGATCTCACTTGTGCTGTAGAGATGAGAATGGGAGTCTGCAGTCGCGTTCGATTAAATATTGCGAATACAAGATCCGGGTGGGTGGGTGGGATCAAATTTCGGAACGGCGACTGAGGAGAGCACAAGAGAGAACTAGTGTATGTTTGCTAAGCTCCAGCAAGTGGAAAACCCTAAAGTATCGAAGTGTGATGTGTGATTGTGTCTCATCTCTTATATACGCTCTGTGTGAGACCGCTGACAATAGTATCCTATTCTCAGCGATCTCACTTGTGCTGTAGAGATGAGAATGGGAGTCTGCAGTCGCGCCCAGCATTGGAATGCTGCTACAGTAACTGCATCAATATCAACCAACTACCCATACTTAAACCCCTTCTAGTCACCCCAAACTCATAAAACCCCAAACTAATTAGCTTCAAACTAATCCCACACTTAGATTTATGACAAATGGCCTTATTTCTATAACAAGCTAGCATACGCAATGGTAAGGGAGTGCTGCCTTTTTGGTGAGAACAGTAGAGAGCTGATTTGTCTGAGATGATTTTGCATATGGCCGGTAGTCGTACTATTTGTTTGACCCTCTTTGGAGAAGGGTTTAATTGTCGTCTTGTGGCTGGGAGCCATACAAGCTCTAGACGCTTTATTAGCGTGAACTCGGGCTTCTTAATAAAGTTATTTGGACAGGTTAAATGTCAAACCTAAAAGCTTATTTATATCGCCCTACAGAAGTAGTATTAGCCTGAATTCAGATTTGCACAATTTAAAACAAATTTCCCACAGTCGACAATGAAAGCCCAGAATGGGTATGAACGGCAAGTGCTAGTAAAATCGAAAACATCCTTAATTTTTAGACAGCTGTATTTCAGAAAATAGTGCTAACACCTTGACAGATTAGAATCGCAGCGTGACTAAAACAGTGTTTGGTAACTTGTTGCGTGACTCGGTAGAGCCAAGAACTAAAGTTCAATAGGTAACGAACATCTGTGATGCCTTTAGCTATCTTTATTTCTAACGTTAACAACATTTCGGGTATTCTCAGGGTAGCGAAGCACCTTTCAAGATACATTTAGCAAGCCTATATTGCTTCAAAAGCAAAATCTGCAGACGTTTTTTTTTTTTTTTTGTTTTTGTTTTTTTTTTTTTTTGTGGGGGGGGGGGGGGGGGGGGGGGGGGGATGGGAAAATTGTTCCCACTAATCACGTGATATAGTTACATTGGTCAGCAGTTTAGGGTTTTCTCTTGTGTTATAAGAGTACTGTTCTATTGAATTTTAGAGGCAATTCCTCTTGCATGCTTCGTTTCCCTGTTCTTTGAAAGTGAAAAGATATCATATTGGAATATGTTTGTGAAAGTGTTCACCGTTCGGCACGTTGAAAAGAAATTAACGACGCCTTCAATTTGGTCGTAAAGATAGAAGTGCTGTTTCGGACCAATCAGAGAGAGGCGTTCTCACGGTAGTTTGCATATCCTCAGTTTTCTTTCGTAACGTGATAAGAAAGCCGCATATGATTGGATGTGATCCAAAACTATGACAGCTAATTGACAGGCAGTGCTGGTAGCATTATATGGTAATGAGAAACCAAATACAGTACTGTAACGTAAAATAAACCGTGGCGAAATCCTTGCAAACAATTTCACAAATGAATGAAAATCAACTGGAGTTTTCACAAAGCCAGCAGTAAAACGAACAATAAACTTACGAGTGAAAGTATGGGATAAAGATATAGTATTGAGATTCTTGGCTGCTTTTATAGTTTGGCCACGAACATATGAGAAAATACACTTTCAGACCCACAGACAAATTGCAAGGCCAAATGATATTCTCTAGGATATGCTTAATACAACTGTAAGTGATCACGAAACTATAATCCCCACAGTAAAAGAATGTGAACCGTATTTATATGGTAAAACTGATGTGGAGTGCGCGAAGGATTTTTATTAACCACAATGCGTTGCGTTAACAAATCAAATCTCGATCGAATCGCTCGGCTGAATGGATGAATGAACAACTTTATTATTGTGTCTAGTCTCGTAGCAGTCCACAGGTAGACCTAATTGGAGACACCTAAGCTAAGAATATACTAATTACATCTAATTGCTACGGCAGCAATGAGGGAAAGGCCGTGGTAAAGTTCTTGAGTGAGTCAATATCGTTGCCATTAAATTAATAGAGATATGCCTGGTCGCGCAGCTCATTATTAATTCATATTAGAAATGGAAATGTATGACCAAACAAACAAACAATAAAAATAAAAATTGGAGAAAAGGAAATATCTTAAAACTAAACTTCGCTAATGCAAACTCCCGATGTCTAATTCACAAGTTTATTGTTTTGGGTGTTCGAATTGAGCACACTTCTCACCGAAGATAAAACCGAGCTCGATCAATAAAGGCCGCCAAATTGAGTAAAATCCCGAACATGGTACACACTTTCCCGATAGCCGGTTCAAAATGACATCATAATATCTAAACTCACAGAATATTACACCTATTTGGCCACAAAGATAAATATCAACTAAATTCCACTTTGAATACAGAAGCAAATTGAGTAAAATATACTGTTTTCACCGTAAACGCTAGTTGGTGATTCAGAATTCACATGGTTTACATGAATTTGAGCATCATCTTTTTATTCTGGGTAACTCCGCTGAGCTGACACAAATGATCGTAGACGCAAAATGTCTAATTTCTGGCAATGTCGCGTAATGACTACCAAGATCTGATCGATAAGCGGTACTCTTGAGATGACAATATATATAACAGAAGGCCCTCCAGATTGTAAAACTTCTGCGACTTTTAAGTAGTAAAAGCCAGTTTGCTTATTCGTCCCGCTCACGTGGTTCATGGCATGGGAAATAAAATCGGCAAAAGTCTGCACTAAGCGGAACAAGATAGAGAAGATCCAACGACGCGCTTTGTATTCAACAAGTACTCCAGACAGCAAAGCAACAGACCTATATCATCTCTGAGGAAACGCGACCGTGTGACTATGATGTACAGGATCCTAAATGGACTCATTGCTATCCCACATCAGGAGGCTATGTCAGATACTCAACTACAAACACTCGCACAGAAATCACAACTTTAAACTGGACACTTTCTCCACATTTAGACTTTCAAGTATTCTTTTTTCCCAAGAACTGTTATAGACTGAATTCGAAACTTGCTCCCAGCCAACACTGTTAATTCTAAGAGTGTTTCAAAATTGAAATCATGTGTCTTGTTTTCATAAATTTACATTTATAATATATTATCTTCCATTAGTTTATACTTATATTTATTATATATATGATATATATTCTTGGTGTGTAGCAACATAGCTTAACCGAGTAAATAAACTGAAAGATTGAAAGGAAGGATGACTGGAAACTTCTAGGAGAAGAACGAGGACAATCGTATTCTTGCTCCTTAACAGTGCCTTAACGTGAACAAAGTACTCGTGCACATTAACCCTATGAAAGGATCCAATCGAGTACTTTGAAACTAGGGAGTACTCTGGAACCGATTCTACTATTTGAAACAAAACCTCGGCGTGTCGATGCAATCTGACGGCAATATAACTCTTTGGGGTTCTCTAAACGCTAACATATTAACGATCAAGGGCTGCCTTTGGATAAGCGACTTAACAAATTCGTAATCTATTTGCCCACTCAGATGGCTGCCATCTCCCGGGACCAGTAATCAGCAATCTTGGAACCATCGGAATAACACGAAATCTCGTTAGGTTATACTACGGCTGTAAATTGACAAAATAAAAGAATTCCACCCGGGAGATGACAGCCTTGGCCCCGGTAATCCGAGAAGGAATTTAGATTCCTTTCAAGACCGTCATCTAGGAGGCTATAGTATGGGTTAAGGACCCCCTTATCCATTAAATAACGAAAAGCAACAGAAGAAATTAAATCCTGACGGAATAAAAGCAAAACAAACAAAATAATTGAGGCGAACATCGCCTAATAATCAAAACCATGGTATGTAGGCGAACAAAAGACTAAAAGGGACAAAAGATATAAATATCCTGAACATTCTAAGGTGCGGGACAGAAACAAAAGAGAGGCCCAAACCACTTGCTAAACAAATAAACAACGAGTTGAACGAATGCATTCCAAAGAACACATTAAACAATACATTCTCATGGTAATCCTGTCCTTCATCAAATCCCAAGCTAATAAAACCATAATAAAAATAATAAAGCTCAGTTTCATTGAAAAGCAATTTAAAAAATTCTAAACTGCATATGAAAATATCAGGAATTCTGATACCTGACAGCACATGGAGTGTAAATTCTCTGAAATCAAAGGGGAACCACACCCCCATACCAACTTCATGGACATTGTTACTACGTAAAACTCAGTTCTTCAAACGCAAAATGCATAACTTTTCATTCATGCTCGCCACTACGCCGCTCGATTGCTTGAAATTCAAACTACCTCGAGGCGAAAGGCCACATCTGCGAAAGCCCACAAGGCACTACAGCCAGATGTACATGCAACTTTTCATCATATTCGCCACAAGGCGCCGCTCGCGATCGAGTGCTTGAAATTCAAACTACCTCGAGGCGAAAAGTAAAATAAAATGCGAAGCAAAAGGCTTAGAAAATTAACTAAATAATTTAAAATTCATCACAAAAGAACCAGATAATCACGCACAGAAGGGAACAATGTCTATAAATAAAGATCGGGCAGAAACAATTGCGAGTACCATCATGAAACGAACTGTACAATAACATTCTGTTACCCTCTAGGGCGACACAAACAATCAAGACGCAAAACATAAACCAGAACAGCACTGAATAAAATAAAACTGAATACAATACTGGTCTATTGCTGTTTTGAAAGGCGGTCCTTGAACAATTCTAGGTGGACAATAATGAGCCGATTGATTGAATGCATTCCCACAGTGAAACGAAAACTTTTATCAAAGTCCAAAACTAACAAAACCCAATCTAATTATAAATATGCAAAACGGAGTCGAACGACTCTCTTGGACGAATCTCTTATTAAATTTAACATAAAATAAAACTCATGAAAATAGTAAGAAGAGATGATAACTATAAACCACATGCAGAAAGCCGCCTAAAATGAAGGACTAAAAGGAGTGGCACCGCATCCACACCCAGACCACATTCAAATAGTCACAATTGCCACCATGCACGTAAATCAAAGCTTGAAAATACAAACCACTTCATGTTTGCGAAAATGGGACTACACAGGTCTATCATAACATTTAGCGAGGTTCAAAACTGCCACGACGCCGCTCGAGTGTCTTAAAAGACCACTTCGAGGCGCAAGGCCGCATCTGCGAAAGCCAATTAAGGCACTACAGCCAGATGCACATAACATGTTCCCAAACTGCCACGACGCCGCTCGAGTGTCTTAAAAGACCACTTCGAGGCGCAAGGCTTCATCTGCGAAAGCCAATTAAGGCACTACAGCCAGATGCACATAACATGTTCCCAAACTGCCACGACGCCGCTCGAGTGTCTTAAAAGACCACTTCGAGGCGCAAGGCCGCATCTGCGAAAGCCAATTAAGGCACTACAGCCAGATGCACACACAAATAACGATAATGCCTATACAAGACAAAAGTAAAGGAAAAGAACATTTACCTCTAAAAGCGGCTCAGGGTTTTAAACTGCAGCTTCGGGCTGAGGGATATTGGGAGGAGCTGGCACAATATCTCAGCTCGTCGACTGCTGCTTGAGCTTCTACAATTCTTGCTTCGGGACGTTGCGAAAGTTCATCAGCCATGGTTGCCCTAAAGTATCGAAGTGTGATGTGTGATTGTGTCTCATCTCTTATATACGCTCTGTGTGAGACCGCTGACAATAGCTTTTATATAGGAATTCAGTTTCCTCCTGCTCCTGCCATTTGCTTAATTGTCATTATTACTTTTGTTTGTTTGTTGTTAGTAGTTGTATGATATTATAACCAGAATCTCGACCTTATGGGCGTAGTTTCCCCCTAAAAAGTACAAACTGGACATGAAAATGAGTTTCCTGACTAGATCATAATTTTACTCATGGGCAAATACCCTATAAATCATGCTAAAGGTATATCTCTTCATCTGGGCTAAAGGTATCTGGATAACTGTGCACCCATGGGGCTTTTCAGAATCACTACTTAACTATAAATGTACAACGATAATTTACATTGTGTTTGGCATTAGAGTCGTTTTTGTATGAGTGGGAAGTAGTTACGCTTCGTGCGGTGTCCAAGTATTCTGATTTGTTGAGCAATGATTCCACGCGATGTGTTTGGTTGAATGGATGTCTTCGATTCCTTACCGTGACCATAACTCAGGGTCGTAGGTTTCCCACTCGTATCAAAACGCCTCTAATACACAAGTGTATATGTCTACATAAACTCCAAATCCATCTCCATTAGCCCGTAACCCCCAAGACTCATTTAGAATAGCATTTAGCTGTCAAACAATTGGCTTTATTTGTATACATTGAAATACAATAATATTTTAAATTGTTAGGAAATCTAAATTTATTGTTGATTATATCATGCTCCTTGTATTAGTTCTCAACTTTTGTCGATAACTATGAAATAATTTCCCATTCAAATAAAATTGAGTAAACCTCCAAGGAGTATTTTTAAATTAAAAACTAAAAATTTATTCCATTTCCCTGATAAGAATATTTTAACTATTACATTCTAACTGAAACTAAAAGCCTGATAAATATTAGGTTATTAGGAATTGTGATATCAAATTAAGTACACCTAAAAGCATAAGAAACCCATGGAACACAGTCCTGGGCCATGAGAGATTTCGGTCGTTCTTTCTATCTATTAAGTGTATTAGACATGGTAGGGTAAATATGTAGGCCAGTCCACTGATGGAACCAACGAATCTGAAAGAGAGAAACACATGTTTGATAAACACTCAATTGCCGAAACGTTGTAGTATACATTTATACAAAAGTATAAAGTATTTATATAAAGTATTATTATTAAATATCTAATGAGATGCTATAATACAATTACTTGATACAGAAACTATGGTAAGTATCGCCTCGAGCGGGATTCGAACCCACGACACCCCGATGTCATGACAGGTCCTCTACCCACTGAGCTACCGAGGCAACTACGGGCAACGAAATCGTGCAACTTGTCGCGCAACATTATATTATCCTCTCATTTCTTTACAATTAATGGGAGCTGGCTCGAAAACTTTAGTTACTTCAGCTCCCAAGCACCAATCTTTAATCTTTGATCTCTAGTAAATAGTAATAACTTTTAGTACTTATGCGTATGTATAGCTGTATGTGTGAAATTGTAAAACTGTAAATCAAGAGTGCAAATAAACATCAATTCAATTCAACTACAATGGCGTGGAGTTCAAATTAGCTCAAAGACGCTGATTTTAACCGAACATTTACTCCCAGGCCTCACGGAACTGGGAATTGCTTCTGTAATGACGTACGAACCGCATCACGCAGTCACAGTAGTCATATTAATACAATTGTGCAGTAATACGGACAACAAAATCGTGCAACTTGTCGCGCAACATTGTTGCGTTGCAAGTTGCAGAGCAATGTTTCTCGTATTACCATCTTTCGAGCAACTTGTCGCGCAACAAATTAAATTTTCGGTGTTGCAGGTTGCAAAACTTTGTTGCATGAAGTAGAAAGAGCTTCTAATTGCGCAACAAAGTTTTGCAACCTGCAACACGAAAATGTGTTGCACGACAAGTTGCGCGAACGGTGGTAATACGAAAAACATTGCTCTGCAACTTGCAACGCAACAATGTTGCGCGACAAGTTGCATGATTTTGTTGCCCGTATTACTGCACCTTAAGCACAAAATAGTGCTGAAAATTATTGCGTTGTCCTTGCTGAATGCGATACTAATCTAAAATTGATGTTTCTGATATATTAGAAGAAAAAAGCGATGTTTCGCAATTTGCATCTCATTAGATATCTTGTATCTGTACTGATAAATGTATACTACAACGAGTATATATTTTTGAATTTCTGTGGTTAATAAAGTTATTAATAATAGAATATACACGAGAAAAAACTGGTTTGAACAACCAAATATGTCAGAACTCATTGTCTATTGACCGTAGTGAGAGATCAGCAAGAGGCCATGTTTTCACAGTGCTTTTTAAGGGTGCTGTTATTGCTTGCGTCGTTTCCCTGCTGTTCTCCTCTTCTCTTCCTCGGGAGAAAAGGAGACTCTGTTAGCAGGGAATTGCTTGGCTATAGAAAACCCGTCATAATTTAACTAAAGCAAAAATAATAAAGAAAAATGCGTCCGACAAGCCCGCGCCGAAGAGCACCGCTGGATTCTCGAGCATGGATATATATAATATCTTATCTTAAAGACACCTCGGTGAATCCAGATCCTCTACTAAAAGGCGTGAGAGAAGCTCACAAGACGGTCTCAATGGGGTTTAACTAACAACTGACAATCGAAGTATCAAACACGGTCAATTGTGCCAGTTAATAGTTAACTACCGTTTAATTGTCAAGACAAAAATTGAATGGACAAATGACAAATGACCAAATATTTGACTGACAACTGACACATTCAGACCCTGTGATAATAAATGACACAGGATTTAATGAAGTTAAAAGAGGACATGGTGCATACGTACCTTATAATAGTACCAACATGAGGGTATAGGCAGGCAAACGCAACACAACAAGCAATAATAACAATATTAAGGACAAGTACGTGCCATGGACTGCAAAAAAAGAAGAAATAAATTATTAAAGTGGATGAGAGAAAACCCGCTGACATGCATGCAATACTTATATTTCTGTGCAATATGACTGCTGAAGCATTTGTTCAGATTTAAACGACGTGATATAGTTGTAGCATGAGGGAGAATCTAAAGCAGTTGTATTGTATGGCCATCGAGTAGAGGGTCCTGGGATTGCGTAGACTGTGAACAGTCCCCCTTTTCCCTCCAGACTCAGTCGAACGAGAGAAAAACAATCCCGGAC
This sequence comes from Actinostola sp. cb2023, assembly GCA_033675265.1. Taxonomy (NCBI): domain Eukaryota; kingdom Metazoa; phylum Cnidaria; class Anthozoa; order Actiniaria; family Actinostolidae; genus Actinostola; species Actinostola sp. cb2023. The sequence goes on along the minus strand of JAUJYZ010000316.1, from coordinate 83,416 downwards.
GCGCGAGATTGTTTTTCTCTCGTTCGACTGAGTCTGGAGGGAAAAGGGGGACTGTTCACAGTCTAGGGATTGCGCGTGTTTTCCATTTTTCATTCATTCGTTCATTCATTCATTCATATTTATCCCCCTCCTCTCCCCTCCCCCCACTGTACTTCTGCACCTCGTATGCGATAGAGCAGATTTCATATGACTGAAAACCTTGTGCAGTGACCGTGACCTAATAGAATCATAAAAATAGACAATGAGTAGGTACTAGTTTTTTCACGGTTCTCGCTTACCCTGGATACGCTTTACCAAAGACATACAGCATGAATTGTACTCGAACGATGTACACGATAAGCGGGAAAACTGTGACCAACTGGAAGAACAGACCAATACGAGCACCAAATGCCATGCCGTCATTTGCTGGCATATTGTCCAGGAAAACCTAATGAAACAGTGTTATCAAATCATTACATTCAGCAAGCGTTTGTAAGGAGAATAATAATAACAATGATAATAATAATAACAATAATAGTAATAATAATAATAATAATAATAATAATAATAATAATAATAATAATAATAATAATAATAATAATAATAGAGTGCAATTTAGAAAAGTGTGAAATAGTACTAATTTTAAATAGTACTAAATAGTGCTATTTATATTGTTTTCTATTGTTTCATTAGTGCTATTTAGTACTAATTAGTTATTTAGTTTTCAAGCTTTTCTAAATTGCACTCTAATAATAATAATAATAAATAAATAATAAATAAGAGGCGTACAAAAATACTGTCATTCCGTCTTTGTATCTGTAGCCTCGTCCAAACGCTAACTCCAAACTGATGAGATTCATCAATGATAATAATCATCATCATCATCATACATCTCTATAGCACTTATTATAATGTAAAATCAAAACAATTTTAAAACAAACTAAATAATAAATACCGGTATATGAAGAATAATGCAACTGACTGCAAAATTACAACGCTTTTACGTAAACTCCATCCTGCACACAGGCAGCACGACGCTGAGGCTACTCAATAAAATATATTGTATGCGCGTCTTTTTTGAAGGGTTTCCTGTAATAGAGCGAGCGTGCGCAATAGATGCGCAATACGTATTATGTTCGGCTCCCTGACTCACACAACATACAGTAATACGTATATTTGTATTTGTTATAAGTAGCCTCAGAAGAAATGGTTGGGCTGCCTGTGTCCTACACAGCCCTCAATAAAACTAGCTTTGCTAGGATTGGTGACTAGCCATTTGAAGGCCACTCCACCGATAATGGTTATACTAAAGTACTGTCGTGTACTAACCTGACTAATACAAGACTTTTCGATGGGAAATGAAGCGTAGAACATTCCACCCACGAAAATATACGTGAACGCCACTAAGAGGTATGCTATAGTCAAATCACGTGACTACAAATAAACAAACAGAACATTAAGACAAACAAACTCAACACTCGCGTCCCATCCACATTGGAGCTTTAAAAAGTCCCCATTTTCAGTCACTGAACAAGACGCTCTACACAGTACAAAGTTAGCGTATCGAACATAATCGAACTAAAGCATTCTAAAACAGTCGACAGACAAATAAGAGCTGTAGTCACCAACACAGTATGATGTGGTTTCTATTTCTTCAAGTGCAATCCTAAATATATGATAGCTTGAAGGCCAAAAATATAGGTGTTCCGTCGTAAACACCCTAAACCCATAATTTACACCCCTAAAAGAGACGACGATCATATTATCCCCGCCCCTTTCACGTCATAGTCCCCTCCCCCCCCCCCCCTCTCTCTCTCTCTGGGGGAGGGTCTACGTAGAACAAGGAATCGGGCAGTACTTACGTTATTCTCTGGATTTTTTTGATTACGCATAATAGACAATACACAGTTGTGAATGAAGTACGCCAAGGTTAACGTCCCAGTGAGAGCAGGGAACTGAACCTTGAACTCTAAAGAGAATAAAAGTTGTTCAGGATGAAAACCTAATTGGAGGGGGGAGGGGTGGGTACTGGTAAAGTATGTATTAATGTGTAATTGGAGGGGGGAGGGGTGGGTACTGGTAAAGTATGTTGGTCCGCTACGATGCAAAGGAACGGCTACCTTTCAAGATGGCGCAGGGAGGCGGGCTGTTGCTAGGTTCGCACCTTCATCGGTAATAAAACCAAACCCTGACCGATGTGTGTACCACAGGGAACCCATCAATATGTACCCCAATTGCTAGGTTCACACCTGGACACAGAATGAATCCAAGCCCTGACCGAATGCCCGATGGAGTGTACCACAGGGAACCCATAGACATAAATAAGTGCTAATGTCTTACCTGGTATTTTGAAGTGATTGGAGAAGTCCATGTTGATTCCCCATAAAGATGCTTTGACAATTACAAATATAATGATGTACACAACAGCTACAGTACCTAAAGAGATGATCATTACCAATCACTGTTATTGTTTAATTAGGTAGTTCATTACTTTGACCATGTCAGTCAAACACTGGAATAACTATGTGTCCATGGAATTCTATTGGATGGCAGAACACTAGCTGACATCCCTCAACAACAATGCTTTACAATACGAGTGTTTCTTTCATTGCAGATTAGATGAATCACACATGACTTCTAATATCTAGAATATATTTTGTACCAGTCCTCGACTCATTGTATACTTTGAGTATAAATAAAGTTAACATCCAACCACTGCCAACCAACCACTACCAACCAACCACTACCCACCAACCACTACCAACCAACCACTACCAACCAACCACTACCATCCAACCACTACCAACCAACCGCTACCAACCAACCACTACCAACCAACCGCTACCAACCAACCACTATCAACCAACCACTACCAACCAACCACTACCAACCAACCACTATCAACCAACCGCTACCCACCAACCACTACCCACCAATCACTACCAACCAACCACTACCAAACAACCGCTACCAACCAACCGCTACCAACCAACCGCTACCAACCGCTACCAACCAACCACTACCAACTAACCACTACCAACCAACCGCTACCAACCAACCGCTACCAACCAACCAACCATTACCAACCAACCATTACCAACCACTACCAACCAACCACTACCAACCAACCAACCACTACCAACCAACCACTACCAACCAACCACTATCAACCTACCACGACCAACCAACCGCTACTAACCAAGCACTACCAACCAACCACTACCAACCAACTGCTACCAACCAACCACTACCAACCAACCACTACCAACCAACCACTACCAACCAACCACTACCAACCAACCACTACCAAACAACCACTACCAACCACTACCAACCAACCAACCACTACCAAACAACCACTACCAACCACTACCAACCAACCACTACCAAGCAACCACTACCAAACAACCACTACCAACCAACCACTACCAAACAACCACCACCAAACAACCACTATCAACCAACCACTACTACCAACCACTACCAAACAACCACTACCAAACAACCATTACCAACCAACCACTACCAACCAACCATTACCAACCAACCACTACCAACCAACCACTATCAACCAACCACTACCAACCAACCACTACCAACCAACCACTACCAAACAACCACTACCAATCAACCACTACCAACCAACCATTACCAACCAACCACTACTACCAGCCACTACCAACCAACCATTACCAACCAACCACTACCAAACAACCACTACCAAACCACCACCACCGAACAACCACTACCAAACAACCACTACCAACCAACCACTACCACCACTACTACCAACCACTATCAACCAACCACTACCAACCACTACCAAACAACCACTACCAACCAACCGCTACAAACCAACCACTACCAACCAACCACTACCAACCAACCACTATCAACCAACCACTACCAACCACTACCAACCAACCACTACCAAACAACCACTACCAACCAACCACTACCAAACAACCACTACCAACCACTACCAACCAACCACTACCAAACAACCACTACCAACCAACCACTACCAACCACTACCAACCAACCACTACCAAACAACCACTACCAACCAACCAACCACTACCAAAAAACCACTACCAACCACTACCAACCAACCACTACCAAACAACCACTACCAACCAACCACTACCAAAAAACCACTACCAACCAACCACTACCAAACAACCACCACCAAACAACCACTATCAACCAACCACTACTACCAACCACTACCAAACAACCACTACCAAACAACCATTACCAACCAACCACTACCAACCAACCATTACCAACCAACCACTACTACCAACCACTACCAACCAACCATTACCAACCAACCACTACCAAACAACCACTACCAAACAACCACTATCAACCAACCACTACCAACCAACCACTACCAACCAACCACTACCAAACAACCACTACCAATCAACCACTACCAACCAACCATTACCAACCAACCACTACCAAACAACCACTACCAAACCACCACCACCGAACAACCACTACCAAACAACCACTACCAACCAACCACTACTACCAACCACTACTACCAACCACTATCAACCAACCACTACCAAACAACCACTACCAACCAACCATTACCAACCAACCACTACCAAACAACCACTATCAACCAACCACTACCAACCAACCACTACCAACCAACCACTACCAAACAACCACTACCAATCAACCACTACCAACCAACCATTACCAACCAACCACTACTACCAACCACTACCAACCAACCATTACCAACCAACCACTACCAAACAACCACTACCAAACCACCACCACCGAACAACCACTACCAAACAATCACTACCAACCAACCACTACTACCAACCACTACTACCAACCACTATCAACCAACCACTACCAACCACTACCAAACAACCACTACCAACCAACCGCTACCAACCAACCACTACCAACCAACCACTACCAACCAACCACTATCAACCAACCACTACCAACCACTACCAACCAACCAATACCAAACAACCACTACCAACCAACCAACCACTACCAAACAACCACTACCAACCACTACCAACCAACCACTACCAAACAACCACTACCAACCAACCACTACCAACCACTACCAACCAACCACTACCAAACAACCACTACCAACCAACCAACCACTACCAAACAACCACTACCAACCACTACCAACCAACCACTACCAAACAACCACTACCAACCAACCAACCACTACCAAACAACCACTACCAACCACTATCAACCAACCACTACCAAACAACCACTACCAAACAACCACCACCAAACAACCACTATCAACCAACCACTACTACCAACCACTACCAAACAACCACTACCAAACAACCATTACCAACCAACCACTACCAACCAACCATTACCAACCAACCACTACTACCAACCAACCATTACCAAACAACCACTACCAAACAACCACTATCAACCAACCAACCACTACCAACCAACCACTACCAAACAACCACTACCAATCAACCACTACCAACCAACCATTACCAACCAACCACTACCAAACAACCACTACCAAACCACCACCACCGAACAACCACTACCAAACAACCACTACCAACCAACCACTACTACCAACCACTACTACCAACCACTATCAACAACTACCAAACAACCACTACCAACCAACCGCTACCAACCAACCACTACCAACCACTACCAAACAACCACTACCAACCAACCAACCACTACCAAACAACCACTACCAACCACTACCAACCAACCACTACCAAACAACCACTACCAACCAACCACTACCAACCGCTACCAACCAACCACTACCAACCAACCGCTACCAACCAACCACTACCAACCAACCGCTACCAACCAACCGCTACCAACCAACCGCTACCGACCAACCGCTACCAACCAACTACTACCAACCAATCACTACCAACCAACCACTACCAACCAACCACTACCAACCAACCACTACCAACCAATCACTACCAACCAACCACTACCAACCAACCACTACCAACCAACCACTACCAACCAACCACTACCAACTGCTACTACCAAAGGTAAAAACATAAAAATAACTTTGGTACCTTTTGTCTCCATCTCCCCAAATTGAAAAACGTGATTTGTGACGTAACTGGTCACGTGACCCATCGCTTATCTTGAAATACATACCAAAATGTTACGTTTCATGATATATATTATGTAGCCGAAAATCATTTTATTTTTCTGTTCCAAATGCAATTAAGGCAAATTTGAGTGTTTTACCCAAAACCCAGGCAATCCTTAACATGCTTGAGAACCAACCGCTACCAACCAACCATTACCAACCAACCACGAATACCAATGAATACCAAACAACCACTACCAAACAACCACTACCAAACAACTACTACCAACCAATCACTACCAACCAACCACTACCAACCAACCACTACCAACCAACTACTACTACCAACCATTACCAACCAACCACTACCAACTAACCACTACCAACCAACCACTACCAACCAACCACTACCAACCAACCATTACCAACCAACCACTACCAAACAACCACTACCAAACAACCACTACCAAACAACCACCACCAAACAACCACTACCAACCAACCACTACTACCAACCACTACCAACCAACCATTACCAACCAACCACTACCAAACAACCACTACCAAACAACCACCACCAAACAACCACTACCAAACAACCACTACCAAACAACCGCTACCAACCAACCACTACTACCAACCATTACCAACCAACCACTACCAACCAACCACTACTACCATCCACTACTAACCAACCATTACCAACCAACCACTACCAAACAACCACTACCAAACAACCACCACCAAACAACCACCACCAAACAACCACTACCAACCAACCGCTACCAACCAACCACTACCAACCAACCACTACCAACCAACCACTACTACCATCCACTACCAACCAACCATTACCAACCAACCACTACCAAACAACCACTACCAAACAACCACCACCAAACAACCACCACCAAACAACCACCACCAAACAACCACTACCAAACAACCGCTACCAACCAACCACTACTACTAACCACTACCAACCAACCACTACCAATCAATCACTACCAACCAACCACTACCAACCAACCACTACTACCAACCACTTCCAACCAACCACTACCAACCAACCACTACCAACCAACCACTACCAAACAACCACTACCAAACAACCACTACCAATCAACCACTACCAACCAACCATTACCAACCAACCACTACTACCAACCACTACCAACCAACCACTACTACCAACCACTACCAACCAACCACTACCAACCAACCACTACCAACCAACCACTACCAAACCAATCACTACCAACCACTACCAACCACTACCAACCAACCATTACCAACCAACCACTACTACCAACCACTACCAACCAACCGCTACCAACCAACCACTACCAACCAATCACTACCAACCAACCACTACCAACCAACCACTACCAACCAACCACTACCAACCAACCACTACCAACCAATCACTACCAACCAACCACTACCAACCAACCACTATCAACCAACCACTACCAACCAACCACTACCAACCAACCACTACCAACCACTAAGTACTACCAACCACTACCAACCAACCACTATCAACCAACCACTACCAACCAACCACTACCAACCACTAAGTACTACCAACCATTACCAACCAACCACTACCAACCAACCACTACCAACCAACCACTACCAACCAATCACTACCAACCAACCACTACCAACCAACCACTACCAACCAACCACTACCAACCAACCACTACCAACCAATCACTACCAACCAACCACTACCAACCAACCACTACCAACCAGCCACTACCAACCAACCACTACCAACCAACCACTACCAACCAACCACTACCAACCAACCACTACCAACCAATCACTACCACCAACCCCAACCACTACCAACCAACCACTACCAACCAACCACTACCAACCAACCACTACCAACCAACCACTACCAACCAACCACTACCAACCAACCACTACCAACCAACCACTACCACCACCAACCACTACCAACCAACCACTACCAACCAACCACTACCAACCAACCACTACCAACCAACCACTACCAACCAATCACTACCAACCAACCACTACCAACCAACCACTACCAACCAACCACTACCAATCAACCACTACCAACCAACCACTACCAACCAACCACTACCAACCAATCACTACCAACCAACCACTACCAACCAACCAACCACTACCAACCAACCACTACCAACCAACCACTACTACCAACCACTACCAACCAACCACTACCAACCAACCACTACTACCAACCACTACCAACCAACCACTACCAAACCAATCACTACCAACCAACCACTACCAACCAACCACTACCAACCAACCACTACCAACCAACCACTACCAACCCATCACTGCCAAACAACCACTACCAACCAACCACTACTACCAACCACTACCAACTTGGAACCACTACCAACCAACCACTACCAACCACTACCAAACAACCACTACCAACCAACCACTACCAACCACTACCATTAAGCAGGGCAATAAGACCTGAGGCCCAAGGGTGTCCAGCTTAGCAAGAAATCGTTCTTATCATAGTCCAGGGGGTATTCTGGCCAAAATGTGATGGGGTGATGCAAATTAAGGCATAATTAACTCCCCCCCCCCCCCCCCCCCCCCCCCCTTCCCCTTCGCCTTCCCCCCCCCCCCCCCCTCCTCCCCCGCCCCAAAAAATCATTTACATTGTATACCCATGGGCCCCAAAACAAATCCCCAAAACGTACACATGGGTAAAACAAATACTGACAGCATCTTTACCAACAAATTTACCAAAACCACAAAATCCAGACCCTAAAATCTAATTTGCACCTCCCATCACACTTTGACTGGAGTACCCCATGACAATCGCACAGGTTTGTCTTTATATTGTGTCCAATATGAAATAGAAGGTAAAATTGATATAAAACTTACCTAGTGAATTAAATTTAGTAAAAAACGTTGGTGACTTTATACTGCATAAAGGTAACATTAGTACAATGAGAAAAAATGGAATCGTCTCCTGCAACTTCCAGTACTTGTAAAAATGGGTCTTGTCAGCAACGATTAGAGTATTTAACGCAGTGGATGAAGTATTTACAGACACTGGACATAGAACTGAAAGAGAAAAGAATCCTTAACTGAAGGTGTATGTACTGTAACATAGGTTTTACAGGGGATTATTAGAGAAGAGGTGCTTAATTGAGAGGGGACATTGGTTTGATTTTCTCAAACAGACATCAAAAACTTGCTATGGCATGATAAAGTAACTTCAACTAAAGTACAACATAACTCTCCACCATTATCTATGCCAAACATGTATCCTTACATTTACCATGCACTGGCCTAGTCTGTGACTTTAATATTACATATATATAATAATAATAATAATAACTTTATTAACGTGTCATGTTTTCTAGTTTTACAAGAACTAATTGGAGACACCTATCTACCCCACCCATTAAAATATCCCTATAAATAATAATAATATATAATATAAAGTATTACAATATACAGCGAGTGGGCATTATTAGACTGCCATTAACTGTTTGCCTTACTTTTGGTAGGGATGTAACTGTTTATTAGAGAGGGATGCTTATCACAACAGTACTTCTCAGATGGAGGGGTGCATAACAAAGAAGAAGTGCTTATTTGAACAATCATCAATTTAAGCAAATATATACAATGGAAGCTGAGGTTAAGACAATATTTATATCTACAAAGGAGAATATTACCTTCAGTAATTGATTGATTAATCTTCGGAAAGGCACCCATTGAGCTTTCTAAAATAGAATCAATTTAAATCCCTCAACTACAGATGGATGGACAGCCATGATGGTGATCATATTGGGCAATGGGACTGAAAGGGCATGAATGGATGGATGGACAGGCATGATGGTGATCATATTGGACAATGGGACTGAAAGGGCATGATGGATGGATGGACAGGCATGATGGTGATCATATTGGACAATGGGACTGAAAGGGCATGAATGGATGGATGGACAGCCATGATGGTGATCATATTGGGCAATGGGACTGAAAGGGCATGAATGGATGGATGGACAGGCATGATGGTGATCATATTGGACAATGGGACTGAAAGGGCATGAATGGATGGATGGACAGGCATGATGGTGATCATATTGGACAATGGGACTGAAAGGGCATGAATGGATGGATGGACAGGCATGATGGTGATCATATTGGGCAATGGGACTGAAAGGGCATGAATGGATGGATGGACAGGCATGATGGTGATCATATTGGACAATGGGACTGAAAGGGCATGAATGGATGGATGGACAGGCATGATGGTGATCATATTGGACAATGGGACTGAAAGGGCATGAATGGATGGATGGACAGGCATGATGGTGATCATATTGGACAATGGGACTGAAAGGGCATGGATGGATGGATGGACAGGCATGATGGTGATCATATTGGACAATGGGACTGAAAGGGCATGAATGGATGGATGGATGGACAGGCATGATGACATCTGATCATATTGGACAATGGGACTGAAAGGGCATGGATGGATGGATGGACAGGCATGATGGTGATCATATTGGGCAATGGGACTGAAAGGGCATGAATGGATGGATGGACAGGCATGATGGTGATCATATTGGGCAATGGGACTGAAAGGGCATGAATGGATGGATGGACAGGCATGATGGTGATCATATTGGGCAATGGGACTGAAAGGGCATGAATGGATGGATGGACAGGCATGATGGTGATCATATTGGACAATGGGACTGAAAGGGCATGAATAGACGGATGGATGGACAGGCATGATGGTGATCATATTGGGCAATGGGACTGAAAGGGCATGAATGGATAAATTTCATGCTGATAACAATAATAATCAGCTGGCAAATAGGTAATAAATGATAGTTTGATCAAATGAATGACTTAATAAATGGATGGATGAAAGGATACTTCATTTTTCATACCGTGAATAAACCTCCCACTGTTGTATAAGAAAGTAGACATGAGGACCCAAAACACGACTGCAGCACCACCAATAGCAGCAATAGAGAAGGCAGTGGCAATAAACTCCCCACTGCGACCAAAGTAGTTTTTACAAATGTCACCAAATTCGACCATTTCTCCATGTTCAACTGTTGGAAGAAGCATTAGAGGAAGTTCAATGTGACATTGATCCACAGTAGAGAAATAGTATTACTTCAATTTACACCAGTATTTTTTAATTATTCCATCTTTTTCCTATTGACATTACATATGTCGCCTACTGTAGCTCTCATGAGAAAACAAACATAACGGTTATCTGGTTGCTAATCATGCTTTCTTAGACAGTTAATAACATTAGTTTGTTAAAAGCATTAATAAATGGTTTGTTTTGAAGACCTCATGCTTTTGCAAACAATTGAAGGGGTCCCTGCAAGAACGGAGTATAAAGTGACTTGTGATCAAAACCCAAATTCTCCTTTGAAATTCAAAGAATCTTGAGAATTTAGATTTTGATCAGAGATCACTTGACTGTACGTTGTTCTTGCACGGAGCCCTTCAATTATAATGCTTTCTGAGATGTTAAAACAGTTTTAACAGTAACCATACATGTATGCATGATTGATATTTTGAGCTGATGCCAATAAACATCAAATCTTGCTATTTCACCTACCAAATGGCTCTGATGATTTTAGAATAAGATAAGCTGTGTACAAACAAATAGCTGCTAAGACTAGCATAAGAAAGATACCAAAACCAAATCCAGCCTACAAGATACATATTTATATAATGTAAGATGTAATATTATGTGCTAAAACATGACACAACATTTCATTGTTAAAATATACATACAGAACTTTTTATTTTTTTATTCAGCTGCAGTGAAATGTATGTAACTACATGATTGTGTAGTATTTACATGTATCAATTAGTCAATGAGCATCCATGCGCCCATTGTGTTATAGATGCGCAAGAGAAAATACAAGAACTCTTAACAAGTGTAAGACAGGGCTTATGGTAGGATACGGGGGAAATCAAAATTATGAGGGATTTTTGGCGAATTATGCAGGGAAAATCGTGAATTATGCGGGAAATTATGCAGGATTTTAGCAGAAATAAAATAGTTTTATCGTGTTTCACTTCAAACAAACTTCTATTGCTTCAAATTAGAGGAACCTGCATTTGTTCCTGTTCTTTTGAAACTGAATTGAAACTTGAAATGAACGACCAATCAGAGAGAGCCGTTTCTTTCGTTTTAAAAAAACGCGATATTTATCAAGGGTCGAAATAAAAATCCAGTAGTTGAGTATTAGAGAAAGGTTGATAGTCTCAAATTTTCAAATTAAACGTCAACTGATACTAAGTATTCCATACCAGATTGCACGTGGGTATTGATTTACTCGATCTCGAGCTGAAACATTTATTTGTTGATTCTCTTACAACAAAATTATCCATGTTTTTAAACCATTAACTGAACTCACAAAACGCTATGAAGGAACTCGACCTCAAAAGAATTCACATTTTCCCGCAGAAAATTAACGTATACACGGACACGTTCTATCGAAATTTAGACAACAAGCCCCCGCGGTTTTCAACATAGAACGCCTGCAAATCGTCCATTTGATTACTCAATGTTCGACGATTTGGGAAGGATATCTACTGAGAAGAATCTTTGAGAAATAGTGAAAATACATGTAGATACCTGTTTTATGATTTTCTACAAATTTCTCTAAATTATGCAGGATTATGCGAGAATTGCCAGATTATGTGGAGCAAGCCAAATTATGCGGTTCCGCATCCGCGCATCCTACCATAAGCCCTGGTAAGAGTGGCACGAGGCGTAGCAGCCCATGGGGAAATAGTTCATAGCAATTTTAGCCAATGAGCACGCACGTTATTTTGAACAGCGCACGTTGGCGATCACACGAGACCAGTGTGAGGTTGACGAGAGCGTGCAGCCCATGGAGAAATAGTTCATAGACCTGTAGCCAATCAGAGCGTGTGCTATATCATTGCTATAATATATTATATACGTACAGTCATGTATAGATAGTAAAATGTACCTGACTAAGAGCCCATGGCATGCTTAGTATAGACGTCCCCATCATTGTATTCCATATTGAAAATCTGTCAATGAATCAAACAACTATTTACATGTACTGTACAAAATGTTCAAAGGAGACATGCAATACATGTAAATAGTGATACAGTCAATGTCATTAAAGTTGTCCAGATAAAAAGAGATTAATAATAATAATAATAATAATAATTACTTATATAGCGCCTATACAGGACTGTTCTAAGCGCTGACAAAGAAAATAAAATAATATAATATAAAGGTAAATAGGACTATTTACCACTATTATTAACACTATTAAATAACAATAAATGTCACATGTTTCATTAAGAACCATATTCGTTTTGCAAGAGTGGAATTTTTATTTCAAAAGCATAAATCACCTCAGTGTGAGAACAAAATGTTAACAATGCCCGTTTTCTCAGGCAGAGGTAATTTATGCTTTTGAAATTAAAATTCCACGCACGCAAAACGAATATATCATGAGACGTGACATTTATTGTAGTGTTAATCTCTTTTTAGCTGGACAACGTTAATGACATTGACTGTATATTATATGGTCCATGTTAAACAACCATATCGCGCAAAAATAATATATCTAAATTTTATGAAAAACAAGAGCCAACTTTGCTTTCACACTGGGCCAATTTGTGCTTATGGAAGTTTACAAGTAAAAATGTTTCAAATTGAATCAGTAGTATTGATCGAAGTGTCGTCTTTATTGCCAGTGACTGCATCGTCCGAAATATCTTGAAGCATACAAACATATTCCGATAAGTAACCGTAAGGAGTTCGGCATACAAAGATATTCCGATAAGTAACCGTAAGGAGTTCGGCATACAAAGATATTCCGATAAGTAACCGTAAGGAGTTCGGCATACAAAGATATTCCGATAAGTAACTGTAAGGAGTTTGGTTGTGCTCGTTGTACAATGTGAACTGCATGAGACTGTGCAGTGCGAAGAACAAAATGTTGTGACCCTGAACTGCATGCATGCCTCAGTTCAGGGCCCTTTGGACTGAGTAATAAAACAAAATGTGAGCTGTACATGAAGGCCATTGAAACAAGAGTCTGCAGTAAGGAGCAAAGATGGCTTAGTTGGTTAGTTGCGTGGCCTAAGCGAGGTGCCCCGAAAGTTCGATTGTTCATGACCACACAGCCTTGTTTCTACTTCTTTCCAATCCGTGTAGATCAGTGCAGCTTTAAATACCTGTAAAATGGAGCACTGATAGAAAGAGAGGAGTAAAGTGTGCACCGTTGGCCTCAGGTTTGTCAGTTGAATTACTGTTACGAGTTACCAACGTTAAATTACATGTAAGGTTGCCTTACTTTGCTTTACTTAGTAAACACAATTCCATTACTAACATTGTAATGATGCTACTTTGTTTAGCCTTTGCTTTTCCTTGTATAATAAGAAACAATTCTACTGGCAGCATGTGGTCAGGTATGATCTAGAAACAACACAAACTATTAGAATTGTATTGCATGAGATGGCTGAGGTGATCTGCAACAGACCTCCTTACAATCTATCACCTACATGTACAATGTAATTCGCTGAATGCACCAAATGCAGCTTACTAACTTCCCTGCAAACTATATATATTACCATTAACAGCAAAGAATTGCGTACGCAATTAAAGCCTCACCATGTGTGTACTATGTCCTGATAATTTTGCTATATATTTATATCTATGGTAGGTTGCTGAGCGGTGAATGTCTTCTGGTTGGCCATATAAATTCTGCATTGAATTATGGGTAAATGGCTGCCGTGCTGATCTGGATTCAGAACTACTTGAGTAACTTGCTGGCCTTTGAAAACAAAACCACACCTATGTTTTCAACAAACAGATCAAGTAGGAGTTTGAAAGTACATGTATGTACATGTACATGTATGTATACTTTATTGCAAACATTGGACTATACATGTACCTACTAAATAATATTACAGCTGACACTTTCACTCAGATTTCGTATCGACTGATGACTGTGTAAAACACATGCCGTGCTGTGACGTTTTAGGATTTCAAATGAATCCATGCCATGCTCATATACATGTATGTGCCATGTTTTTTCACAATCATACTGCTCTATAATAATGTGTCAAAGTGTCTTTGATCAAAGTGTTACACCTGTTTAAACAAGTGAAAGCTATTGCTTCATCAAGTGATTGAAAGCAGTTTATACCATCAAGTACATGTAGTTTGATCAAAGAACACTTTGACAGTGTAAACTGTGACCTTTAAGTAGAGTATGCATGCATGCAGGTACATAATTAGCCATTACCTAAACGAGCAGGGGACTGGGAACGAGTTTATTAGAATTAAGTGTCATTGTCTGAGAAAACCGGGCAGAGTTGAAAGATGGGGGTCGGCCGATTCCTTTCAAATTGCTATCATTTATTACCTATAGGAATAGATTAAGAATGGTCGTATTTAAAGTTTGGTTCAGGCTTTTGCTCGAAAGTTGACCACCCCCCCTTGTTTTGCATCAAAATCGCCCTGAAAGACGCTAAAATTTCGGGTCACTTTGGCGCTCTGTAAAACTCATATTACATGATTTTCTATGATACATTTAGTTTGGTTGTGATATTTAGCCTATGTAGAGCTGGGTTACATGCAATAATGGCAAATTTTCGAAAAACATCTTATTTTCACTTCGAGTTAAAAGTCAGTTGTCGACGGCCTTCGGCGGTCGACTAAATTTAAGCCATTTTATGGAGGTCCGTTCTTAAAAGTGCGGCAGTTTATTTTCTTAATTTAGCCATTTTTAACAAGTTTATTCTTTCCTTTCTTGATTTCCAAAAACTCTTACTCGGATATCTGTATGTCAACAGCGACACTAAATGAATACTAATTACTTCATTGAACATGTTCATGCAATGACTTTGCAACAATATTGATATTTCTTACAACATTGCCGTGAAATAATCAGTAGAACTGCCAGACAGAAGACAGTATTTTGTCCTTTGTCATAGGGTCATAAAATAGAGGGTGTTGTCCTAGACAGGGTGGATATTTTAGTATATATATTTTGTCCTAAACAGGACCAGGGTTTCAAACCCTCAGCGGCACCCCTATACCCAAACATGGGTCAAGTGAGTTTTTTAATCTACTAGTCATTAGCTTAGTTTTCTAAGAACAAAACAAATGGGTACTTTTAGGCCAGTTTCGCGTGAGTTAGACATAACGATAATAGTTTTCACGGTTTTCACGTGAAGGCTGCCACCAGTGCAGCCGAAACGTCATTTGAACCATTATTTCATTACGCGTGAAAACTGAAAAAACTATTATCGTTAAAGAACACTTATATATTCCTTTGATTTTCAAATGTACAAAACACTGAACATTACTCTAAAACATGAATTGCTTGTATGTGGTATAAACAGTTAACGATATGATTTTTATTCCTATCTTTTCTCATTTTCTGTTTTGGTTATCTGGATGGGAGAATGTGGATGGGAGGGGAGGGGTGGTTTCGACGCGCGTAAATTGTTCATTTTGGTACTGTACCTTATTTTTAATTTATGCGCTTCCGTTATTGTCAAGAACAGGCGTTAAACCATCTGTAGTTTATAGCAGTTTCTATAGCCTGGCTTTGACTGTAGTGCACCTCTCAAACTCCTCGCGGCACGTCTCCCGCCGCCTGCTCCCTACCCCATCTCCCTCCTCCCTCCCCCCTCCCCCGTCCCGCTTCCCCTTCCTCCTTCCCCCGTTCCCCCTCCTCCTTTCCCCATCCCCCCTCTAGGGAGCAATGGTGGCCGAGTGGTGAGAGCATTCGCCTCTCATGAAACGCTCAGGGTGCCTGGTTCAATTCACGAATTGGGCACTTCATGTGAGTTGAGTTTGTCAGTTCGTTCTCTCCCTTGTTTCGAGGGTTTTTCTTCTGGTACTCCGGTTTTCCTCCCTCATTAAAAACGAACTAGTGAGATGAGCGTTGGGTGTATAGTACATAATAGAGAATGTAGTAAGAAATGAGTGTTGAGAGTCGTGTCCCAAATTAGCAGTAATGCTAGATCGATTGACACGTTGAATTAAAAAAAGTAATTTTATTCCAAACACCCTCCTCCCCCTTCCCCGCCCACCGTTCCTCCTGCCCCTCCCCCTCCCCTTTCCTCCCCCACCCCTTTCCTCCCCCAACGCACGCTCCAATAGCGCCAGATACCACAGGGCCCCCTACTTAATCAATAATTTCACAAAAATGCTAATAAAAGAATAAAAGTAATTATATCGCTTTTTGTTTTTCTTTGTCACGCGCGCGCGTGGTACACCGCGATACACCGCGCGCGCGCGCGTGATAAAGAAAAACAAAAAACAATATAATGTAATATAATTTGTAATTTTAGCTGGAAACGTTCACTATGCTGAGTTTTAATCAAACAAAGCTTTTTCTCTATAATTACTTTTATTCTTTTACTAGCATTTTTGTGAAATTATTGATGAATTAGGGGGCCCTGTGGAGATACCCTTCTTTTCCTGCGGGTAACTGCGGCTTGCATAACCAGTTGTGACGTAAGCGTTTCTGAAAAGCTCCGTTTTTGCACCAAATATAGATCCAGGCGCAGATCCAGACCGGTTTACGCCGTTTTCCGGAGAACGGTCAATTTTTTCAATGTAAGAGTAATATAAATATAGCTCTCTTGAATGTTTAATTTATTCATAAAAAGGTACATATACAAAAACTGCCGGTTCGGGAAACGGTCACATCTTTTCCTGGATCTGAGACCTGCATGCGGCGTTTTCAAACGTCTCCACTTTTGAAAGCGTTTTCGAAAACCTCCGTTTTCATCTATGTTTTCATTTGATTGTTTGTCAGTGGAATGCGCTATATAAGAACCGACATATTATTATCATTAGTGGACGATCGCTAAAAACGGATAAAAAAGTATGCGTTTTCAAACGAAAACGGATTAGTGTGGACGGGGCCGGCTCAGCGCGTGGACTGACGCAATATGAGACTGGACATCGACTGGACAGTAGAGAGATTGGCTGGTGAGAGTTCACTATTATAGTCCAGTTATGTCTGTAACTGAACACACTAGTTTGTTGATTTGTTGTATCAAATCATTTTTAACTCACTGGATTACAAGATATTACAATACTATTGTATCAGCAATCCAATGCTACTTTAACGGTGAATACAGCCAAATTTAAATTAGTGATGCGTGACCATGTTCAATGAAGTAATTAGTATTCATTCAGTACGTGTTGCTGTTGACATACAGATTCTAAATGATGATTTGCGGACGAACTCTCAAATGTTTAATAATGGTATATTTACTGAATAAATCCATCTAGGCATTATATATATTTCTTTTGATTGGATTGTAATATGTTGTACATAGAGAGAGCTTGAAACCCTTGTTTTCCCGGCAAAATCGCGATCAAACACTTCTGTCACACAATCTGCTGAAATTGACTGACTGAGTGTTTATTGACTTAATTAGTATGTGTGAAACGAAGCTATTTACCTTTTATCATGTTCTTGTAAGATTTTAAGGTCTTTTAAAGCACTAAAGAGTGGCTTGCGGTTAAAAAGACAGTATACGAAGAACCAAGTCCGACTTATTGATGATAAACAAACAAAATTTGACGGGAAAAGAGCCGACTACCTTGAAGAGTCGGAGGCTGCTCACGCGAAGTCGTTGAAAATATCCGAGTAAGAGTTTTTGGAAATCAAGAAAGGAAAGAATAAACTTGTTAAAAATGGCTAAATTAAGAAAATAAACTGCCGCACTTTTAAGAACGGACCTCCATAAAATGGCTTAAATTTAGTCGACCGCCGAAGGCCGTCGACAACTGACTTTTAACTCGAAGTGAAAATAAGATGTTTTTCGAAAATTTGCCATTATTGCATGTAACCCAGCTCTACATAGGCTAAATATCACAACAAAACTAAATGTATCATAGAAAATCATGTAATATGAGTTTTACAGAGTGCCAAAGTGACCCGAAATTTTAGCGTCTTTCAGGGCGATTTTGATGCAAAACAAGGGGGGGTGGTCAACTTTCGAGCAAAAGCCTGAACCAAACTTTAAATACGACCATTCTTAATCTATTCCTATAGGTAATAAATGATAGCAATTTGAAAGGAATCGGCCGTCGACCATCTTTCAACTCTGCCCGGTTTTCTCAGACAATGACACTTAATGCAATTACCATTACTAATTGCACTATTTTGGATCATTAATTGCACCAAATTTTGTTTTTTTTATATTTTCGCACAGAAACTCTAATTTTATTAAATTCAAACGATTCTTCATAAAAAGTAATTTGTAATTTAGAATGAAAGAGTTGTATTTTATTAGGCATCAAAATTATTCTTATAATCATATTCATTTTGAAATCACTAGTAAATCCTGCAATCTGATTGGCTAAAAATGGTGCGATTAAATCATTAATTGCACTATTTTGGATCATTAATTGCACCAATTTTTTATTTTTTTATTTTCGCACAGAAACTCTAATTTTATTGAATTCAAACGATTCTTCATAAAAAGTAATTTAGAATGAAAGAGTTGTATTTCAGGCATCAAAATTATTCTAATTATTGCAACTTACCACCTAAATTAGCCATTATCAAATCGAGCAGGGGACTGGGAACGAGTTTATTAGAATTAATGTAATTACGAAATTAAGTTCATGACATGAAAGAGCATGTTGAAATTATCATCTGTGCAAAGTTTGATGTGATTTGAGCAAATTCTGTCGGATTTATAAACTTTTGAAATTGTGTTGTCCAACCAAAATTTTACAGTGAATGTATGGTTTGGATGGACAACGTCAAAAATTTACAGAGTTTGTATGGGAAAATATACATATTTGATGCCCTCTAGCATCGTCAATATTAAGCCAAAGTTTACCAAACTTTGCAGACAAGCTAAGTTTGGTCTGCTCTCTCAGAAAATGATGCCCATTTTTGCTACTTTCTTATTGAATTAGTTTTACGGACTTGGTCCCAGTCCCCTGCTCGATTTGGTAATGGCTAATATAACGAGTGCATTTGAAAAGATTTCAAAATGAATATGATTAATAGGTAATTGAACTTCGTGTCGTGCAATTTTGGTCTGAAATCATACTCGTGATAACAAATTGCACTTGTAATCACTTGTATGATTTCAGACCAAATTGCACTCCACTCAGCTCTATTACCATTACTAAGTTCATGACATGAAACAGCATGTTGAAATTAGCATCTGTGCAAAGTTTGATGTAATTTGAGCGAATTCTGTCGGAATTATAAACTTTTGAAATTGTGTTGTCCAGCCAAAATTTTACAGTGAATGTATGGTTTGGCTGGACAGCGTCAAAAATTTACAGAGTTTGTATGGGAAAATAGACATCTTTGATGCCCTCTAGCATCGTCAATATTAAGCCGAAGTTCACCAAACTTTCCAGACTAGCTAAGTTTGATCTGCTCTCTCAGAAAATGATGCCCATTTTTGCTAGTTTCTTAATGAATTAGTTTCACGGACTTGGTCCCAGTCCCCTGCTCGTTTAGGTAATGGCTAATAGTGGTGTGAGAGAATTAGGCCATTAACATTATTGTAAAATTAGAGTACAGTACAAATGTATGTAATGCTGATACAGGTAATGATAATAATCATTATAAAATAACTGTGATATAACGCACGCTCTGATTGGCCAAAGGATGCGTATTCTGCATGCTTTATGAGAGCACACAGCACGTGCGCAGATATTCAAACTTTTTTGTAACGAACAAAATTGAAAACTTGCCTTAAAATCATAATTGTATTTTATAAAAGAAATAGAAAACAAGTCCGCTGTGCTATGTGCAGATTTATAACACTTGGGGACTGATCAGAACACTTGAGAAGTGTTGAGAAATACTCCGCTATGCGTCGTCCTTCTCAACACTTCTCTCGTATTCTGATCAGTCCCCGCGTGCTATAAATCTGCACATAGCACGAGCGTTTTCTATTTCTTCATTACTCCAAGCCAAATCCATTTTTTAGAGTACTATTTTGGGGCATAATTTTGGACCATGAGGTACATTGTATCTTTAGAAAATGTTTCACAGTTTGGTATTTTTAGGGTTTTTTTTAGGTTTTCCGACGTTCATCCCTACCTTTTTACCCCAAAACACCCCCCTCCAATCCCCCCCCCCCCCCCCCCCCGCCCATGCTTGCCATAAAATGCATAATCTCATGAAACAGAAACTATAAGCTTAAACATGCATGAAAACAAAAGAACACAATGGAATTAGAGGGTATTAGATTCCCAGGGGGGGTACTCAGGGGTATCAGTGACGGGGAGGTGCGAATGAGGTCAAACATTTTAACCCAAAAAAAGTCCATTACGCAAAAACAAGACCCAAAAAAAGTCCAACGGCCCAAAATCGTAACCCCCAAAAAGTCCAATTTTTCTCCGCATAATATCGAAAACGGTAGGATATCATTTTTATCAACCCCCAAAAAAGTCCTTGACACAATCTTTATATCAAAAAAAGTCCACCAGAAAAATGAAAACCCAAAAAAAGTCCAAAGCCGCGAATTTCAAACCCAAAAAAAGCCTTCGCACCTCCCCGTCACTGATACCCCTGAGTACCCCCCCTGGGATTAGATTAGCTTCTGTTTCACGGATTTATGAATACAACAAAATGATCATATATCATGTCAATATATAGAGCCATACAAATGTTATATAATACTTAAATACAATAGATGGATTGATTATCGTCTTCAGCAGTTCATGAAGGTCAAGAATCAAGAACCAAACAACTCAGAACAAATGAAGATTTTAAAGTGATTCCTACGTAAACTACAGAGTTTGTTACCTTTTCCCTCTATTTCCATTTTCTTGACGTTCTTGTACAGACAAGAGAGGCGATTTCTCGTCCATTTCTGTGTTTTGTATCACGAGTTGATCATCAGCAGCTTTGTGTGTCGCGACTTGTTCAGCCATCCTCGACGGCTCGAGCATGGAGACTGGGTCACAAAAACACAGGAATCCCATAATCAACTGAATCGTGACTTTCCTCCCAAAAACAGTACAAATTTACGAATTTCACATCACAAGCTAGTCCCTCTCACTCTTATACCTCATAGATATCAATCATATACCATGATAATTTTTTGGCAAAATCTACTGAAACTGAAATCCAATACCACAAGTTCAATTATTATTCATGGTTTTTAATTAGTTGGGCTCCCTGTGGAAAGCCGACTCCAAAAATGCAGGCTGTTCGTCGTTGTTGAACTCAAATCGCCAACTAGGTTCTACAGCACATGCGCCGTGCCAGCCACTAGTAACCACCAAAGGCTCTAACAACATGGTTTATCAACATGAGACATCACGGAGTCGACCTCTTTCTTCACAAACCTTAATTGTTGTTAAATGTCATCTTCTTTTCAAAATAACTACAATATGGATATATTTATGGTACCAAATAAACTATATCATTGTCATTCATGATTCATTAAGTTTGCTAAAATCATGTTCTACCAAGTCACGCAACACGCGACCAAACATGTTTTAATCGCACAAGAGTGCAAACACTAAAACCGTGAAACAGTAGTCTACTAACTATTTAGTGCTAAATAGCACCAATGGAACAATAGAAAACAAGACATTGCACTATTTAGTGCTAATTAAAGTTAGAACTGTTTCATGGTTTTAGTGTTTGCACTCTAGGTCTAAGATATCTATATTTAGTTCAAATAGGCTACATATTAATTAGGAGCCTGACTTCACGCTTGTACGGCATCTAGTTTAAAATTAAAAACTGTTGCAATTTAGAGAGATTCTAATAGTCCCCTTCAGTTCCCTGCACCATCTTGAAAGCTAGCCATGCCTTAGCATCGAAGCGAGACCAACGGTGACCTTGCAATGATTAGAGACATGTGAATAATTGTCCAAGGTGTTAAAAAAGGTATCTATCAAATCACCAGTGCTCTTGCTTTGATGCAAAGGCAAGGCTACCTTTCAAGATGGCACAGGGAACTGTGAAGGGGACTATTCACGAGTCTTTATCACAGTAAACACTAGAAACAATGACAATCACTTGATATTGCTTTATTACAATGTTTTTATTTGTTGCAGCAAAGTTCAAGATTTATGACTGAGCTGAAGGGGCAGCCGCTCCACGTTTCTTTTGCGACTTGGCTTCTTGTCCCTCTCTAAATCCATTTTGGAATCGTCTCTGAATGATCTTAAGGTGACGCATTCTACCGGTGCCAGTGGTGATTCTTCTTTTGGCCTTCATGCTCCAGTTAACTGTAAAACACACACAAACAATAATTGAAGCATGCAAGAACAGTACAAGCAACTTATAATCTAAAGTCCAGGGTTCTTAGTACATGTAGAAGATGACACCTAGTGGAAGTCATCATAAGCATGTTCAGAGTTTTGGGACAGCTGTTTAAAAATCTACTGGGAACTGAAATTCTGCTTTGTAACCAAAACATCCTGGAGGAAAATTGAGATTTTGATCACATGAATTATTTACAAGGAATGCAAATATCAACATAATTTGTACAGAAGACACTTAGGTCACTCTGTATTTCATTGTTGAATTACAAATCCATGAGTTAGTGGGGATAGGACTTTGACCAGGTGCTGTCACTTAGTCGGTCAGGTCTTCGTGTAGCTGCACAAAAGTCCTGGCTATTGTTCTATTGTCGTTCTATGTATTGTTTTTACATAAAGAACAATAGCCAGGACAATTTGTGCAGCTACACGAAAACCTTGCCCACTTAGTCACTTGAGATCATATTGTAAATTTTCTTGAGCCACAAACATTATTGTGAATCTGGTCAGCAGCAACCAGCTAGAACTACACTTGACAAAACCAATATAAAAATCCCACACGAATTACAGTGGAACCTAGTTAACACAGACACCAAAGACTGGACTAGAAAAAGGGTCTAAATTTACAAGAGCAGAAAGTCGCTTTTGTCAGTATAAAATATACTACAGGCACAGCATATATGTAAAACTAAGAAGTCTAGCAGTAATGTTGCACTGAAGTGTGCAGGATTCGCTTCAGCTTCAGTCAAATTTGTCATTTAAACTGAAGAACTTTCAATTTAGCAACTTCTAACGATGTACAGCGTAGAATTGTTTTCAAAGTGTTCATATAAACCTTGTTAACTTTTGATGAGAATGTCGTATTTGGGCATGGAAATAATAATAACATAATAAGTCAGTTCTTCTATAGCACATTTCACATTGTCTCAATGCGCTTCACATGTAGGCTAAACTGCCTTTGACACTTCCTGTCCCTCTGTAGAGCTGACTTTTTCGTGATTAAAAAATACATAAAGTAGAACAATCTGCTTGCAATACTTACACTTTCTAATCTTTGCAGCAGGGAACCCACATCCCGCACAGCGTTTCTTCTGAATGTGCCAGGACTTTTTACCACAGCGCACACAAAGTGTGTGTGTCTTGTTGTGACGCTTTCCAAAACTGGATGTACCCTTAGTCTGTAAGCATACAAATACTATTACTACCCTTAGTCTGTAAGCATACAAATACTATTACTATTATTACCCTTAGTCTGTGAGCATACTATTATTACCCTTAGTCTGTGAGCATACCAATACTATTATTACCCTTAGTCTGTGAGCATACTATTATTACCCTTAGTCTGTGAGCATACTATTATTACCCTTAGTCTGTGAGCATACCAATACTATTATTACCCTTAGTCTGTGAGCATACCAATACTATTACTACCCTTAGTCTGTGAGCATACAAATACCAATAATATTATTACCCTTAGTCTGTGAGCATACCAATACTATTGTTATATCCCCATAGTCAAACACGTTTTCTCATTGGTCAAGAGCATGTCACGTGGCGGGCGTCAAATCTTAATAACTCCCGCACGGTCAATAAGTTCATGTGATCGAAGCGTGAGAGGGGAATAAATGCACGTGATCAGGTCAAAGTCGATGGAAAATACTTGTGCCGCCATTGTTGACAACAATTTTTTCAGTGTTTGACTATGGGGATATAACAAAACACTTATGACTGTTCCCTCGGGAAAACAGTTAATTTTGTTTCCCTCGACTTCGTCTCGGGAAACATTGAGATTCAAGGGAAACAAAATTATCTGTTTTCCAGAGGGAACAGTCATTAAGTGTTTATTATTACCCTTAGTCTGTGAGCATAGTAGTACCCTGCTTACCCTGCTAGCAGAGTTTCCTCTTTCTTTGATGTTTTTTGCATTTTTCTTTTGCTGTATTGGCTTTTTTCCTCTCGAACGATCAAGAAACAAGAAGTAAAAGCCAATACAGCGAAAGAAAAATGCAAAAAGTCTGCTAGCACTGAGTAGCAGGGTGATAGATAGTGATATGGAACGACGTTAACAACATTGGCAACAAACTTGAGTTTAATAATCCACCAACTACGACTATGGGAATCCATCTAAATTATCCTGATATAATACCAATAAAAATGGCCGACAACATTCCAGATGAACACTAAGAAGGTATACAATGTATGTATGTTTCAAAATGGCGACAGCCACAAGCTGCAAGATCAAATTTAAATGCCGATATAGTGCACTTAAAACAGCAATATTCTAAAAATAATGAGCTCTATAGATACTACTATATCTCCTCGTATTGTTAGATGCAACATTTGGCTAATAAGGTACTTAGTTTGCCCGATGATAAACGATTGAAATAACACATGCCATGATTTCTTACCATCTTTGCAGTCGGGTCGTCAAAAAAGAGGCCGACTTTGTAACCACCCGCGGATTTGTCCGCTCCACCACAGGTAACCCACGGAGAAGTAGTTTATTCCTGCTGGTTAGCAAATAAACTTTGTATCTGTATTTTTTTAAAATCTCGTATAAAGTATCCGAGTTTATAACGAATTTTGTAATTTACAAAAGCTGCTTTAATAAAAAACAAAATTTCTGAGGTACCACATATAGGTCACGCTCCAATGTTCTTTGTTTATACTATCTATCATATTTTAAAAGACAAACCGTTTATATTAAATGAAATAGAAGTTTAGTTAAATTTATACAACTTAATTAAAATTGATGTTCGACAAAGTCGTGTAGCGGCAGGAATCCCAATCCCGAGAAATAGCACATACAAAAAAGGTTTTCCCCTCAGTCTCAAAATAGAAAATGACGTCATTCGCCACGTTGGCAATTTTGTCGTGTTTATATTTGACAGCAGTAGGCATGGATAAATAGCATGGATTTGCACTTGCATTCTTCTAAGCTCATTACTCTACCAATTCTCTCTTCGTAGTAAAGGTTCAAATCGTTTTCAAGACACAAAATATAATTAAGACATGGACGGACAAAATGGCGAACAAGTTTTACACTCTCCGATGCAATGGAACTTTGACAACATCATTTCTGCAGCCACATACTCGGTACGATATCTCGCAAAGTTGGGCCAAATCTCGTTCGAGGAGACATCGCTTTCTGAAATAACAATACAGCCAACTAAAGCTACAACGGACTACAAGAAAACTGTTGTTATCAGAGAATCTTGTGTTCGGGAACGCTGTTTCCAAGACCTTCCTGTAAGTATGTGACGACATTACAATTCTCTTCGAAACACCATTAAATATTTAATCAATTTCATTTTAAATTTGATGTGTAAGCAAGGGATATAATAATGAAGTAGTTGCCTATTAAGTGTCATTGTCTGAGAAAACCGGGCAGAGTTGAAAGATGGGGGTCGGCCGATTCCTTTCAAATTGCTATCATTTATTACCTATAGGAATAGATTAAGAATGGTCGTATTTAAAGTTTGGTTCAGGCTTTTGCTCGAAAGTTGACCACCCCCCCTTGTTTTGCATCAAAATCGCCCTGAAAGACGCTAAAATTTCGGGTCACTTTGGCACTCTGTAAAACTCATATTACATGATTTTCTATGATACATTTAGTTTTGTTGTGATATTTAGCCTATGTAGAGCTGGGTTACATGCAATAATGGCAAATTTTCGAAAAACATCTTATTTTCACTTCGAGTTAAAAGTCAGTTGTCGACGGCCTTCGGCGGTCGACTAAATTTAAGCCATTTTATGGAGGTCCGTTCTTAAAAGTGCGGCAGTTTATTTTCTTAATTTAGCCATTTTTAACAAGTTTATTCTTTCCTTTCTTGATTTCCAAAAACTCTTACTCGGATATTTTCAACGACTTCGCGTGAGCAGCCTCCGACTCTTCAAGGTAGTCGGCTCTTTTCCCGTCAAATTTTGTTTGTTTATCATCAATAAGTCGGACTTGGTTCTTCGTATACTGTCTTTTTAACCGCAAGCCACTCTTTAGTGCTTTAAAAGACCTTAAAATCTTACAAGAACATGATAAAAGGTAAATAGCTTCGTTTCACACATACTAATTAAGTCAATAAACACTCAGTCAGTCAATTTCAGCAGATTGTGTGACAGAAGTGTTTGATCGCGATTTTGCCGGGAAAACAAGGGTTTCAAGCTCTCTCTATGTACAACATATTACAATCCAATCAAAAGAAATATATATAATGCCTAGATGGATTTATTCAGTAAATATACCATTATTAAACATTTGAGAGTTCGTCCGCAAATCATCATTTAGAATCTGTATGTCAACAGCGACACTAAATGAATACTAATTACTTCATTTAACATGGTCACGCATCACTAATTTAAATTTGGCTGTATTCACCGTTAAAGTAGCATTGGATTGCTGATACAATAGTATTGTAATATCTTGTAATCCAGTGAGTTAAAAATGATTTGATACAACAAATCAACAAACTAGTGTGTTCAGTTACAGACATAACTGGACTATAATAGTGAACTCTCACCATCCAATCTCTCTACTGTCCAGTCGATGTCCAGTCTCATATTGCGTCAGTCCACGCACTGAGCCGGCTCCGTCCACACTAATCCGTTTTCGTTTGAAAACGCATACTTTTTTATCCGTTTTTAGCGATCGTCCACTAATAATAATATTATGTCGGTTCTTATATAGCGCATTCCACTGACAAACAATCAAATGAAAACATAGATGAAAACGGAGGTTTTCGAAAACGCTTTCAAAAGTGGAGACGTTTGAAAACGCCGCATGCAGGTCTCAGATCCAGGAAAAGATGTGACCGTTTCCCGAACCGGCAGTTTTTGTATATGTACCTTTTTATGAATAAATTAAACATTCAAGAGAGCTATATATATATACTCTTACTTTGAAAAAAAATGACCGTTCTCCGGAAAACGGCGTAAACCGGTCTGGATCTGCGCCTGGATCTATATTTGGTGCAAAAACGGAGCTTTTCAGAAACGCTTACGTCACAACTGGTTATGCAAGCCGCAGTTACCCGCAGGAAAAGAAGGGCATCTCCTCAGGGCCCCCTAATTCATCAATAATTTCACAAAAATGCTAGTAAAAGAATAAATTAAAAAGTAAGTATAGAGAAAAAGCTTTATTTCATTAAAACTCAGCATAATGAACGTTTCCAGCTAAAATTACAAATTATATTACATTATATTGTTTTTTTTTTTTTTTCTTTATCACGCGCGCGCGCGCGGTGTATCGCGGTGTACCACGCGCGCGCGTGACATAGAAAATCAAAAAGCGATATAATTACTTTTATTCTTTTATTAGCATTTTTGTGAAATTATTGATTAATTAGGGGGCCCTGTGGTATCTGGCGCTATTGGAGCGTGCGTTGGGGGAGGAAAGGGGGTGGGGGAGGAAAGGGAAGGGGGAGGGGAAGGAGGAACGGTGGGCGGGGAAGGGGGAGGTGGGTGTTTCGAATAAAATTACTTTTTTAAATTCAACGTGTCAATCGATCTAGCATTACTGCTAATTTGGGACACGACTCTCAACACTCATTTCTTACTACATTCTCTATTATGTACTATACACCCAACGCTCATCTCACTAGTTCGTTTTTAATGAGGGAGGAAAACCGGAGTACCAGAAGAAAAACCCTCGAAACAAGGGAGATAACGAACTGACAAACTCAACTCACATGAAGTGCCCAATTCGTGAATTGAACCAGGCACCCTGAGCGTTTCATGAGAGGCGAATGCTCTCACCACTCGGCCACCATTGCTCCCTAGAGGGGGGATGGGGAAAGGAGGAGGGGGAACGGGGGAAGGAGGAAGGGGAAGCGGGACGGGGAGGGAGGAGGGAGATGGGGTAGGGAGCAGGCGGGAGACGTGCACGAGGAGTTTGAGAGGTGTACTACAGTCAAAGCCAGGTTATAGAAACTGCTATAAACTACAGATGGTTTAACGCCTGTTCTTGACAATAACGGAAGCGCATAAATTAAAAATAAGGTACAGTACCAAAATCAACAATTTACGGCGTCGAAACCACCCCTCCCCTCCCCTCCACATTCTCCCATCCAGATAACCAAAACAGAAAATGAGAAAAGATAGGAATAAAAATCATAATCGTTAACTGTTTATACCACATACAAGTAATTCATGTTTTAGAGTAACGTAATGTTCAGTGTTTTGTACATTTGAAAATCAAAGGAATATATAAGTGTTCTTTAACTAATAGTTTTTTCAGTTTTCACGCGTAATGAAATAATGATTCAAATGACGTTTCGGCTGCACTGGTGGCAGCCTTCACGTGAAAACCGTGAAAACTATATTATCGTTATGTCTAACTCACGCGAAACTGGCCTAAAAGTACCCATTTGTTTTTTCTTAGAAAACTAAGCTAATGACTAGTAGATTAAAAAACTCACTTGACACATGTTTGGGTATAGGGGTGCCGCTGAGGGTTTGAAGGCCTGGTCCTGTTTAGGACAAAATATATATACTAAAATATCCACCCTGTCTAGGACAACACCCTCTATTTTATGACCCTATTTAGGACAAAGGACAAAATACTGTCTTCTGTCTGGCAGTTCTACTGATACAGTACACAAAAATTCATCACCGACGACAATCGTGCATTACCATACCCTGTTTAGGACAGACTCGCATAACATTATATACCCAGTCAAAAACCGATACCCTGTCCAGCGGCACGCCCCCGTATAGCCCAGACCCTACTAACAGAACTGCACCGTGAACTTTCAGATGAAAACGAACAAATGATCGATATATCCATAGTGAAACACATGAGTTTCTCATACACACGAGACAATTGTAACAATTATTTATTTCAGGTAACCACCGTCAGTAGCGTTCATTTGTATACGACTGTGTAATCTTGAAATTAAAACACTAATAACTATTAATTGTCCTGAATTACTCTGTGATAAATCAAATACAAAATTTTGATTCCATTTTAATGATAATGAAGCAGATTATTTCACGGCAATGTTGTAAGAAATATCGATATTGTTGCAATTCGCAAAGTCATTGCATGAACATGTTCAATGAAGTAATTAGTATTCATTCAGTACGTGTTGCTGTTGACATACAGATTCTAAATGATGATTTGCGGACGAACTCTCAAATGTTTAATAATGGTATATTTACTGAATAAATCCATCTAGGCATTAATACATATATTTCTTTTGATTGGATTGTAATATGTTGTACATAGAGAGAGCTTGAAACCCTTGTTTTCCCGGCAAAATCGCGATCAAACACTTCTGTCACACAATCTGCTGAAATTGACTGACTGAGTGTTTATTGACTTAATTAGTATGTGTGAAACGAAGCTATTTACCTTTTATCATGTTCTTGTAAGATGTTAGGTCTTTTAAAGCACTAAAGAGTGGCTTGCGGTTAAAAAGACAGTATACGAAGAACCAAGTCCGACTTATTGATGATAAACAAACAAAATTTGACGGGAAAAGAGCCGACTACCTTGAAGAGTCGGAAGCTGCTCACGCGAAGTCGTTGAAAATATCCGAGTAAGAGTTTTTGGAAATCAAGAAAGGAAAGAATAAACTTGTTAAAAATGGCTAAATTAAGAAAATAAACTGCCGCACTTTTAAGAACGGACCTCCATAAAATGGCTTAAATTTAGTCGACCGCCGAAGGCCGTCGACAACTGACTTTTAACTCGAAGTGAAAATAAGATGTTTTTCGAAAATTTGCCATTATTGCATGTAACCCAGCTCTACATAGGCTAAATATCACAACCAAACTAAATGTATCATAGAAAATCATGTAATATGAGTTTTACAGAGCGCCAAAGTGACCCGAAATTTTAGCGTCTTTCAGGGCGATTTTGATGCAAAACAAGGGGGGGGGTGGTCAACTTTCGAGCAAAAGCCTGAACCAAACTTTAAATACGACCATTCTTAATCTATTCCTATAGGTACTAAATGATAGCAATTTGAAAGGAATCGGCCGACCCCCATCTTTCAACTCTGCCCGGCAACCCCGGCCTATGGAAATTTTGAAACATTTTCCAGAGAAAATTTCTATGGGAATTTCCCAAATGATGATGAATAAAAAGTGCTTCTAGAGCCAAATAGACTGATTGAACCATATGACAATGCACTATCACATATAACTTATGGAGCTAGAGACATGGTAGATATCACTTTACAGAAATATATTGAGTTTCTTTTTTTCACAGATAAATCTTCAACTGTTGATATTTTCATATCTTGATGCGAAAACACTGTGTAAAATAGCGTCAACTTGTCAATACTGGGATATGTTAAGTGAGGATGAATTACTATGGTCCAGACATCTTGCAGTAGATATGTACACATGGAAGAGGGTTAGTCACATGACCTATCCACCAACCTACCTTGAAGCTAACACTGAACTCACACCCAAACAAATGTAAGTTAATTAATTGGAAACAATACTATTGTTACAATTATCATACATCAGCTGACTGGTCAAACTTGAGTCGATTATAAGAACCTTACATAATAATGTTCAAAATAATCATACAATTCATTCATTAATTATTATATATGGATTCATTGATCCTTAGAAGTGATTCATACAGTTACGTCATAAAGCTCAGATCTTACGTGTCAATAGGAAAAAATATATTAATATTTTGTTTTTGATTCCTTTATAGATACTCTCGCTGTCATCCAAACCATCTGTCATCAAGTGAATCAAAAGCTAAATCCAAGAATTCAGTTTTTACTCTTGTTCTTAACAATCTACAAAACTTGGGCAGTTTATTTAGTAGACGACCATTAAAAGTTGTCATGTTTGGTCCAGGGTTGGAGTCGGACACCAAAATGCTGACACAAAAAATACTCTGGGACAAACTGTCTCCTTTCAGAGTTACAGGGATGTTTCCTGGTGAATTTGAAGGTAATTATCAACAGTTATTTGAGTGGAGAACAGTAACAACGTGGAATAGCAATAAATCAAGGCACTAGCTGACTTTATAGTACAGGTTAATTTACATGTACAAATGTACTTAGTAAAGAATCTGGACACCTACATGTAGCTGTAGGTTATACCAACAGCTTACTGACAGCTGCTAGCACTTATTAGGGGATTTGCAAAATCTATGCTGGCATCGTCAATAGGAAGACAGTGTAAATAACTTCTGTTTGGGGTTTTGTACATTAGAGACTTAGTCCAAGTCTTTGCCTGTGAGGTTACTTCATCCACAGGAAATACCAACTAATGTATGAAGGTATGAAACCCCAACATGAAGTTATTTACACTTCCAGTTGATGTCTCCATTGTAGATTTTGCAATTTTTAAATTCCTGACAAAACTCAGGGACAACTGACTGCATGTTGAGTAGCCCACAAAATCAATCTTATTGCTAGTAAAACTGTTACCAATCAGCTGATGCCTTGCCATGACAGACAACCCAATATTATGGACAAAGAACTGTGCTGTTTATTGGAGAACATAACTCCAGCTATATTGTGGACTATTGTAGTTGTTAATACAGACACAAAATTACAGATCCAAATAGCACTAATGAAACAATAGAAAACAAATATCATGATTCAGTACAAAATAACAATTGATTAATTAAATTAATATTCCTTTTAATATAGTTATCGTTAAGTGAATTATCAACTTTAAAGTTGGAAGACTGCAGCTAGTACAGCTCTAATTTCTAACAAAGTGCAAATACTAAATCTGCATGTGCACCATAATTTAAGTACTGAATCATGATAATTGTTTTCTATTGTTTCATTAGTGCTATTTAGAGCTAATTAGTGCACAATGTTGCAGTGATTTAGTCTTTGCACTCTACGTTGTATCACCAATAATAAATGATAATATTTTGTACCTTTCAGGTGTTGGATCTGGTGTGTGCTTAAAACTTAATGACAGCAAAATAGAACTTAATTTTATTACTCTTTATGGATCAACAAGGTCAGTAATAGCATCCGTCCATTATTCTTTCAATACCTTAAATTAGTATTATTCTAGACTTGAATAGAGTTTCATGCGCTGTGATTGGTCGAGTGACCAGTGATTATGAGACGATAATCACTTCGCCCTCGGCGAATAATAAATATTTAGCTGAGTCTATTTTGAGAGATGTACATTACACTACAACGTGAAGATGACTAATTACATTTGTTTAACAGAGCTGAAAGAGAAGCGATACAAAATAATGAAAGAATTTGCAAACTACTTGTTGACAATCGAGATGAACAAGAAGTAGAAGCTGAGGTCAGCCATTCTGTTAAAGAACTTTGTAAAACAGTTGATGCGTTTATCTACGTTGTTGATTCAGCAGTACAATCTCAAAAAGGTAAAGTTCTACATTATTGTGTAGCTGCGTTTACCACCATTTGCATTATTATTGATTGATTGATTGATTTAAACAAATATTTATACCAGAGATTTCCAGTTCAGGCCCCATGCAGTTGCACGAAAGGTGAATAGCGCTATCCACCGGATAAGTCTTATCCAACGGATAAAACTGATGCAGTTATCCAATAAATTTTATCAGTTGGATAGGACTTATCCGGTGGTTAGCGCTATTCACCAGATCAACCCGTATCCAGTGCATATTAGTTATCTGGATAAGGATTTATCTGGTGGATAGTGCTATCCACCTTTTGTACAACCAGGGTCAGCATTACTAATTAAGCAGTAGCCATTTCAAAGTTGATGTTCGAAAGGAATTGTGGGGCTGTTTTGAGGGACGCCATTGCTGTCTATTTACTGTAAAACACGAGGATACGACTGGGAAACATAATTATTGTATGCCAAACTCGCTTACTTCAAACTTTGGTACATCACTATTCAAACTTGTCGCTGTATTGAACATAAAGCATCCCTCAAAACAGTCCAACAATGCCCTGCAAACATCAACTCTGAAATGGCTATATAGCATTACCGTGCCACTCAGGACATTCAGTATTATAGTGACTTGTAATAGACTTCATCTGTCAATCAATCATAATCATGATATTTAATATCTAAATATGACGAATGTAGACTCTTGAAGTCTATAGTCTGATTGCAAATTAAACTACAAGTCATGAATTAATCATTGCTCATAAAAACAGAGTTCCATTAAAGTGGATAACTATTATATATGGCACAAGCTAGTAATGGTAAAATTGCGGTTATACATGTATCTGATTGGTTGTTTAGCGGGCAAGATTCTCCAGTCATGACCGTGGGCGATTACAGATCTTTTGTCACAACAAAAATAGCCTCTCCTCAATTAAAATGCCATATAATAAACAACTGTGTAATAACCTCGCTTACTCAATCAGTACAGGAAAATATCAGACAGGTCTCTGTCTTTTTTTTACAGCTCAGTCTCTACTGTCAAGACCTTGGTCTGATATTTTCCTGTTCTGTTATTTAAAGTAGGTAGTAATGTTTCTTGTCCACATATCAACAGTCAAAGCAGGAAATAAAGAGCTGCATGCAATGATGAATGTACACTGTGCAATACCAACGGTACCCCTGTTAGTGTTATCTTGTGTCGCCATGGAAACTACATTGTCACAGAGCTGTGCAAAGGTGACAGAGTTATTACAGATGTCCACACTAAGCAGACCTTGGATGGTATGTACATGAAAACTAATAAACTTATTGTAACACGTGCACTCCCCCATAAACAACTGAAAACAATCATTTCAAAAAGGAACATTTAGATAGGATCAAGTGTTAACACACACCAGACAAGAATCTTTCGTGATAGAATGGTTAAATTCTCACCATTATTTTGCATTTTAAAGTCATTTCATAAAACTGATATTTTCTGAAATAGTTAATTGTTTCATTAATTCCATTTCTCTAATTATCACAACCTAAGCCGTGATAACATGTCCCTCAATCAATAAATGTTCCAATTACAGTTAATACTGTTTTCACTTTTAGCAAAGCACAAAGCGCTACCTATATTGGTGTGTATTTTAATTCATTTGTTCTTGTGTGTATAGGTACACTTGGTATGTGTAGAGTCGATGGAAGGATTTTTAGATGGTTTCACATGGCTGGTCAACCAAGCAAGCAACTAACAATCTATGAAACTATTTGTAATGGAAAGTAATGAATTGACAACCTCTATTTAACAATTAGATTACAAGTTCGAGTTTTCTATGTATATGTACATTTCTGTATGAGTCAATAGCCAAGGAGGCGCATAGCACCAAGTTGACTATTTGACTCATAGAAAACGAGAAAGAATAGTCTAATATGTTTTTATTAGTAGAAACCAACTAGCATACTACCTTCGATTTTGTACCAATATTTATTGATTTTTCGCTTTGTTTTGTTTAAAACGCCAGCTTTTTCGCTACTGCTATCTATCACGCAATAGTTAGTGAGCACTTACATTTAGCCAATCAGATTGAGGATTCGTGATAGTATGCTACATGTAGTTGGTTGGTTTCTACTAATAAAAACACATTCGACATTGATTATGCTGAATGAACAAACAAAGAGTCAAAAATACAAATTGTAAATAATTACCGTATAAGCTGTTTGTATTAAAATTATGCAAGGCTTTAAAACATTTTATTTGCCGTTTTTATAACTGAAGAATTTCTAGCTTTGGGTAAAATTGTTTGCATATAATTTTATGTGCAAATTGTGCTGTTACAGTTGTCATTGAGAAAGTGTCACTTAGTAACACTGTACAAAGCAAACATACTTGAATACCAATACCAGATTAGAACTTGGTCTAGAGTTTGGAGAACACAGGCTGTTCTTTACTCATTCCAGCTTGCACTGCTTTCATTATGTCCTCAGTTTGAAGCATTGACATGTTCCATGTTGCCTGAAGAACAATGTATATAATTATAGAGTTATTTACCCGAAGGAGTGAGGTCAATGATACAAAGAATGTGTGGTCCCCTACTAGGTATTAAAACCCAAACCCTTCAACAGAGCAAGAACAAGAAGTGCTTGAATTGCTATGTTGGAAGAAAGATTTCTTATCATGATGTATATGTACATGTATACTGCTGACATGATAGGCTTACTGTACAAGCCTCTGCGAGTCCATCCTCGGGAACCCAGGGGTATATTCTGTTGCTCGTTACTTGCTCCCAGAGAAATACCCCTGGGAACGAAGTCTGTTGGAACTTGTTCCGGAAGTCAAAATTGCTCTCATTTCAGATTGGTCGACCTAGGATTAGGTCGACCAATCAGAATCAAGTATTTCTGGTTTGAATAGGACAGCCGCCATTTTGAATTTTGACTTCCGGAACAAGTTCCAACAAACTTCGTTCCCAGGGGTATTTCTCTGGGAGCGAGTAACAAGCGACAGAATATACCCCTGGGTTCCCGAGGATGCTGCGAGTCATGCAATACAAGATGGGTTTGGGGTTCATTCTAGTCACAGACTTTCATATGAGGATATTCAATCATCAAAGTTTGTAATGCATCTAAGAAATTAACAGGGAATATGCAAACATTAGAGTTGACCCTAGAGTTAACTGTCTCTCATGGGGCCTATATAAGAGTAGCCGTTGCATCAGATGCAAGTACGAGTGCTGCTGAGTCAATTTATTTAGCCTGGCAAAATATACACTCTGACAGTGCTTCACCAATAATATCAAACTGTCTACAGGTAGTTCAAGCTCAGTTTATGGTGATCCTGCCATATGGCAAAAGCTAAATAAATAATATGCTTGGGCTTCCTGTGTTTTAATGGACTAGATTTTGCTTGATACACATCGTCTACATCATGTCGGTGATGATGTTTCATCAAAAGCCAGTCTTATATTAATCAGTGAATAAGGTAAAAATACATGTAACTTTAAAACGACTCAGCTGTATAAATGTACAAGTCCATGATTCCTTGCTCCAATGATTTAATTTTGTGCTTATAATATATACAATACAATTATTGAACACTCCCTCCCCATGGGGGCTTTTCAGTACATACATACATACATAAACTTTATTTAAAGTCGGATTTCAGCGTAGCACGTGACAATTACTGTGACAATAATTATTGTTTAAAGTACTGCTTTTTGGTCAAGGATGGTTCAAACTGATGACAAATCATTACAATTTTCGTCTGATCTGAAATCTCTTTTAAATCATGATTTTTCACATGAATGCATGGACTCATATACACACAGTGTCTTTGATTATGGTATAATTATATAGACTTACGATGTAGTCCAATGCTTCTTGTATAGAATGATTTCTTGCATAGTTGAGATTGTGTTTTGTTCCCATGACAGCTACTGGACTCATCCTAGCTATACATGATGCTATGCTTAATGCTGCTGATACCAAGTGTTCTTTATCGGGGTAGATATGACTGCAGGACAAAACAAAATGTCCTTGGAATGACTTCAAGAGATTTTAAAAGCTATATGTATCAGTACTAGCTTTAATTTACAATATGGATATTATACAAAAATGGACCTAATATTAGTATGTAAATTATTATAACCGTTATCATTGAAGTGCGACCTTCAAAACAGCTTGTCAGGTTTGAAAATAGTCGAACGTCAATCAAACAACATGGGCATGTCCAGACTTTAACCAATCATAGCAAAGCTAATTTGATTGATGGCCGTCTAGACTGAAGTTTGTCTGAAAGGGTTGTAGTTTTCAGGGTCGCACTTCAATGATAATGGTTGTAAAAACAATATATGCAATCGTTATTGACCTTATGCAACAGTGACTGTCTGAATCAGACTAGCTACGCACTATATAATAGGCAAACACATAGATTGAAATTGCTTGTCGTTTGAAGATGGTTGAAAATCATACTGTATGTCAGTCCCAGGGGGGGTACTCAGGGGTATCAGTGATGGGGAGGTGCGAATGAGGCCAAACTTTTTAATCCAAAAAAAGTCCATTACACAAAAACAAGACCCAAAAAAAGTCCAACGGCCCAAAATCGTAACCTCCAATTTTTCTCCTCATAAAATCGAGAACGGTAGGATATCATTTTTATCAACCCCCAAAAAAGTCCTTGCCAAAATCTTTATATCGAAAAAGTCCACCAGAAAATTGATAACCCCAAAAAAGTCCCAAAGCTGTGAATTTCAAACCCCAAAAAGGTATTCGCACCTCCCCGTCACTGATACCCCTGAGTACCCCCCCTGGGATGTCAGTATGAATATTTTGCCATTAGAGTCGTTTTCGTATGATCAGTGGGAAACTGACGGTACAGAGTTACCATCACAGTATGGAATCGAAGACATTCTAATCAACCAATCACAGCGCGCAAAATCATTACTCAACCATGAATCAGAATGTTTGGATACTGCACAATCATGGCACGGTACCATCATTTACATGTAACTTCCCACTCATGCAAAAACGACTCTACTGTGAGAGTTTAATCTAAATTGATGGGTTTTGGGTGTAAAACAATACTGCATTTACAAAACTGATATTGTCTCTCAGTTTATGAATATTATCACTATGAAGTTGTTTGCACTCTATCTATTGACAACATCAATAACATTATGTCGACTGTGATCCATGACAATGATGTCGATCCTTACAATACAATGTACGATTTTCCTGGTTGGCTCATAATTTGCTTTAATTACTGCGATAATGGATACTGAATAACAACAATGATATCATACCTCACAAGACCTGCAGCCTTTGCTTCATGAGCCGGTAATCTCCTGGCTGTATAGCATAACTCCCTAACAAGACTAACCAGTATAATTGTCAATTACATTTATGCTTAATACCCAAATGTTGCATTTAATTTGAAGTACAAATGTAAATTGCATTGAGTAGGCAGGTAGCTTGTATACTAAATGTACATACATGTCCAGAGTAATGCAAGGGTGCAGCTCTTAATACCAAATTCGAGAACCCATTTGTATCAAAAAAGCAAAGCATTTCAAGCCTGAAAACAAAATCCTGAGCAGAGTAGGAACAAGCATTTGCTATGTAGTCTGAGTAAAGTGACTAAAAATATGAAAATAATTGACTTTGGTGTACACCACAAGCAAGTCATTTGTCCAAGAATTGTTTGACAGATCTCAGATAAACACTAACAGTCCAGTACTGGCATGTACAATGTTGCACCATATATACATGTATGACCATGGTTTGACAGATCTCAGATAAACACTAACAGTCCAGTACTGGCATGTACAATGTTGCACCATATATATACATGTATGACCATGGTTTGACAGGTTTTCAAACAAAGTGGAATGGAATAATGTTGCGCTCGAGCAAGCATCCATTTGTTGTGTTTAAATAAAAGTTATATTGTATTGTATTGTATTGTTTAGCAAGTGGCTTCATTCTCGTCCCCAGACCCTTCTCAACTTTTTGTTAGAAAGTTGAGAAGGGTCTGGGATGAGAATGCGAGTGGCTTTATATGACGACAAAAGAAACAGTTGTGCAGGAGACTAATAGACAAGCTCAGCCATTTTATATCATTTTATTTTAAGTGAAGCTCTTAAAACTGAAAGTAACAACCCAAGGTTGCTAATTACAGCAAGATTCATTGGATTTACAATCCGTAGAGACTTGCAAGTCAGTTTTTACCTGTCATTTCCTATTATCTTTGGCAGTCTTTGTAGTGTCCCTACATCTGCAGCTAAACCAAGTTCCACTTCCTGTAAACAATAAAAATGTGGATGATTATCAACACTGGTATCAAATATTAATATAACAAATAGTAGTAATAAATAGTAAGAATGCATATCAATAATAATAATATTTATAATAAGTCGGTTCTTATTTGACATTGTCTCAATGGACTTTACAACCAATGGAGAACATTGTTATTATTATTATTATTATTTCTTTAAAACGCATGAACCGAAGCCTCAATGCTTTTTACAATGTTAATTAAATTAAACAAATAATACTTACAATCATGAGGAGTTAGTACGTTAGTATGTTATGCCTCCAACTTGAAGTAGGCTGTTGAACCGGGTAACAATCCCCTACTCTTACGAAGAGTTCAACAGGTTCTTTAGGTTAGATTAGGGATGGGAGACAGGGCCTCAGGTTTAACATCCTTATCCGACAGAAGTGCTATTCCTACAAACATAATATCTAGACAGTTCTAAATCCTTTGGCCAAGTAAAGTGGATGTCCATGATAATTAAACTAATAATAATTAATAGTAATACAGTTTAAGTTCAATAAAATATTCACCTTAACTTGAAACCAAGCATCTGATGAGCAAAGTCTGATATCACAAGCACAAATCATATCCACACCACCACCGATACACGCTGAATGGATGGCTGCTATCACTGGCTTGGGACACTTTTCTATGACTGAGAATGATTCTTGAAAACTGAGTATAAGCTTACGTAACTTGGCTGCCTTTCTTGATACATCGTCACTTTCCCCTTGCATGATGATCCCCGCGAAGTCCATTAGATCCAAGCCTGATATAAAGTACATTGCACACAAAGTTCATTAACCCATACTGTATACTAGTTCATTTTGCAACATTTCATTATGATGTATTCTTTTAGCAAGTCTAGAATAGGTCCTTGACAAAAGTAGGTGTACCTATCTTCAGCCCTATTCAAACTACATGTATTGAACATTTTTTGTTGGATTGCATGGTTCAACCTTGCTGGGTACAACATTGTTGGACTGTTTGTCATGCCATTTTGGATTGTGTTTTCCCAAAAGATTTTGTTTGATCAAATGTTGAACAAAGTTTGCTATTGGTTAACGTTGTTTTTCTTTACCGAAAAGTGGACAAAACAGAACTGTCCAACAAGGTTGGCCGTGCAGTGCAATCCAACGAAGGTCGACTGGTCAGGGCATTACACTGTTGTCATAGAAACTTACCTGCAGTAAACATCTTTCCTGATCCAGTTAATATCACAGCTCTGCAGTGATCATCACTAGAGATCTTGTTGAAGCACTCAACCATCTCCCTGGTGATCACAGCATTATTTCATTCTGAATAATATTTCTATGTGCACTATGCTGCCACCATATGACCCATGTCTAACCACAGAGCACAGCTCAGATCGAAATATTGTTAGTTAATATAGAGGGAAGAAAACTGGAGTACTCGGGGAGTACGTGCTTGAGGAAATGGAGAGAACAAACTTAATAATTCCAACTCACATGAAGCGGCCAGTCCAGGAATTGAACAAGGCTGCACCACATCGGTGAGAGGAGTGGTCTTACCACTCTGCCACTCTTGCTATTCAAGTTCAAACCTTACCTCCAGAAAGCTTGGTTCATGGCATTGCGTTTCTCTGGTCTATTGAGCTCTACTTGTAGTATGTGTTGTGCAGGTTGACTGATAGCCAGGGTCTCATACTTGTACGATTCTGTGCTACACATTCTTGTTAGGAATGATGCTGGTTGTGAATTTCCAACTAAGATTGTACAACAAGAAAGTTACCATATATCATATAATTTATTATGTAATATAGTTACAAACTACCCCACAACAAACAACAACAGCTTTATTTGCACTCTTTGTCGTACATTTACATTGCAAAAAAAAGAGAGAGAAAGAGAGAAAAATAGTCAAGCACAGCTACTAAAATAGCTAGAGAAAGCTAATTGCGTTAAGCAGCTATAAGGTCAGTGTTTGAATGGATTAGTAATGAATAGAAATAGAAATGGGATGACTGAGAACTAATCTCTTAGGGAAATAAGGACAGAAATTTACAAGACTGACGGAAACAAGATATTGATATCGGTTTGTTTATTTTACACATGAGAGAGTTTGATTGACATTGCTTAGTTTCAGTAGATTTACTGAGATGTGATTGGCTAGCAATTAATCACGTGATATACATGAGGTTGTAGCTTTGAGACTTTGCGAGTTGTAGTGTTCTTCTGAGTCATGTGAACGAACTGTGCTTTTAGAGAATAAAATCAGTAAAAATCAAGACTTGTGATATGTTGGAGAGAACAGCATCGAGCATTTCCAACAAGACTATATATATATATAGTCTCCTCCGCATGCAACTCCAACGGAGGAGGCCGAAGGCCGAGAGATGGGATCCCTGTCCCTGCGAGGCCGAAGGCCGAGAGGGACTTGGCCCTAAGGAGAAAAAGGAGGAGTTGCCTGCCAAAACTCGACAATGTTTTTCCCATCTGCGCATCTCAAAGTGCGCATCCAACTGCTACTGACCAGGGAGGGGTAGTTTGAATTTGGCTTACCAGGGGACTACTCTCGAATATTATTTGCGTGGCGGATAATGACAACACTCTCGCTGCTTTGTCACTATTACACTATATTCCACCAGTAGGTCCAGATGAAGAAGAAGTAA
The DNA here is from genome assembly GCA_033675265.1 of Actinostola sp. cb2023. Lineage (NCBI taxonomy): Eukaryota > Metazoa > Cnidaria > Anthozoa > Actiniaria > Actinostolidae > Actinostola > Actinostola sp. cb2023. The sequence goes on along the minus strand of JAUJYZ010000316.1, from coordinate 40,788 downwards.
AGGAAATCAGAGTTTAATAACGCCGATATAATCGACGTTACTTTGTCCCACAGTTCGCAATGTCAAAAGTGCTGTGTTGTGTTGATTTGATATACATGTCTGATGTAGATCACTCATTTTCGAAATTCAAATCCATGCCCGTCAAGGTATTTCGCAGCCCAAACAAAGCTAGGATAGTTTGAATCGGTTAACTTAATGGCTTACGCTTCAAATTATACATAAACATCGATTGCCGGACATGTAATATTTTCAAAACCCTGTCCGTCAGTTCGCAATGTCAAATTTCTAAGTCCGTGTTGTGTCGGATTAACTGATATTAAAACTGAGGTCATCAAAGGTCAGTACCGATTCAAAATTCAAATCCATGGCCGGCTTGTCACAAGGTATTCGATCGAAGCCCTGACAAAGCTAGGATAATTTGAATCGGTTAACTTAATACATAAACATCGACTTCCGGACATGTAGTATTTTCAAAACCCTGTCCGGCTGCCAGATATCTAGACATTGTTTTTTTCTTGTAAGGCGGTTGTAGCCGTAGCTTTTCAAATTCGACTTTCATGTTGTGTATTTCAGAAACCTTTTCTTCAATTTCGATATTAAAATATATTTTTGTACTCCGTGCTACATACTGGAATTCTATACTTTTGAAATATGTCTTTGAAGGTAAACTCGAAGGAGGTTTTCCTGCCTAGTTGCAAAGACAAGTTACTACGTATAGAGCCCGAGAGTACCCCCGACAAAATCGTGTATGACAATATATCCCAAGGGTACCCGGGGTGAAGTGAGGCGTCCCAAAGGTGAAGTGAAATGTCCGTACACTTCAAGTTTTGGCAGGCGTCTCGCCTTTCCTTTTCTTCTCCCAGCCTAGCACCTAGTCTCCCTCCGTCAGTAACACAGGCAACCCAACGACACTTTTATAGAGAAAAACGCAGCTCGAAAAACGAGCCTTACGAGACGCCTGCGGAAGAGGCTAATATATATATACAAGCACATACACACAAAATAATAATAAATAAATGAAACAATCAATGATTCATATCTACATGTATATATGTATTATCAAGTGGATCATTATCCACAAAGTTAAGTACACTGTGGCACTGTGCTCAGTCCATACTGCCATGACCTCGAGCCAAATATTTTCCCATCCAGCCATCTCACTCATTCAATATGTTCATTATGTACGTATAAATGTACCTGTCTGACATGCTAATGTAAGTCTAAGATCATCAGACAGTAGCAGTTACATGCATGTACTCCTTTATTTGTTCTTTCATAATTTTTATACAATAAGTTACTCCCGTCATGAAGTTGTGATTTACCCAGACTTATTAAATAGAGTAAGTTCATAATATACTTGCAAAGATTGGATGTTCAAAGATTGGATAGCGCTATCCATCTGTAAATCCTTATCCAGTGGATACAATTATTAGAGTATCACAAGTAAGCTTACTGGATTAGTGGCATTAGTGGATTGAAACCGATATAAAACTCAATGTTACCTTTCAAACGAGATCCCAAGCAACCCAAGATCCTTATCATTCCTGCTCTTTTAATCATTGACAACCAAATTAAAGTGATATGTAGAAGTAATGACAGTAGCCACTACTAGTAGCCTGTGGAAGCCGCCATTTTGACTAGTTACCAGGCCCCGTTATTTGCGTGAAATGGTTGGGCTACCTGTGGCAAATCGTAGAAACTAAAAAGATGGAATCATGCGATGAGAGCAAGGAAACTCGAAAAGTGCGTATCTTAGCATTTGGAGACAGTCTAACGTTGGGTAACACGCTTAACATGACTCACTTACACCCATACACGCTACGACTACGAGAACTCTTGCAAGATCATAACAAGACCGGCATAACATTCGATATTGACAATGCCGGCATTTGTGGAGAATTTGCACGGTTGGAAATGACTTCAAGGCTGCCTCCGATCCTCCAGAGCAAAGGTCCTTATGATTTAGTTATTATCCTCGGAGGGACGAACGATTTGGGAGATACGCATGTTTTTGGAGCGGAGAAGGCATTGTACGATGAAATAATCACACTTCATCTTACTGCACACAGGCATGGAGCTACGACAATGCTCATCACAATCCCTGAAAGTGATTACATCTACGATGATATGGGTAGGAATAGAACCTCATACGTCACGCAACAAGGCGAGAAAGGAAGAAATATCGTCAACCAAATGCTCCGAAAGTTTGCTGGGGAAACTGATGACGTCATCCTGTGTGATCTCGCCACAGAGCACCCCCACACCACCCCGAGTGAGGAGGACAAGTCGAAATATTGGGACGACGGTCTGCATTACACACCCAAGGGTTATGATAAAATGGGAGAAATTATTTTTGAAAAACTCAAAACATTTATATTTTGATTAAAATATTATGACTGGGAATTTTTATGGCACCGAAATCCCATTGGGAGGGGACTCTCCGGGGATGGGACACTCCCATGTGAAAGGGGTGGGGATGATCGTCATCTAGTGAAGGGGTGTAAATTATCATTTTTCGCATCACTTAGGGTGTTCACGACGGAACACCAATATTTTTATCCATCAAGGTATCATTTAGGGTTGCGCGAGAAGAAATGAAAAAGGCTACCACAACAATCATCCCCAACCCCTTTCACACAGTTAAAACTCTCAGAAGATATCACAACACAACCTTGTACATATATGCAATCACTCTTTATTCATAATTTATCAAATCTGTAGTTAAAACCAAATGACTCGTATTCAAAAGAAATCATTAAATATTATCCTCATTGTTGGATCATTGACGGACTGACCTGTAGCTTTGTAAAGCACACATATGTCTGTGATGCAAGACCCTACAAAACTCTTGGATTTATCTCACTTTAAAACCATATAAATAATTTATTCCTAAAAAGCGAGTAATAATAATATAATTATTGATTTAACTCTATCCCTAAAGGCATTGTTACGTATGGCAATTTGATCGTTAATTCACATTCTTTGTGTTTACTGGAGTGAATGCAATCTTCACCACTGCAGATGAGCATGTTGCCAGTTTTGCGATGTTTGTGTAACTTCTCTGTGAAACATATCAAAACTCATAACCCTCACCAACGACGACGGTTATGATGTATACCTTTATACCTTGGTGATACATGCATTTAAGACAAAGATCAGGACTTCTGATAAATAAATTAATGAGGTTCTATAATTAGAATAATTGTTAAGGATCTGATTAATATTAGTAACTGACTAGTAAGACTAACAGTAATAAATGTTTATCTTTATGTCCTGCAACCTATATGACATAATATACATGTATGTGACTGCAGACGACTGAATTTGTGAACATTGTTGTGGCAGTACAGTATGCTGTATTCCAAATGGAGCTTTATCTTTTTTCTAGCTTTCATGGCTTCTGATTGGACTATTATTGACCTTGTCTTCCTATTGGTCCATTATTGACCTTATATAGAGCTCTTCCTATTGGTCTATTAGTGGTCTTGGCTTCCTATTGGTCTATTATAAGTGGCCTTGGCTTCCTGGTCTATTAGTGGTCTTAGCTTCCTACTGGTCTATTAGCGGCCTTGGCTTCCTATTGGTCTATTAGTGGTCTTGGCTTCCTATTGGTGTATTAGTGGTCTTAGCTTCCTATTGGTCTATTAGTGGTCTTGGCTTCCTATTGGTCTATTAGTGGTCTTAGCTTCCTATTGGTCTATTAGTGGTCTTGGCTTCCTATTGGTCTATTAGTGGTCTTAGCTTCCTACTGGTCTATTAGTGGCCTTGGCTTCCTATTGGTCTATTGGTCTATTAGTGGCCTTGGCTTCCTATTGGTCTATTAGTGGCCTTGGCTTCCTATTGGTCTATTAGAGGCCTTAGCTTCCTATTGGTCTATTAGTGGCCTTAGCTTCCTATTGGTCTATTAGTGGCCGTGGCTTCCTATTGGTCTATTATTGTCTGGGATGAATTCTTCTCTATATAGGTGTAATGTAATGATACCATATGTTCCTATATAAGAGCATTATCATAGAGATCTTCATATATGGCTTGTACAGACTCGTTAAATATGTCACGGTGTGGTCTTCCTGTGTACATGGATTTGCGATTGGACCAATAGTTGCCATTTGACAATGGAACAGTAACACTGAAATAATAATAATAACCATTTAATAATAATGTATGAAGAAATGACATATTTTCTCAGTTAACAGCTTTAACAAAGTAGTCCCAAAAATTAGGGACCTAATCTCTAGCCAACACAGACAACAAGGACGATCGACAACAGCAACTAAACAATAGCTTGCTAATAGTAATAATATTTAGAATATTCAATAAATTCTCGTTGGATGCATGAAGCATATGTATTGGTTGATAACACAAGGGAGAACGATATATTATAATTAAAACAATCTAGATGATTAAGGGAAAACAGTTCACTCCCATTGTCCTCTGAATTGATATCACAGATTGAAGCCTATGAGGTCCCTATATACTCTCTGTTATACATTAGAGAGCTGAAGCAGATGTTGGCACGCACACTGACTAATGATGTTCGAAACGACCGTTGACGTCGGTGACAGCAATCTACGATGGCACTTCACCTGTTTTCACGTAGTAGATTGCCGTCACAGACGTCAACGGTCATTTTGAACATTATTCATCAGTGTGCGCGCCGTCCATGTTGACAAAAACATCTGCTGCTCTCTATTATACGCCCACTCTCCCCTCTTATTATAAAGTGACCTCAAGTCATTCCACAAACATGGCAGTTGAATACAGGTTTGATTGCACAATGTATTTATAGCCTGAATTTCAGCCAGGTGCCTCTCAGTTCATGCCATTTCTAATTCATAAGGAACAACAATTAAGTCTCAGCAGGCCCATAGTACACGTGAACTGTGCTAGGCAGAACTTAGCTAGGTTGTATGAAAAGAAAAAACATACAACAACAAATTTCAAAATTTTATCGAGGCAATTCCCCTCTCATGGTCGCCTCTTACTATACTGGCTACAGGCCTGTTCAGAGGAGACAGCTGAAATTCTCACTAAGCTGCAGTATTGCAGAAACATTATGCAAATTAATGTCGTCATAATTTTTCTGCTATACCACGCCTCACTCGAACTTCTGGCTATACATCTGATAGCCACAGTATCTGATGTCCATATGTACATTTACAATATGAAAACTGGAAGAAATGAACAATGAAGTACATGTAGGTGCATGCCTGTCTATTCTGATTCTGACTGTGTTATAAGTCACCTTTAAAAGTTGTAGATAACAGTACAATAACCAGATGACAGTATTCAGTATCCCCGCAGGCTGAAATTAGCAATTAAATGTTTAAAATCATAATTTAAAATATTTAGCTATTTTATAATAAATACAAGCAGACAAAAAAAATCATATCTTTTTCAGTCCATATGCATTTTCTCTTGGTTAAATGTGCACCAAGTTATTTTGACATCTCATTAGCTGGGAAGTATTCTCCTTTGCAGCAGTTTTCTTTGTCGTCACACAATGCATTTGCTGACAAAGGATCTGCTGCAAAGGAGACAAGTGCAACATAAGAGTGAGTTTATAAGTACCTTCTATCTAGTCTTGTTCCAAGTGCTGGCCTTTCTGGGTCTTCAAATGAGCGATCAAGTGACTCAAGTCGTGCTGAATTTATTTCAGATCTATACAAACACAATATTCACAAAGAATTCCCAGTAAGTTCCATGTTTAAGCACAGGAAACCCTACCAATTCCTATGTAGACTGCAACACAGCCCATACTAATTACACAAATCTCCAACAATGAGTTGAGAAGTGGATCGATTAATTGGGCCGCAAAGGATGATTGAGACATTGTCAAGATGAAAAGAAGCGAGGTTATGAGGCTAGAAGGGGTACTTCTCGTGCAGCTCCCGGAGACAGTTATTGTCTGCTTGGAGTTTCACAAACAAGTAGGGGCTGTTTTGCAGTCTATTTATTCTGAGGTTATTGTTAACAAGCCTATATTGCTTCAAAAGCAATGATGTTTCTGCCCTTAAATGCATAAAGCCGAAGTAGTCGATCGATAAAAATCGATATTGATTTGCCAATCAATAAATCAGGAAAAATCGATATACTGATTTTGATTAATATTGATTTGTATCGATCAATCGGTAAAAATCAACATCACACTTTTCTTCTTTGTCGATTGACGTGATTTATCGATTTTTACCGATTTACGTGGTTTATCAAATTTTCTAGACTGCAAAACAGCCCCTACTTCTTCGCAAAACTCCTTTGAGAAGAGATGAAGTTCGATCGAGTCGTTGACGGGGCCGCGAGGGAATGAGGCAAGACGAAAAGACGGGAGGGAAGTGAGGCGATTGCTCTCCCAACCCTTGTAAAAATGGTGCCACTTGCAAAGACAAAGTTGCAGGATATGTTTGCCAGTGTCTTCCTGGATTGATTCACAGGCTCAACTTGTTTGGTCAATGTCTGATCACGTCTCTAGCGGCCCGGCAAATGACTCGATCGAACATCAACTCTTCTCTTCTCTTTTTTTTCTACTTGCCCAGGAAGGTCGCTACCTCTACATTACCAATATTAGTTTAGTTTATGCGTCTGTAATAAATAGAATAATTGTACTATCTTGTAATCATTCAGATTATATATTTATACGTTATTACGCGAAAACAGCAAACCATTAAAAATCGATAAAAATCGATATCACACTTTTCTTCTTCATTGATTCTTACCAATTTCCATTAAAAATTGATGTATCAATTTTTATCGATTGACTACGTCAGGCATAAAGACATCAGATTGGAAAGTAATTCACCGTTCGGCACATTGAAAAGAATTAACAATGCCTTCAATTTGATCGTAAAGATATAAGTGCTGTTTCGGACCAATCAGAGAGTCGAGCCGTTCTCACGGTAATTTGCATATCCTCAGTTTTCTATGACAGCTAATTGACAGGTGCAGTGCTGGTAGTATTATGCTAATGAGAATCCAAATACAGTAACCGAAACAAAAATATAGCGGTAATGAATGAATGATATATAAGCATGGCTTCTTTCAGAGCTTTCTGTTGTATATATTGGGTGGACTCCCTGTGCTCTTACACACAAAATCTCATGCTATGCATTTATTGCTGTTGAATGTCAAAGATTATTTGCCCATGCAAGAACACAGGGAGCCCATTATAATACTTATTTAAATTCAAATTTCCGACTAATATTGTATTGTACATGGCTGTAATATTGTCAGTAGTACCTCAACTCTTGTAAAGACAATAGACTGTCATCATCTGAATCAGATAAATCTATGTACGACCTTTGCTCCTGAAATGACAGAATATTATAAATTATAATATATATGTACATAAATGTACTGTGAATTGGTATTGGCAGACAGTACATGTACATTGTATATCCAAGTGACCAACACCAAGATATCTATAGAGTATTATAAATTATAATATATATGTACATAAATGTACTGTGAATTGTACTGTGAATTGGTATTGGCAGACAGTACATGTACATTGTATATCCAAGTGACCAACACCAAGATATCTATAGAATATTATAAATTATAATATATATGTACATAAATGTACTGTGAATTGGTATTGGCAGACAGTACATGTACATTGTATATCCAAGTGACCAACACCAAGATATCTCTATAGAATATTATAAATTATAATATATATGTACATAAATGTACTGTGAATTGGTATTGGCAGACAGTACATGTACAAATGTACAATTGTATATCCAAGTGACCCAACACACCAAGATATCTATAGAATATTATAAATTATAATATATATGTACATAAATGTACTGTGAATTGGTATTGGCAGACAGTACATGTACATTGTATATCCAAGTGTACACCAAGATATCTATAGTATATAGAAATAATATAATATATATGTACAAAATGTACTGTGAATTGGTATTGGCAGACAGTACATACATTGTATATCCAAGTGACCAACACCAAGATATCTATAGAATATTATAAATTATAATATATATGTACACATAAATGTACTGTGAATTGGTATTGGCAGACAGTACATGTACATTGTATATCCAAGTGACCAACACCAAGATATCTATAGAATATAAATTATAAGTATACCAACACTGTACTGTGAATTGGTATATCAGTACATGTACATTGTATATCCAAGTGACCAACACTATATATATATTATAAATTATATAAATATGTACTGTACTGAATTGGTATTGGCAGACAGTACATGTACATTGTATATCCAAGTGACCAACACTGAGATATCTATAGAATATTATAAATTATAATAATATATATGTACATAAATGTACTGTGAATTGGTATTGGCAGACAGTACATGTACATTGTATATCCAAGTGACCAACACCAAGATATCTATAGAATATTATAAATTATAATATATATGTACATAAATGTACTGTGAAATTACTGTGAATTGGTATTGGCAGACAGTACATGTACATTGTATATCCAAGTGACCAACACCAAGATATCTATAGAATATTATAAATTAATATATATATGTACATAAATGTACTGTGAATTGGTATTGGCAGACAGTACATGTACATTGTAATCCAATTGACAGACAGATACATAGTACATTGTATATCCAATATATGACCAAAACCAAGATATCATACAGTACATGTACATTGTATATCCAAGTGACCAACACCAAGATATAATATATAATATATATACATAAATGTACTGTGAATTGGTATTGGCAGACAGTACAGTACATTGTATGTACATTGTATATCCAAGTGACCAAATGTACTGTGAATTGATATCTATACATTGAATATCCAAGTGACCATAAGAATATTATAATATATATATACATAAATAAATGTACTGTGAATTGGTATTGGCAGACAGTACATGTACATTGTATATCCAAGTGACCAACACCAAGATATCTATAGAATATTATAAATTATAATATATATGTACATAAATGTACTGTGAATTGGTATTGGCAGACAGTACATGTACATTGTATATCCAAGTGACCAACACCAAGATATCTATAGAATATTATAAATTATAATATATATGTACATAAATGTACTGTGAATTGGTATTGGCAGACAGTACATGTACATTGTATATCCAAGTGACCAACACCAAGATATCTATAGAATATTATAAATTATAATATATATGTACATAAATGTACTGTGAATTGGTATTGGCAGACAGTACATGTACATTGTATATCCAAGTGACCAACACCAAGATATCTATAGAATATTATAAATTATAATATATATGTACATAAATGTACTGTGAATTGGTATTGGCAGACAGTACATGTACATTGTATATCCAAGTGACCAACACCAAGATATCTATAGAATATTATAAATTATAATATATATGTACATAAATGTACTGTGAATTGGTATTGGCAGACAGTACATGTACATTGTATATCCAAGTGACCAACACTGAGATATCTATAGAATATTATAAATTATAATATATATGTACATAAATGTACTGTGAATTGGTATTGGCAGACAGTACATGTACATTGTATATCCAAGTGACCAACACTGAGATATCTATAGAATATTATAAATTATAATATATATGTACATAAATGTACTGTGAATTGGTATTGGCAGACAGTACATGTACATTGTATATCCAAGTGACCAACACTGAGATATCTATAGAATATTATAAATTATAATATATATGTACATAAATGTACTGTGAATTGGTATTGGCAGACAGTACATGTACATTGTATATCCAAGTGACCAACACCAAGATATCTATAGAATATTATAAATTTATAATATAATATATATGTACATAAATGTACTGTGAATTGGTATTGGCAGACAGTACATGTACATTGTATATCCAAGTGACCAACACTGAGATACATTGTATATCCAAGTGACCAACACCAAGATATCTATAGAGTATTATAAATTATAATATATATGTACATAAATGTACTGTGAATTGGTATTGGCAGACAGTACATGTACATTGTATATCCAAGTGACCAACACCAAGATATAATATATATAAATTATAAATATATATATATGTACATAAATGTACTGTGAATTGGTATTGGCAGACAGTACATGTACATTGTATATCCAAGTGACCAACACCAAGATATCTATAGAATATTATAAATTATAATATATATGTACATAAATGTACTGTGAATTGGTATTGGCAGACAGTACATGTACATTGTATATCCAAGTGACCAACACTGAGATATCTATAGAATATTATAAATTATAATATATATGTACATAAATGTACTGTGAATTGGTATTGGCAGACAGTACATGTACATTGTATATCCAAGTGACCAACACTGAGATATCTATAGAATATTATAAATTATAATATATATGTACATAAATGTACTGTGAATTGGTATTGGCAGACAGTACATGTACATTGTATATATCCAAGTGACCAACACCAAGATATCTATAGAATATTATAAATTATAATATATATGTACATAAATGTACTGTGAATTGGTATTGGCAGACAGTACATGTACATTGTATATCCAAGTGACCAACACCAAGATATCTATAGAATATTATAAATTATAATATATATGTACATAAATGTACTGTGAATTGGTATTGGCAGACAGTACATGTACATTGTATATCCAAGTGACCAACACCAAGATATCTATAGAATATTATAAATTATAATATATATGTATAATTATAAAGTATATATATATATGTACATAAATGTACTGTACTGTGAATTGGTATTGGCAGACAGTACATGTACATTGTATATCCAAGTGACCAACACTGAGATATCTATAGAATATTATAAATTATAATATATATGTACATAAATGTACTGTGAATTGGTATTGGCAGACAGTACATGTACATTGTATATCCAAGTGACCAACACTGAGATATCTATAGAATATTATAAATTATAATATATATGTACATAAATGTACTGTGAATTGGTATTGGCAGACAGTACATGTACATTGTATGTATCCAAGTGACCAACACTGAGATGTACATTGTATATCCAAGTGACCAACACTGAGATATCTATAGAGTATTATAAATTATAATATATATGTACATAAATGTACTGTGAATTGGTATTGGCAGACAGTACATGTACATTGTATATCCAAGTGACCAACACCAAGAGATATCTATAGAGTATATTATAAATTATAATATATATGTACATAAATGTACTGTGAATTGGTATTGGCAGACAGTACATGTACATTGTATATCCAAGTGACCAACACTGAGATATCTATAGAATATTATATTAATATATATATATAAATATATTGGTATTGGCAGACAGTACATGTACATTGTATATCATAAATGTACTGTGAATTGGTATTGGCAGACAGTACATGTACATTGTATATCCAAGTGACCAACACCATAAGATATCTATATTGAATAAGTGACCAACACCGAGATATCTATAGAATATATAAATTATAATATATATGTACATAAATGTACTGTGAATTGGTATTGGCAGACAGTACATGTACATTGTATATCCAAGTGACCAACACTGAGATATCTATAGAATATTATATTATAAATTATAATATATATGTACATAAATGTACTGTGAATTGGTATTGGCAGACAGTACATGTACATTGTATATCCAAGTGACCAACACCAAGATATCTATAGAGTATTATAAATTATAATATATATGTACATAAATGTACTGTGAATTGGTATTGGCAGACAGTACATGTACATTGTATATCCAAGTGACCAACACCAAGATATCTATAGAATATTATAAATTATAATATATATGTACATAAATGTACTGTGAATTGGTATTGGCAGACAGTACATGTACATTGTATATCCAAGTGACCAACACTGAGATATCTATAGAGTATTATAAATTATAATATATATGTACATAAATGTACTGTGAATTGGTATTGGCAGACAGTACATGTACATTGTATATCCAAGTGACCAACACTGAGATATCTATAGAGTATTATAAATTATAATATATATGTACATAAATGTACTGTGAATTGGTATTGGCAGACAGTACAATGTACATTGTATATCCAAGTGACCAACACCGAGATATCTATAGAGTATTATAAATTATAATATATATGTACATAAATGTACTGTGAATTGGTATTGGCAGACAGTACATGTACATTGTATATCCAAGTGACCAACACCGAGATATCTATAGAATATTATAAATTATAATATATATGTACATAAATGTACTGTGAATTGGTATTGGCAGACAGTACATGTACATTGTATATCCAAGTGACCAACACTGAGATATCTATAGAATATTATAAATTATAATATATATGTACATAAATGTACTGTGAATTGGTATTGGCAGACAGTACATGTACATTGTATATCCAAGTGACCAACACCAAGATATCTATAGAATATTATAAATTATAATATATATGTACATAAATGTACTGTGAATTGGTATTGGCAGACAGTACATGTACATTGTATATCCAAGTGACCAACACCAAGATATCTATAGAGTATTATAAATTATAATATATATGTACATAAATGTACTGTGAATTGGTATTGGCAGACAGTACATGTACATTGTATATCCAAGTGACCAACACCAAGATATCTATAGAGTATTATAAATTATAATATATATGTACATAAATGTACTGTGAATTGGTATTGGCAGACAGTACATGTACATTGTATATCCAAGTGACCAACACCAAGATATCTATAGAATATTATAAATTATAATATATATGTACATAAATGTACTGTGAATTGGTATTGGCAGACAGTACATGTACATTGTATATCCAAGTGACCAACACCAAGATATCTATAGAATATTATAAATTATAATATATATGTACATAAATGTACTGTGAATTGGTATTGGCAGACAGTACATGTACATTGTATATCCAAGTGACCAACACCAAGATATCTATAGAGTATTATAAATTATAATATATATGTACATAAATGTACTGTGAATTGGTATTGGCAGACAGTACATGTACATTGTATATCCAAGTGACGGAAGATATCTATAGAGTATTATAAATTATAATATATATGTACATAAATGTACTGTGAATTGGTATTGGCAGACAGTACATGTACATTGTATATCCAAGTGACCAACACCAAGATATCTATAGAATATTATAAATTATAATATATATGTACATAAATGTACTGTGAATTGGTATTGGCAGACAGTACATGTACATTGTATATCCAAGTGACCAACACCGAGATATCTATAGAGTATTATAAATTATAATATATATGTACATAAATGTACTGTGAATTGGTATTGGCAGACAGTACATGTACATTGTATATCCAAGTGACCAACACCAAGATATCTATAGAGTCATTTTTGTATGAGTGGCAGACCGCCTACCGTTACAGTCACGGTACAGAATTGAAGACATCTACATGTATTCAACCAATCACAGCACACAAAATCCTTGCTCAACCAATCAGAATGCTTGGAAACAACACCTTCACCGGACGGCACCATCACCGGCATCCTCGGGAACCCAGGGGTATATTCTGTCGCTCGTTACTCGCTCCCAGAGAAATACCCCAACAGTACCAAGACGAAGTCTGTTGGAGCTTGTTCCGGAAGTCAAAATTCAAAATGGCGGCTGTCCTATTCAAACCAGAAATACTTGATACTGATTGGTCGACCATATAAGGTCGACCAATCAGAAACGAGAGTAATTTTGACTTCCGGAACAAGTTCCAACAGACTTCGTTCCCAGGGGTATTTCTCTGGGAGCGAGTAACGAGCGACAGAATATACCCCTGGGTTCCCGAGGATGCATCACCGGATGAACTACATGTACTACCCACTCATGCTAAAACAACTCTATACCAGTACCAAATATTTGCATAATCATTGTTGGGTTGAAAATCATAAATCATAGAAGCTCAGTTCATGAGCCACAATTTACATGCAGATCAATTCAATGTTCTCTCAGGTGAATACAATTTTGTAATAAGGAAGCATTCCACTATTTCCCCGAGTCAATTGCCCCTAATTATAAAGCTCGGAATCATATTAAACTTCAAAATCGTGTCTACAGATCAGATGAAACCATGGTTATCTTCAAATAATGGACACCATATTCAGGCTAACTGATTGGTCAATTGTATTTGATTCTAGCTGTCCTAATTGTCTGCTTAGGTGAAGGTGAGTGTGTTGTTTGCTGGTTCTTCAAACGGCTGCTTGTGCATGTTGGTCAAACAAACTTACATGTGCATATTTTCTGTCCTTTCTCTCCGGTGAGGTGTAATGACTGCTAGTTGGTTTGGGAGTTGAAAATAGGCGTGTTCTTGTTCTGGGTATTGGTGCACTGTATGCTCTGTCGTGGTAGGACGGACCTGTATCTTGTTCAAAATACCTCTGACTTCTCGTTATTGGTGGTTCTGATGCTCGTGTAGTCTGTCTGTTTGTGGTAAAGCGATGCTTAAGGAAATCTCTACCAAACACCTTGTAGTAAGCCTGGCATACTATACAGTCCTTGTGAGGTACTTTGCAGTCATAGCACGGCACTAGGTGAAAAGTGCACATTAATAATATGGTCTTCTTTATGACCCATTCACACCAAGGCTTGGTGTTTTACTAAACAGGTTTAGAGGCACTTTTGGTGCAAAATTGATGTCCTTTATCACAATATAAATTCCAGGTAGTTTGACATTGAAATTAAATGTGTTATAATCGTTATAGAATCAAGAAAACTAAACATGTATAGGCGTGTGGAGTGTTCTAAAGCTTTTATGTGTACACAGTCAGCAAGAGAAAACTAGTGACTTGAAATGGATAGCAGGCCACAGGAAAAAAGGATCATGTTCATTATAGCCATGATGTGGTTCAATAATTATTGTAAATCTGATACAAAATAATCTTGATTTCTATAAACTCTAACTTTAACAGTGAAATCTGCAAGATGGGCATCATTATGAAACATGTATTATTTAAGAAATTTATATAAAACGTTTTCCGTGTGGCTCGGTTTTACACATCAGCTCTCGACTTCTCCCAAACTCCCCCTCATGTTTGCATCAGGCTATGCAAAGTTTAATAACATGAAAAACGTTTTATATTTGATATTTTATTTATTTATTTTTTTATATATTTTTTAATATTTTATATTTTATAAAATAAATAAATACACAACTGTGACGTCATTACCATGTTTGTATAGCCTGATGCAAACACTGTTAACAGCCAATCAGATCACAGAGATTTGTAAATGTGAATTTCATAAAATGAAACATGAAATTACACGTCAATGTACACTTTTGTATACATAACAATACACATGTATTGAGCCAAAATTATACTAGTGACTTGTAACACATGAATGCGAGAAGACAAATTTATACCGTAAATAGAGTACCCTCTAGTAAAACTTAATAATAATAATAAATAATAATGGTCGTTCTTACTGGGATCTCCTTCTGCTGGCAATGGAGTTGTTTGTCTCAATGTTCTAGAATGTGGGAAGTGCCTTCTTGATATGATATTCTGGTCAGCAGTCCCAGCTTTGAATGGTGGCTGACGCGTTGGTGAAGCCGACTTGGGTCTTCTTGTTGGCGATAATGATCTGGATCGATTGACAACCATGCCCTTATTCTCTGGGCGTCGTGGACACTCACACACACAGTGGGCATCTGAGAATTCTGACGTATAAATGCTAGGATGGACTACAACTTCTTCTTCTGTCTCTGAACTTCCATCAGAAAAGGAATTCTATTACAAAATAAATAGAGAAAATTAATATTCCATGGACTCAAATATTTACTTCCCGGTCCTTATTAGGAATGGGTAGTAATTTTGGTTTTGGTATCTTTAATCGAGTTTTGATTCAATCTCGTCCCCAGAGCCTGCGTTGCTTTCGACCAGCGGCGAAGAACGTAGGCTCTGGCATAATCCATTTTTGAGACAATTTGATTGGCTATTCCATTTTAGAAACTATGCACGCGCAAGATTCCAGAAATGAAATATATCCAATGAAAATTGAGTTGTCAAAACAACCCGGTGTCCCAACTTCCGTTCAAAACAAAAATTAACATTTTTCAACGGTTTCATTGACATGTTATTTTCAACATGTCGCCTCGATCTGCAATATTAAAATATCTAAGCACAGAGAAAAATCCAGTTTATCTAAGCTTATATGTATCTCGAAGTGTCTTGAAAAGTTTTCAAACGAAGCTCACGAAGAGTGATGGTTATTAAAGAACATGTCGATCGTAAATCTAATATTCTTTAGGCCAGCAACTGAATTCGAAAGGCAGTGCCAATCGAGGTGCTTACGAAGGCGAAAGATTCAAAAGAAATACATTTGAAGGAGAGACAACAATAACCAGAGAAGATGAAGATGATAGATTCAAATAATTAACTGATATGTAAAGTAGACACGAGTAAATATAAACCCGTAGGAAGAACTGTTCGCGTATCCTTCTGCTGTAAAACCACTGCTTTTAATAAAGACTTCAGATACTGCGCTTCTTTCACTGTTATAAATATCTTCTTTACCAAGTGCTTTTAAAGCGTACTCTATTCCCTAATGAAACCTTTCGAAGGATTCCACTGAAACCTGAATCGACAATTTGAATCGACAACAACCAACTGCCCAGCTAACTTGCGCATGCGCTCTAAAACCGGAAGAACAAGAAATCCTGTTCGGCCCAAAAAATGGATTATGCCAGAGCCTACGTTCTCGCCGCTGGCCGAAAGTAACGCAGGCTCTGGGGACGAGATTGGTTTTGATTGAGTTACCGGTAATTGGGTTTTGATAATGTTACATGGTGGCATATTCTCTATCCTATTTCTGGGAGTAAAGAATCAGCCACCTGACCAATCATTGACAAACCCCTTTGTTACTGTACAACAATGTAGGTCAAACTGTAGTCAGATTAAAAGTGCATGGCTGTGTTTTTTATACTAAAATAATATTAGATACAAAACTGTACAGGAAAAAATCAGAGACACAATATAAAGTGTAAAGGTATGCAGGGAAAAGGTGCTGACGAGATGCTGTATGTAATGTTAAGGGACCATCTTCAAATATCGGTCGGGTTTCCGATTATCAGAATCCGTGCCAATTCTGTTTCTGATAAGATTGTATTCATAGCTGTCAGGGACACCTAACTATTTGTTCCGATTCCAATTAAAAAATTCCGATCACTGTTATCAGTGTGATCAGTACGACTGGTCATCTCTTCGGCAGTCGGTTTTGAAAACGACCCCTAAAAGGTACGCATTGAATTAAAAGAGCTGATGAAGTCATGTTGATTTCAACCCCTAAAAGGTACGAATGACCATATATGGCGAAAAAGTGATTGTGCTGATATCGTTTAATCAATAGATGTTCCCACTGAGCTACACTGCAGCCCAACTACTTCTTGCAGCTATTGTAAATATGTTAACTCTAGAGGTGAACTCATGGATTTGCAAGGGTCTGTTTCTGGTGGGATGGGGCAAGGGGGGGATCAAGGAGCTACATGTAGGAGAGGAGCCAGCAGGTTCGCTAATACCCATATAATCACAAACCCCATAGTTAGTGAAACCCCTAAGTCTATTAGATACAGTCAAGTCTGAACAATTTTTTCTAGCTTTTTAGGTCAGTCTTGAGCAACATTTATTTATTAATTAATTATTATTTAGTACTGTCATTTACCTTGCTTTAAATAACCTGGCTTTTGATAGACCAAAAATACATACATGTACCTGATCAATATATTATGTTACAAACCTACCTCAGAGACATCAGATGAATAACCATTAGTTATAGGATAGCATGCAGCTCCTGGTATAGTAATCTCTTGTACTGTAGTCCTTGAAGCAAACTCTAGCTTTGGATCAATACCCTGTGACAGTAAACAGACTGAATCAATAACATATCTGCACTGGTCACAACTATAACTACAATGGGTAAATAGTTCAGGGACAATGTTTCTCTATCTGGGTTATCTCCTATACTACTATACAGAGAATCAAGGTAAAGTCTGTCACCTTCGGTTAGGATCTCGTCGATCGTTTCAGAAGTCCACCCAGCAATAGGAAAATTTTGAGCAAATAAAAGAACACTGGCGTTCTCTCGAAATGTCACTGAAGTGTTTGTCACCTTAATGAATAGTTCCAGCAGTAAATAAACTGGTGTTTTTTAACATGACAAATATTCGAAAAATCACACTGTTGTTGGTATTACCATCGAAATAGCCACGAAATTATGCAAACCACAGGTAGCCCGACGTGTGACACGTGACAGAAATCCAGATACCAAAAGGTTGAAAATCTAGCTGGCATCCAGACCACAGGTAGCCCAACGCTTTAATACACGTGACAGAAATCCGGATACCAAAAGGTCGAAAATCTTGCTGGCACCCAGACCACAGGTAGCCCAACGCTTTAATACACGTGACAGAAATCCGGATACCAAAAGGTCGAAAATCTAGCTGGCATCCAGACCACAGGTAGCCCAACGCTTTAATACACGTGACAGAAATCCGGATACCAAAAGGTCGAAAATCTTGCTGGCACCCAGACCACAGGTAGCCCAACGTTTAACACGTGACAGAAATCCGGATACCAAAAGATCGAGTGCTGACAAGACTAAATGTATTTTGCTACTCGCTGCGCTCACAGCAAATATAGAACTAAATTTTGCTACAAAAATCCTCCAATCATAAAATCACACCATCCTCATTCCCAGCTAGCTACATTGTATAATAGGTATCCAAAAAAATATCAGAGGCCAGGTTGTCAGACACATAATTTTTTTCAAAAACCCAAATTTGGTTGGCTTAAAAGATTGACTCCAAAATCTTGGACATTGATCTGGTTCGTGTCTGACAAAAGCCTCTGAATTTTCTGTGGAGGTTCTGGGAATGAGGATGGAAATCACACAAGACTTACTGTGAAGTGAACAGTTCTGCTGAGTAGCAGCTCCCTGTCCATGCCATTCTTTCCTGTCAGGGTAGGGCTTGGGTACAGGAATTCCTTGGCTGTCTGTTTATATCGACCAAGTAGCTTACCACCTGCATACAGTACAAGACAGTGTAAAGCTGGCTGAGATTTGATTTGATTTAATTTGAGATATCTTTTAGCCCACTGAATTTTCAATTTTAGCCAACAAAATACATCATAATGCCTGATGAAATTATTCTTACTAAATACAGTTGAACCTCAGTCTACTAATGGCCAGCTCTCTGTAACGGCCAGGGTTTTTGGCCCAGTCACAAGCAAGCCCATACATTTATTCATTTTTAAAACCACTGCACAACGGCCACCTCTACAAAACGGCCACAAAATTTAGTCCCAAGCTGACCATTGTGGAGAGGAGTCGACTGTAGGTATTTTCACACACATTATAAATTAATTCATTCATGAGCATTTCTTCTGGGACAAGAAAAATGTATGGTGATTTTTAGTGAAAAATGTCCAATTTCTTTGTCTTAAATTGAACAAAATAATTAAATTACGGTAATTAAACCACTGATCAGGATAAAAACCAAGATATACACGCAGGAATGCAACACAATGAAAAACAGCATACTTGCCTTTGTGGTATTCAGAATATTGTCTTAATTCCAAGACAACAAATGTATCTATGAAAGGAAATCCAAACAAGATTATATCTACTGTAATTATGGAAAATACAGTATGTCCATCTGCTACCCTGCTAAATGGCAGATGAGAAAGGAGACCACTGCCAACAAGCAGGGACATACATGTACATCTACAGGAAGTTAGCAAGAATAGAACATATTAATTAAAGTACATGTATCAAGATTTGAGATTCAACACAATATCAAATTAAAACAGACACTTGTACCAAAACAAAAATAATTATAACATGTATTACAAAGAGGTTATAATAAAATTAACAAATCGCAAGGGGTTTTCCATTGTCTGTACTCTTATTGACAATGGATGCTCGTGGTTCCACTTGAGTTTTGAACATTTTGTGACGTCAAATCCATTGTCAATAAGAGTACAGACAATGGAAAACCGCTTGCGATTTCTTTTCTACAATAACAGTCAAAAAACATCCAAAAGCAAGGATAAAGTTTGAAAGAAAAACCGTTTCAAGCGCGCGCTGGATCCGTGCGCGAGCGATTCCTCATGCTACAGTATGTGTCTGTACTCTTATTGACAATGGCTGAGAGCCAATCAGATTGCGAGATTACGCTAGGTTATTGTAAAATATTATCTAGATCTCAAGTACTGGAAATAACCATCATCCACCACACTGCTATATTTATTATTACATCCCACCTCCCCTGGTATGTCAATTATTTCCAACACTGCTCAGAGTGTCCCCCCAATCCTCCATGGTATGGTGCAATGTAGAATATACCACCTTAAACTCGGCTTACATGATTAATCATTAACGATCAATGGAGTAATTACTCCAGTTAGAAATTCACAATAGCCATTGTCAGGGACACTGCAAAGAGTCTATATCAAAGGGAACATCGCTAGTAGTTTCAGGTTACGTTTTCAGGTTATTTTAATGTTTGATCTCGTATCAATATAACAATCAGGACCAGTGTACTACCCACCACTGTCCTCAAAACAGTGCAGGAGGTCTATACTGTAACATTAGGCAGCCATTAAGACCCAATAAGTTACATGTATTATTGCTTAATCCCAGTGAGTATAAACATGTACATAAACTAACCTTCTAGTAGTTCTACAACTTGTGATGGTTCAGAAACTGAAGTAAATGTCTACAAAACAGAGCCAAAACAATAATATTATTATTAGACTTCTTGACATAAATTTAAGGTCTTTTTTTTTTGCTATGCATTGTATTTTACATTATACACTGTACAGACCTGTACATTGGATATGGTTACTTGGCAACACTGTTACATGTACATTGACTTTAGAAGTACTGACAGTGTGGCTTACATGGCTACTAATGTGCACATAGAGTCGATTTCGTATGAGTGGGAAGTAGCTACGGTACGGTTCGTGCCGTGCAGTGACCGTATCGCGCCATCACCGTGCGGTATCCAAGCATTCTGATTGGTTGTGAAATGATTTCGCGTGCTGTGATTGGCTGAATACAATGTGTTCGATTCCGTACCGTGACCGTAACTCCGTACCGTAGGTTTCCCACTCATACGAAATCGACTCTAAACCATTGTTAGTGTATGTAAAGTGCCAACCAGAAATCTACAAACCAGCCCCCGGTTGCACGAAAGGTAGTGCTATCCACCGAATAAGTCCTATCCAATGGATAAAATTTATTGGTTAACCCCATCATTTTTATCCGTTGGATAGGGCTAACCACGTTTCGTGTAACTGGGGCCTGGGTGTCAAAACCCATTGTAAAAATGGTTGGCAAATTTATAGCATCATAATAACAATGTTTGTCAACATTATGATCATGTATTCTCAGGAAGAAGATTAAAAGAAGACTCTGTTAGCAGGATTAAGCTCACCTATATACTGTATGCACTGTACGAGCAAGCGAGGTCAGAGGACACTGAAAAATACTAAGAGGCATTTATGTATTTTACGTTCCTGCAGTGAGCTTGCGCTCTGGTCAACCTTTCCTAGCTACCCACACATGATTATACCCGCAGGTTGTATACTGCAGCAATGTGTACATAAATGCCTCTTGGTATTTTTCAGTGTCCGGCCCTGACCTCGCTTGTGCACGTGGAATGGGAAACTACGAAAAGGTGCATGCATGTAATGTAGTATGTGGCTGGCTACATGGCCATGCAGTACATTGACTAGTAATTAAAGGCTTACATGTAGATTACAGTGAGAACACACTAACCGGGACCCCTTGAGCAAAACTGACCAATCAGATTACACCTGAAAATAATCACATTCCAACAAAAGTCATCTGCGCCAATCATCATTATGACTATAATGCTGATTGGCCCAGACAACTTTTGCTGGAATGTGATTATTTTCAAGTGTAATCTGATTGGTCAGTTTTTGCTCAAGTGGTCCCGGTTAGTGTGTCCTCACTGTAATTGTAATTACATTAATCTAACAATTCATGTTTAACACTGTTTCAGTGATTGATTCTATATAAGCTTACAGTGTCTACACTCTAATGCCATGTTTACACTTGAGCGCTTTACCAATGAAGGTACAAATCAGAAAACTAAGGTTATAGTCCAGTCATTTTACGAAAAAAAGTAGGTCAACCTGCCACTAATAATTTATTGCAACAGAAGGTTTTTCAGCATTATATAGTCCGGAATACCATCTAGAATAACATACTAAAAGTCTCCCAAAATCTACGCACGGGAACATCCTCAAAATCAACTTTATTTGAGGTCCAGTATTTCATTGACATGAAAACGAGGCTCTGAACCGGAAGTTGTTTTATTATGCCTTTGAATGGTTTGTATTTGCCTGAAAGCACCTGTAATTGTGATTGAGGTATAGTACCTAAGTAAGCTGACAGGGAAACATGCAGGAGGGGGTGCTGACAATAAAAGGGGCGGGGGTGGTAGTGACAAGGTGCGGCACGTGTATAAGCCTACTTATATAAAATGTGTTATCTATGTTTTCTGATTTTAATTGCATCATTTTAAAATCAAATAAAGTAAATATAAAATAGATGATTGATATATTCATGGGGCTTTGAGTTGAATATTTAGTATATAATAAACATTGTTGCTAAAGTTATCTTGCGGGAGTGGTCTCTAATTGATTGGAGACCTTGTTTCTCAACTGAGTCTGAAATAATGTAGGATTTTTATGCTTTGGATTTTAATTAAAATTATTGATGTCAGTCAATCAATTGTTTCAACTACGTGGAATAATGTTTGCTTTTTATTAATGTAAAGTCCCGAAAGTAGCGAGGGTCGTTACTTTCGGGATTAGCAGCCTTCGGGGGTCGTTACTTTTGGGGGCCGGGGTCGTTACTTTCGGGTAGAAAAAACCATTAAATAATACTGGTATACCATGCTTTATCTCCCAAGTAAACTGCATGCGAAATAAGTCAACAATTGTTGTTAAACGGGATATTTTTGCATGCAATCTAATCTCCTAATGCGCCAAAATCAGTATACAGTCAGTTCAGTAAAGCACAGACCAGTGTCATTTTGCAGCAGGAAGAAACGTAGAAAGATGATCTTTTGTGTTGTTTGCGTGAAAGATTACGGTATACTTAATTAGCTCAGTACGCCAATCACTGTATACGTTTACATTTATTTAATAAACGTATATCTTTGTAAACGCTTTACATGTAAGGTCGCTATACACGAGGGGACATGTCAGTGGGAGGGACATACAGTCACGTTCTGTACTGCACACGGGAGGACTGTAGCGGGATTATGAAGCAGGGACAAAATTACAACATACACACACTCAGGAAAATGTAGCAGGAACGTGTCGCAGGAACTATAATTTTGTTCAAAGCTGTGAAGCACGAGTTTTGCAGATATTTCATCCCGCAACATTTTCCATGACATTTTCCATCCCTGCGACACGTCCCTGTTACATTTTTCTGAGTGTGTGCATGTTGTAATTTTGTCACTGCTACGTGTCCCTGCTACATGTTCCCGCTACACGTCCCCCCGTGTGTGCAGAATGTGATTTTGCTGATGTTGTATGTCCCTGGGACATGTCCCTGCTGCACTGCTCCTTGTTTTTGGCCGGTCCACGCATATACGGCGATTGCTTACAAATCGTTTAGACCCATCCACACAAAAACGTGCTTTCGAAAATATGTATTTATGGTGAGCGTTTATATCGTTTACGCGTTAATGAAAGGCCTAAACGCATAAAACACATGCGTTTACGTGAATATAAACGTATACGTGTGGACTGGGCCTTATATTTGCTCTTGGTAGTACCGCAAACATACACGGCCAGCGTCCCAGCGTATCATAAAGCTGCACTAGCAGATAAGCCGGAATTTATATTAGTAGGAATTAGCGAATTTCTCCAGAGCTCCAAGGCAGCACTTGCATTTCTTTTAGGTGGGATGTTGTATCGCAAAAGTGAAGGAAGGATGGAGTGGCCTGACAAAATCTTACCAAAGACATCATTCTGCACAATGTTAATTAGCATTAGACTGTACATGGTACACTGAAACTGCCCGACAAACATACATATTTATGTTCCGCTGCTTGTTCTTTGCATCATGGCTTCTTCTTTACTGATTCGAATATCTTAACTCATTACGGAGGTGTTTTTTTTTACGTTTTTAATTACACAATAATTATTGGAGGTGTTTATCACCAATAAATTGCTGGCAAAATCTGAAATCCTATATTGCTGCATTTAACCACATTCAGTTGAAAACAGGGTAGCAAAGGGGTTACACATGATGCGTGATTTGGCCCAAAAATGTTTCCGTGAATCCAGTGTGAAATACATTTCATAAACAATAGAAAAAACCGTGATCCGTGAATTTCCAAGAAAGACGTGCGTGAAATGGCTTAAATGATTCTTTTGAGTCGTGAATTTACGAAAAAATGGCACAGCAAGCGTATTAAATCACAAGCCCCCCGCCCTTACTACCCTGTGAAAATCGCTGCGAGATTTTTTGCAGTAAAATCGCCACGTAAAAAGTGCTCGAGACATTTTCAGCTAACAAATGTTTCCAAGCTGTATAGTAGCAGGGCTGAGTTGGAACTAGTGCTATTTTTTAAGCATTTGCATTTTTCTAGGTTTTATTGTTTGCAAAGCTGCTTCAGCGGAAGAAAGGGTGGAACCCCAAACTATTTCTTCACTTTCGAATTCTTCATATGTACGTATCATTTTTCAATGATTCCTGAAAACATAGATAACAAATTACAAGTAGATGTGTCACACGTTGTCACTACCACCCCCCCCCCCCCCTTTTATTGTCAGCACCCCCTCCTGCATGTTTCCCTGTCAGCTTACTTAGGCACTACCTCAATCACAACTACAGGTGCTTTCAGGAAAATACAAGCCATTCAAAGGCATAATAAAACAACTTCCGGTTCAGAGCCTCGTTTTCATGTCAATGAAATACTGGACCTCAAATAAAGTCGATTTTGAGGATGTTCCCGTGCATAGATTTTGGGAGACTTTCAGTATGTTATTCTAGACGGTATTCCGGACTATATAATGCAGAAAAACCTTCTGTTGCAATTAGTGGCAGGTCTATCAGTAAAATGACTGGACTATTAACCGTTCAACAAACTATAGGTTTCTAATTTCTACCAAGGTTTGGTAACTCGTTTACTTCAGTAAACCACCAAGTGTAAACACGGCATAAGTTATACATGTACTGTAACTTATGTTAATAATTACTCGTGCCCAGGCCGTAGGCCGCAGCACGAGGTATAAATTACAGATCCTATTTTTTTTGTTCCCGTCGCAAATCTGCAAATTATCGAGTGGGACTGGGAACGAGACCACGAGACTGACCATGAGGTTGCAGCGATCGACGTTGTACGAAGAAAGTCGAGTGAAGATGGTGAAGGTATTCGTCTTCTGTTTTTTCCTCTTTACGCTCGAAATGCTTACAAATGCACACACAGTTCGCGGTAAATCTACACTAAAAGACGTTGAGCGTTTTCGGAAATATGGATTGCCACGAAAGCCAAAGTTATACTCGATCAACATGTTAAGTAGTGACTCGTATTACAACTGGTGCACCAAAGCGATAACAGCGGGTGCCAGCATTCGCGGCAAAATACAAATACTCGAATGTGATTGGCTGAGAGGCCATCTTCTTCCGATATTTCATGGTTTGCCGTAGATTCCAACAATGAGCGAACCATATTTGGTAGTACTTAGCATAATTCGCTATTACCCGAAGTTATACGGATTTTCATCATGAGGAAGCTTGTGATACGAAGGCAAATGACTCCAAGTTGTTGAAATGTGAGACTCTTCAGAATGTTTATATCCAGCAAATACATTATTATTTACCCATGTTTCTTTGTAGTTATGTAACAATTAGGTTTATTTAAGTTTCCATGGCATATTGTGTTGCTGTATGTTCGTGTTCTAAACATTTGGAGTGGGGATTCCGCGAAACTGCGTTCGACTTGAAAGGTCACGTCGAAAGAAAGGTCATTTGTGGAAGGATTCCAAATGCTGAGGTGTGAAGTACCAAACGGACCAATACAATTGGAGATTAGCTGAATAGATATCATGGTTAGCAGAAATACAACACAGACCATGCAGTTGCTTATGATCAAAGAAATCTTTAATTTCTTCAAATTTCTTATATTTAATTCAAGTGAATTGTGTACATATCAAAACTAACCGGTTTGATTCGAATTAGTAGCATTCTCGGCCATTTAGACTTATTTTGGCGACTCATTACAAACATTATCCAATTACAGTGTATGGTATGATCATTTTCTTCAGTATACAAACTTGCTCACGATAGAAATCGCTGAAACTTCTACAATACAATTGTATGAATATTTGATGCTTTCTTGAAAAGTTTTATCGTTGGATATTATCTAACACTTAGTAATATCTAAAGATATAGGTTTGAATTTGGCGCTAAGACACCTTTTTTGAGCTTTGTACCAATCAAATTCTTGTATTTAATTAAAAGCAAACAAGGTCTGATTAACGGCTCCAAATCGCTTTCAAGTCCAAAGCGACTCGCATAAGAGGTGGTGCGGATTTGGACTTGAAAGCGATTTGGAGCCGTTAATCAGACCTTGTAACGCTTCATTATTTAATTCCGACCATAGTTTCTAAATCCGGCTTTTACGTTTTTGGTCCTAACGGTTAGGGATACTCAGTAGAATGCCCTAACCACTAGGGATTACCCTTTACATGCCCTAATGATTAGGTACTTTGAGAGCTCATTCTCGCTCAAAGCCCTAACGATTAGGTCAAAGTCTTGAAAACCCCTTTTGAAAAGGGATAATGCGATAAAAACCCTAATCACTAGGGTCGGACTACGTGATGACAAGCGGTTCATCAAAGCTGATATAGAACAGACGAACGGATATATATCCATTCGTGTACGATTCTGTACATGTATTGCACACTCAAACCTCAAATCCTAACGCATGAAAATGAAGAAACTCGTTTAAAAAGGAATAAAATCTCATTAACACTGCAATCGAAATCCTGCAATCGACCACTTACCTTGATTAGGCTATGTATTTTGCTCCGTTATTTTCCAAAAATCCATAATATGCGGGAAAAACTACGCGGTAGTTTCAGTGCTCAGTCCGAGAGGCACAATTGTATACTGTTCTCAACATAATATATCTTCGTGTATCGTATAGAACTACATCGATCAATTCTTTAACAGATCATGCAGAACATGCTGCTACATAGATCCCCGCATCGATCATGCGAACAAAATCCATTCTCAAAAGCAAACTGAAACTCATAAAGATCGTCGAGGCAAGAGTTGGAACCTCATTTCGGTCTTGAAAGTCTTGAAACTCGTACTCGAAATATTTGAGCTCCTTCATGTCTCAAAATAGTTCCTTCTTGTCGTCCATCAGTATCGTATACCGTGTTTAGCACAACAATGTTAAAATAGACAAACAGATCTGTCGATTACTGGTTGACACATTCAATTAACACCATAACTTGTCGCTATATCACGTTACTCAACTTCGTTATGTGACTCTGAAATCTGTTTATTCATAATTTGGAAACTCAAGCGAGGTTTATTAAAATAGTATAAGTATAAGTAAGATCGACGATCGTTCATTTTAAACTAATTGTCCTTTTATCCAGCAATGCAATCAAGTGAGCGGAAACAGAATGACTTTGATACCAATCAAAGGAAAATACACCGTCATTCTCAAAAGTGCCTTACGGGAAATTATGGACCGAGTTTTTTCGCACGGCCTTATGACCCAAGCGCGTAGCGCGCGGGCCATAAAAAGTGGGGAGAAACGAGGATCCATATTGGTTAATCAGATATTTATTTATTAGCTTTTCCTTACATTTCTGTTTTGCCGGTCTATTGATTATGACCAATTTCGTCATTAATTGACTATACATACGTACAAAATATTTGGTCATTATGTATATATGAACACAACATTACAATTATATACATAGCTACTTTGTGGTCATTATCTAATCACCACAAACTGCCTAGGAATATATATGATACCGTCTTGTGGTCATTATCTAATCACCACAAACTGCCTAGGAATATATGTGATACCGTCTTGTGGTCATTATCTAATCACCACAAACTGCCTAGGAATAAGTATGATACGATCTTGTGGTCATTATCTAATCACCACAAACTGTCTAGGTATATATGTGATACGATCTTGTGGTCATTATCTAATCACCACAAACTGTCTAGGTATATATGTGATACCGTCTTGTGGTCATTATCTAATCACCACAAACTGCCTAGGAATAAGTATGATACCGTCTTGTGGTCATTATCTAATCACCACAAACTGCCTAGGAATATATGTGATACCGTCTTGTGGTCATTAACTAATCACCACAAACTGTCTAGGAATATATGTGATACCGTCTTGTGGTCATTATCTAATCACCACAAACTGTCTAGGTATATATGTGATACCGTCTTGTGGTCATTAGGGAACCCGGCTTAAGCTTTACAAAATCTACGACGGCGACGTCAACCGGAAGTACAAATAACTTTTGTTCAGAGTTTCATACTTTCATAGTTGGTATTCCCAGTGGATGAAGTAACCTCACAGGCAAAGGATTTGACTTAGGGCGCGTTCACACTGGGATTCTAGATCGATCTGAGAAATGTACGAAACCCCGAACAGAAGTTATTGACACTTCCGGGTGACGTCGCCGTGGTAGATTTTGCAAAGCTTAAGTTCCTATCTAATCACCACAAACTGCCTAGAAATATATGGTATACCGGTCAATTATCTTTTTACACGGCTCAAAGCGAGAGCACTTTGTAAGTATTTTTAGCCGATTTGATTCCGTTTCTGAATGAAGTTCATTCATTCGTTCATTCATTCATTCGTCAATAACTAATATATTGCGGGACAGGAAAAAGTGTCTGTTGTCCGTATTAAACGGGTATATTTTATAGACATTTGTATGATTTTCGTTAGGGACAGAACAACATGTCCGTATTAACCGGGTGTTCGTAAGAGGCTGGGTTCCACTGTATATACAATCATCACCAAACGAGAAATAAGCCGTTAACAAACGGCCTAAAATGTCACTTGCCGAACGGGAAATAAGCCACTGTTCATCCAGCCAGAAGTTTTCCCAGAAAAATTATTTCCCAGGGGAGAGAATACAGTTGAACCTCCGGTTGCGACCACTCTCGTAAGCGAACACCTCTCGTAAGCAAACACTCTCGTAAGCGACCAGTTTTCCAAAATCAATGAAATGTTCAGTTTCAAGTGAAATCACTATAGTTGGAACCTCTCGTAACGACCGCGGGCCTCTCGTAAGTGACCACAAAGTTTGACATTTTGGGTGGTCGCTTACGGGAGGTTACTACTGTTTTTCCAAACCAAAAAAGTTACTGAATGTTTTTGATTTAATATTTTATGAAATAAAACAATTCCCAAAAATATTTTCTATCCACGTAACCTAATATATATTCTGTATATTTCATATTTTTATGGGATAATAGTTCAATTAATTTTGATAAAGACATTCAATTCGCTTTGCGCGTATGTATTTCTGATATTAGCAATTTCCAAAGGAATAGTATTCACTTATTCCTTAAATTGGGTCTATATTTCAGTGACAATAAAAGCACAATACCGGTAACTGTGACTAAAACTACACCTTTAAAAAAAATGTAAAGCAATCAGTTCAGTGTATTACCTTCGAACGATCCGCTCCCATAAAATCCACAATATCTGCACTTGGACAATCCATGCCGACTGACGTATCGAAATCAATTTGAACAGTTTAAGAAATTTAAGAATTTTAGCTAATTTATCACTATTGATATATATTCAAATATTTGTTAAAAGTGCAAAATAAAAAGTTGAGTTGTAATTGGATTGAGTTTTTGGACTCGAGATAGGACTTCTTCACACTACGAAGTAGATGTCAAGAAGAGACTGTAACACAGAAGGGATTGTATTTTGTATTCAGTTGATGCAACATGATTCCTCTTTCTGTGATTGGTCAGAGATACACACGAAGGTGCGAAAAGCAGCACTGATTCATGATTACAATAGACTCATTATATTCCTGATGCACTAGTCAAAGCAAATTCCCACCAAACCTCCCCCCCCCCATAAAAGGCGGGGAAAAAAGGCGGACAGGGGAGGGAAGTAACGACAATGCGCCACCTGTTGTGACAATTCTGGAGAGCAAAAGCCAGGACAAATTCACTGCCTCGTAATAATAAAACTTTCCTTTATTTGCACTTTTACGATAATATTACAAGTTTTTGTATTGGTAAATACACAAGCGGACTGATAAAAAAATACACTTTTCTATAACACTGCTAAAGACCGGTTTAGCTAGCTATAAAGCCGATAGCCCCAGTGTGATAATTGACCCACCATTCCTAGGCAGTTTGTGGTGATTAGATATATAATGACCACAAGATCGTATCATACTTATTCCTAGGCAGTTTGTGGTGATTAGATAATGACCACAAGACGGTATCACATATATACCTAGACAGTTTGTGGTGATTAGATAATGACCACAAGATCGTATCATACTTATTCCTAGGCAGTTTGTGGTGATTAGATAATGACCACAAGACGGTATCACATATATTCCTAGGCAGTTTGTGGTGATTAGTTAATGACCACAACATCGTACACTACATATACCTAGACAGTTTGTGGTGATTAGATAATGACCACAAGATCGTATCACATATATTCCTAGGCAGTTTGTGGTGATTAGGTAATGACCACAAGTGCGTGTATATGTATATGCCTAGGCAGTTTGTGGTGATTAGGTAATGACCACAAGTGCGTGTATATGTATATATCAACGTTAGTTTGTGGTGATTAGGTAATGACCACAAGTGCGTGTATATGTATATATAAAATTTGACTAGTCTTTCCTATTTAGGTATTAACCACTTTCTTTCTACTATATATATATATAGATAATAACGAATTTCGTTATAATCATAACTCCCGTCAAACTGAGATGTTTTAGAAGCCCTTACGATTAGGGGTTGTATTTGATATCAAAGAAACCTTGTGATGAACGAGTCAAACTGAGATGTTTTAGAAGCCCTTACGATTAGGGGTTGTATTTGATATCAAAGAAACCGCCTTGTGATGAACGAGTCAAACTGAGATGTTTGAGAAGCCCTAACGATTATAGCCTGATTTTCAGACGGCTCATGTGTCATACGCTTCGCTCCCTCCCCAAATCCCCGTCTGATTGCCCTCGTAGGAAGTCGTGTTCTGCTATTGTTTGAATTTCGACCAATCAGAGCGAACCTTTTAGTTTTCTCAAAGTGAGGTATGCAAAGAATTCGCACCTAAATGACAGACGATTAACACGCTAGGTTTTTATGAGCCCGATTTCGAGTAACTCACAGAAGAAAAGCGAAGAAATCGGCCTGATTTCAATTTAAATATGTCCTATGTTGTACGTTCAGATATATATTCTTATGGAGCCGAAGGATCTTGAATTTAAGGAACTGCGAATGCATTCGAGTGTTAGACGAGGTCAACTCAACGGGTCAACAAATCGAAGCGTGAATGTATTCGCAGTTCCTTTCAAGATCCTTCGGCTCCATAAGAATATATATCTGAACGTACAACACATAGGACATATTTAAATTGAAATCAGGCCGATTTCTTCGCTTTTCTTCTGTGAGCTACTCGAAATCGGGCTCATAAAAACCTAGCGTGTTAATCGTCTGTCATTTAGGTGCGAATTCTTTGCATACCTCACTTTGAGAAAACTAAAAGGTTCGCTCTGATTGGTCGAAATTCAAACAATAGCAGAACACGACTTCCTATACGAGGGCAATCAGACGGGGATTTGGGGAGGGAGCGGCGAAGCGTATGACACATGAGCCGTCTGAAAATCAGGCTATAACGATTAGGGTTTGGCTCGATTTGGCGAAATATCAGGGCGAGTTAGGTCGAGCCATGGTTCGTATTTTGGCGAGACGTATATACAAAAAAGTACTTGTACAACAAAAACTAAACAAAAAACTAAGACTAGGACTAGGCATTAGACTGATCTCTTTGAGAAAAAATGAAATTGTTATTATTTTTTTCGTTTAATGCGATGGTCTACTTTTTTCTGGCTAGTTGCCTTTCTCTTTTTTGTTGTTACTGCTTTTTTTCTTTTATTTGCATTTGTGTTTGTTGCCTTCTTGCCCTTAATCTGAACCTATGAAAGGAAACGAGAGTAACATTTAACAATAATTTAAATCATGTTGATTCGGTAACCGCTTACGTCTTCTATAAACTAAAATAAATAAACTATATACCGATATACCTTCGGGTCACGTCTTTCTTTTGCAATCCTTTTTTCAAGATCCTCGTGGATCTTTGCATCTTGCTCAGTGATCACTGAGGATTCAAAATGATTGGTCCTTCTCTCTTTCATCTCAGTTTGACTCGTTCATCACAAGGTTTCTTTGATATCAAATACAACCCCTAATCGTTAGGGCTTCTAAAACATCTCAGTTTGACTCGTTCATCACAAGGTTTCTTTGATATCAAATACAACCCCTAATCGTAAGGGCTTCTAAAACATCTCAGTTTGACTCGTTCAGCACAAGTACGTTTCTTTGATACAGGCAAATACAACCCCTAATCGTAAGGGCTTCTAAAACATCTCAGTTTGACTCGTTCAGCACAAGTACGTTTCTTTGATACAGGCAAATACAACCCCTAATCGTAAGGGCTTCTAAAACATCTCAGTTTGACTCGTCCAGCACAAGTACGTTTCTTTGATACAGGCAAATACAAGCCCTAATCGCAAGGGCTTCTAAAACATCTCAGTTTGACTCGTTCAGCACAAGTACGTTTCTTTGATATCAAGGGCTTCTAAAACATCTTAGTCACATATAACGTCTCTTTGACATCATTCAAAAGTCATATAAAGACATTTTTCGCAGTTGTTTTAGTAGATCTAGGTAAATGTTTTATAGAAATATTTTATTCTATATTCTATATGCAGTATAAGGATATGGCGGCATTCATTGTAATTAGCACTATTAATTAGCACTATTAATTAGCGGGCCGTATAAAGGAAAAGTTACCCCGCGCTACGCGCGCGCTTGGCCTTGCGAAAAAACTTGGTCCGTAACTTCCCGTAAGGCACTGTTGAGAATGACGGTGTATTTTCCTTTGATACAAAGTTGATATTAAATACAAGACAGTATGAAGGTTTTAACCTACATGTAATCAAATGATTGGTATCAAAGTCAATATGTTTCCGCTCGCTTGATTGCATTGCTGAGTAAAAGGACAATTAGTTTAAAATGAACGATCGTCGATCATACTTATCTATATTATACTATTTAAAAACCTTGCTTGAGTTTTCAAACTATGAATAAACAGATTTTCAGAGTCACGAAGTTGAGTAACGTGATAATGAGCGGCAAGTTATGGTCGGTGTTAATTGAATGTGTCAACCAGTAAATGACAGATCTGTTTGTCTATTGAATGTTAATGCTAAACGCGGTAAACGATACTGATGGACGGCAAGACGACAAGAAGGAACTATTTTGATACATGAAGGAACTCAGATATTTCGTACGAGCATTTCAAGACCTAAATGAGGTTCCAACTCTTGCCGCGATGATATTTATGAGTTTCAGTTTGCTTTTGAGAATGGATTAGCATCGTGCCCCATTGTGTTCGCATGATCGATGCGGACATCGATGTTAACATGTTCTGCATGATCTCAGTGTTAGAATTGATCTACAAAGAGAAGTTTGGGGCAATCTTCTATACGATACACAAAGATATATTATGTTGAGAACGGTATACAAGTGTGCCTCTCGAACTGAGCACTGAACAACCGCGTAGTCAGTTTCCCGTATGTTATGGATTTTTGGAAAATAACGGAGCAAGGTAAGTGGTTGATTGCAGTGTTAATGAGATTTTATTCCTTTTTAAACGAGTTTCTTCATTTTCATGCGTTAGGATTTGAGGTTTGAGTGTGCAATACATGTACAGAATCGTACACGAATGGATATATATCCGTTCGTCTGTTCTATATCAGCTTTGATGAACCGCTTGTCATCACGTAGTCCGACCCTAGCGATTAGGGTTTTTATCGCATTATCCCTTTTCAAAAGGGGTTTTCCAGACTTTGACCTAATCGTTAGGGCTTTGAGCGAGAATGAGCTCTCAAAGTACCTAATCATTAGGGCATGTAAAGGGTAATCCCTAGTGGTTAGGGCATTCTACTGAGTATCCCTAACGGTTAGGACCAAAAACGTAAAAGCCGGATTTAGAAACTATGGTCGGAATTAAATAATGAAGCGTTTTGTTTGCTTTTAATTAAATACAAGAATTTGATTGGTACAAAGCTCAAAAAAGCTTACATGTAATGTTGAAAGCCATGAAAGCGAATGCCAAAGTTGGGGCCAAAGTTATAAACAATGCCAAAGTTATAAATTACGATCAATATGTTTAATGCATGAATGAAAGCCTTTATTATATACAAACTTGAAGTTAAACTGTTGTATATTTATGAACTACAATCCTGAAAGTGAAAGCAACCCACGATGCATGTTTACCGACAAAAATTTCTAAACACAGGACTGTCAGGTATATATCCAAGTGGACTTTACTTTGCATTATTTGTGTCATGACTGTTACTGTTATAAGTATGGTTGTCATACAAGTTTATGCTTGCTATTGCTGTTCTACCTACCTACAGTTATGATTGTGATATAAGCTTAAGGGTGGACTAACCTATTTCGTTACTATGCAACGGCGTTGCTATGGGGTTTTACATGTCTTCAATTCGTTAGCTTTGTTGAGGATTTTTTTCTGAAATTTTGATATTTTATAGCCATGTTAAACATCCTACTTCTCTCTAGGGGTTTTACATTTCGTTTTAGCAGAAACGAGCAAGCATACAATTTATGAATTGAAAGTCATAAAATTCGCGTATCTCCTGCTTGGGTACAACAGGAAAATCAAAACGTATTTGCTGCATGATATTTTTTATGCAAAATGACAGAATAGAGAACTGTCTAAACATTTTCGTAGGATTCTTTTCCGAAATCCATCAATTCAATGCTGAAAAAGAACGGTAAATTTAACAAGACTTCACTGCGCATGCGCAGATTCTCGTTTTCAAAAACCTTCAAAATTTCCGAGCACGTTCACTGAGGGTTATTTTTTTCTAACCTAGAATATCAACAACGACCTAGTCAACATTGCTGAGCATGCTTTTTAAAAACTGAAGACAATATGACAAGTTATGGAATTTAATCCTTAAAAACAGCTCGAAAAACGTCCATAAAAAAATCATTTTTCATTTAAATGCCAAATCCATGCTCAGTTGTCTGCTCCTTGTGTTGTAGAACAAGTGTATAATCATAGATTTACAATATCTTATAAATCCTTGGAAAAAAAGAGCGTTTTCTGTTTTGATGACGTCATTGTGACGTCAGTTGATGACGTCATGCTATGACAAAGCTTTCTCTCTTACAATCACTTCCTATAAGTCCCTTCTCTTCTCTTTGAATTTTACGATTTTTTTGAGGTTTCAAATTTTCCTTAGCAACAGTCGAAATAAATAGGTTAGTCCACCCTTAAGCTTATTTGAGAAAGCAAGCGAATTATCTGTCAATAGTCTTACTGATGAGAAGGATTCAGAGTTTTATAAGCTTAACTGAAAAACATTTAGATCACGATATGCAAAGTTTATTTATTATAACCGTATTAAATACAACTACTATGATGTTACTGTTACTAGATACAACTGCCAAATATCATTAAATTACCATGCAGTTCGTGATAGAGAACCGAGCAGAATATCAGTGAGGCGACTTACACGTGCTTTAAGCTTATATAAAAGCAGAAAATAAGGAGGCTCGAAAGAAAATACATTGCAAAAAATGTACCCAAATCATCAAGAGTCCATCAATATATTCGCACATTCAATCTTGGAAGTAAGTTATACAGTGATGAAGACAAAAGGTGTCTATGTAAACCTAGAAAACATCCACATAATATGAAAGGGAAGACATCTACATGTGATACAGCACTCAATAAAACAAATACAAAGCCTGTGAGAAATAATCAAGCTTCCAATAATTATTGTAATTTACAACTACCTGTTTATAAGAGTCTCAATCACAGACTTAATTATTGCCATTTCTGCCTTTGTAGAGATATAGAAAAAAAACCTGGTCCTACTCACATTAGTCCTAGTAAGACAATGCATGCACCTTATTGCCAAGGTAATGTGCCAGTATTTGGTCAAAATGCAGGACAGCAATGTGCAGCAATGACTTTATGTGCTCTTATTTACAAGGATACAAAATCAATTGCATCATCAAGTGACTTGATTCAAATCATGAATATTGGTAATGAGTTGTACTCTACCTTATCAAGATTATGTCATCAGTCTTATTTAATGTTAACAGAATTACCCACAATGATAACAGTATATGACTGTAATTATCAACTTCAGTACAGTGAAAGTTATACAGGAAGATTGCATGGTGATTCTTCAATTGAAGGCTTTATATACTCCATGCCACTAGAACATGCCTTACAATCTTTAATACATGTAGAAGAAACCTTTAATTCTTTTCTATTGACAATAGGATGTATAAAAATAAAACTTATTATTATTATTATTAACAGTCGGTATTTATTGTACTGTAGAAGGCGGTAGTTTCAAAATATTTGATTCCCATGCTAGAGATTCATTTGGCATGCCCCATAGTTAAGGGACTTGTGTATTACTGGAGGCCCATACATTAAATGATTTAAAGGAATACTTCCAATCTCTATATACAAATGATGTTTTATTTGAGCTTAAAGGTATACACATTGATAAACAAAATGACTGTGTTTCAAGTGTTACTGAAAATGTTGGTACAAATGTATGACTTGTGCTGTTCTTGACAACCATGGTAACATGCATATTGGTCAGAATAAACAGTGTTGTGTCATTTCAGTTTACTGTATATGTGTCTTGTGGTTATTGGAAACCGGTTACATTAGATGCTATTTATGAGCATGCCAATTTATTTTATAACAGTATAATAAATAATGATGCAAGTGAATTAATATTACCAAAGAAACACATACATTCAACACAAACAGTCAGCTTGGGCTATACCTGTGATTACCACTCAAATAGAAAAAGCAATAAATTTTACTGATCTTTTGATCGTTCATGATACAGTGTACCTCAAGTACTCAATTGCACGAGTGTGCGCTTGAACCAAGCGTCTAGTTACAATTATTGTATGCCCCTGTGACCTGTGAGAGTACATCACACATGTTTATTATGTATACTTATTATATCCTAACACAATACGGTCTACATTCTATGACATTGTGTTGATGTAACATGTACATGTACATGTAGATATTCTCACATAAACTTACTTGCTCAAATACAAATCGCTCGTTGAAATTCAAAGGGAACGTTGCAAAAACTGACTTGGTCCTATTACTTTGTCCAAGGGCACAGACATTGATGAACACCATGTTTCTATCAGGCAAATGCAGTGTTCCAGGGCAGGAAACCTGAAGTAAAGACCACACAAAAAGAAAAACACAGATCAAACTTTCACTTTCAGAAATCCATGAACGAACCACTGTCAAAGATCTTCGATAAATAGCCTACAATACAACAATACTTGCTCTTACCCTGTAAAGATCCAAATCAACGTTGCAACTGAAAGCTTTTCGAGACATATTGCAGAGATCAGAGCAAAAAGACGCAATAAACAACACTAAACTCAAGGCTGCCAGGGACGCTATAAACACAGGCTCATTACCAGGTCCTCTCGACCACTGGTCATTACACAGGGAGCCCAATGCAACGAGTCTCACCACAGGCAGCCCAAGTAGCCCATGTAATACATTAAAAAAAACTTCCAAAATAATAGGATAAACGTTTATTAAAGTATACAAGCCCAAAAATTTTTTAATACATTTGGGTTATTGTTTCACGTTACGCTTTGCTAACCTCATCCCCATTAAAATGGCGAATGCCCGCCAATTATTTTGATGGTCCATTTTGATGGATTATTTTGATGGTCCATTTTGATAGCGAGAAGAGAGGGCCCTGGGGGCGAGGTTGTTACACTTGTAACCCTGTATTCCTTGTATTCACTGTAATCACTGTAGTCACTGTATTCACTGTAATCACTGTATTCACTGTAATCACTGTATTTGGCTTTATAGACAGTACAGTCACAGGCCCATTTCCCGACCTGGAGAACACCAAAGGGTCGTGTATAACAGGAAAAAAACGTTCCACTCTCTGAAATCTCTGGCACTACCAAATGGACTAATTGGAAACATGTATGCTCCTGTAGGTAAGGTAAACCCCCAGTAGGGGAGGAGGGGTACTCAGGGGTATCAGTGATAGGGAGGTGCGAAGACCTTTTTGGGGTTTGAAATTCGCGACTTGGGACTTTTTTGGGGTTAGCAATTTTCTGATGGACTTTTTTTGATATAAAGATTCTGACACGGACTTTCTTTGGGGTTGATGAAAATTATATCCTACCGTTCTCGATTTTTTGTGGAAAGAAAATGGACTTTTTTAGGGTAACTTTCTGGGCCATTGGACTTTTTTTTGGGTCTTCTTGTTGTGTAATGGACTTTTTTTCAATAACTTTTGGCCTCATTTGCACCTCCCTGTCACTGATACCCCTGTAAACTATCCCCGCTGGGGCTAAAACACCCGTTTAATTTATACGATCACCGAAACACAGTTTATGCACCTATCATCAGTTATCCCCTAGGGGGAGACCCCGTCCCAAATGTCCGGCCCCCAACCCAAACATTCCTCTATATGTAGTCATAGTTACGTATATCCTGTTCCGGCTGAAACGCCTATACATATGGTTATTATTGTACAACACACACTATATCAGTAGGTAACTTAGCATCTATTGTAAACTAGCTGATGAAGACTGCGTAGCCAGTCGAAACGCGTAGGAAATAAAGTTTGCAATTATACAGTCTCCGTGCTGCTCACTAGTATCTTTATAAAAAAAAAATCAAAAATCAAAAAAAATCAAAACAAAAAAAAAAATCGTCCCAAAATGTGCAGTCCCCTCCCCGTCCCAATTGTCACGTCCCCTCCCCGTCCCCCCCCCGTCCCAAATGTCCACGTCCCACTCCCCGTGTCCGTTCCCCTCCCCGTCCCAATGTCCGTCCCCTCCCCGTCCCAAATGTCCCAGTCCCTCCCCCTCCCAAATGTCACGTCCCCTCCCCGACCAAATGTCCCCTCCCCGTCCCAAATGTCACGTCCCCTCCCCTCCCAAATGTCACGTCCCCTCCCCGTCCCAAATGTCCAGTCCCCTCCCCCGTCCCAAATGTCACCCCGTCCCCTCCCCCCCCTCCCCATCCCAAATGTCACGTCCCCTCCCCCGTCACTCCCCCGTCCCAAATGTCACGTCCCCTCCCCGTCCCCTCCCCGTCCCAAATGTCACGTCCCCTCCCCGTCCCAAATGTCCACTTCCCCGTCCCAAATGTCCAGTCCCCTCCCCGTCCCAAATGTCATCAGGTCCCCCCCCCAAATGTCACGTCCCCTCCCCGTCCCAAATGTCCACGTCCCCTCCCGTCCCAAATGTCCAGTCCCCTCCCCGTCCCAAATGTCACGTCCCCTCCCCGTCCCAAATGTCCAGTCCCCTGGACCACAATTCTCCCCTCCCGTCCCAAATGTCCAGTCCCCTCCCCGTCCCAAATGTCCAGTCCCCCAAATGTCCAGTCCCCTCCCCCCATCCCCAATCCCCGTCACAAATCCCAGTCCCCCTCCCCGTCCAAAATGTCCCAAATGTCCCAAATGTGTCCAATGTCCCCTCCCCGTCCCAAATGTCCAGTCCCCTCCCCAAATGTCACCCCGTCCCCGTCCCAAATGTCCAGTCCCCTCCCCGTCCCAAATGTCCACGTCCCCTCCCCGTCCCAAATGTCCAGTCCCCTCCCCGTCCCAATGTCCCAAATGTCCAGTCCCCTCCCCGTCCCAATGTCCATGTCGTCCCCCGTCCCCCCCAATGTCCAGTCCCCTCCCCGTCCCAAATGTCCCTCCCCTCCCGTCCCAAATGTCACGTCCCCCTCCCCGTCCCAAATGTCCAAATGTCCCAAATGTCACAGTCCCTCCCCGTCCCAAATGTCCAGTCCCCTCCCCGTCCCAAATGTCCAGTCCCCTCCCCGTCCCAAATGTCCAGTCCCCTCCCCGTCCCAAATGTCCAGTCCCCTCCCCGTCCCAAAATGTCCAGTCCCCTCCCCGTCCCAAATGTCCAGTCCCCTCCCCGTCCCAAATGTCCAGTCCCCTCCCCCCGTCCCAAATGTCCAGTCCCCTCCCCGTCCCAAATGTCCAGTCCCCTCCCCGTCCCAAATGTCCAGTCCCCTCCCCGTCCCAAATGTCCAGTCCCCTCCCCGTCCCAAATGTCCAGTCCCCTCCCCGTCCCCCAGTCCCCGTCCCAAATGTCCAGTCCCCTCCCCGTCCCAAATGTCCACGTCCCCTCCCCGTCCCAAATGTCACGTCCCCTCCCCGTCCCAAATGTCTCCCCTCCCCGTCCCAAATGTCCAGTCCCCTCCCCGTCCCAAATGTCCAGTCCCCTCCCCGTCCCAAATGTCACGTCCCCTCCCCGTCCCAAATGTCACGTCCCCTCCCGTCCCAAAT